>JAHSPW020000009.1:28296035-28896035 GCA_019985065.2 Arctostaphylos glauca | reverse complement strand
ATACCAATCACAATCCAAAAAATTTACCAAAGCGTGCTATCAGATATTCCAAGTTTTTCTCTCATGGTGAATCCATTCATTTGCGGCAGTGGGAGTTTCCAACATCATGTAGAAGACGATGATGACATTGGAAGCCCAAGAAAACCAAGAAAAGGTAACAAAAACCCGTATTCGGATCGCGGGTTAGAAAAATTCTCTGCTCTTCTGGCTGAATTAGAAGACAAGAAGAAGCAGATTTATACCCAGTTTGGATCAGATGAAATCTCTTTCATCCGTTTCGATTATTCGAATTCGAACCGTGGCAAGCCGATTGTGGTGAAAGCGAAAGAGAAAGAGAAGGATCATAAGCAGCAGCAGCAGGAAGAAAAGGATTTGGCAGCCATTAACCCAGCAGCAGTTGAGGTTCAAGAATCAAGAGCCGAATCGGGCGATAAAAAGATTGATGATCATCAGAAGGAGAGGAGAAGTTCTTGGAAATTTTTGAAGAGGGAAACTTGGAGGAATCCTTCTTATTACTTTCCTGCAGTTGTGATCTTGATTCTGGTGTTTCTGGTTCTTTTTGGGCGTTCATTTGCTATATTGTGTACTTCTATTGGGTGGTATATGGTTCCTACAATTTCTGGAGGGGAATTAAATGTGAAAAGGGTGAAGAAGAAGAAGGATTATGGAAGAAGAGCAAGTGATAAGGGGATGATTGTCAGAGAAAGGAAGAAAGATTATGGAAGAAGAGCTAGCGAGAAGGGGATGATCGCCGGGGCTTCTCCGACGAGTGTTATTTCTGGGGCGATGAGTGAATTTTCGCCTCGAAAACACAGTTACCGGAAAAGCTTTTGAAAGTGATTTCTTGTGCTTTTTTCTTTTTTTTTTTATTCTTTTATTTGTAAATTGGTGGGTTTTTTTTTTAAAATTTTGTGCCTGCGTGTGAAAATGTTTTTGTGTGTCCCATGTTAGGTTTTTGGGTTTTGGTACAGAGATTGAGTCTTTTGTTGACTTGTTCAATGTCAATGTAAATATTATGGAACAAAATCCAATTGTAGAGTTTATTATTATTATATTATTATTATTACCACAAATTATTCGAGACAACTTGTTTTTAATATAGAATTGAACCTGCCTTTGATATTATTTTGATCATGCTCCTAGTGTAAATATGAACTATATATGTATATATATATCGGGCCGGATTCGGGGACACATAAAAAAACACATAAAAAACACTCCATCTCAGCCGTTAAAACCAACGGCTGAGATTAAAAAAAAAAATCCTCTCTCCTTCCTCTCTTTCCTTATATGTTAACCCTCTTTGTCCCCTTCCCATCACGTTCTCTCCCTCCTCACTTCACCACACACCTTTTCCCCTTTCAATCTCCGGCGAGCCCAACTTCGACGATGGCGATTCTTGATCGATTCGATCTCTAACTCGAAAAAAATACAATTTCTACAATAAGAGGTCTTCGTCAATTACAGAGGAGTTGATCCCCACAACTCCAATTTCCTCCGTGAACTCTTGGATCGAACTTATACCCTCTGGGTCCTCAACAAGGCATTCCCCCTTTTCTCTTTTTTGCCCCTTATTTGTTATGGCATTGTAATTCAATTTGGATCGATTTGCCTTGTTGATAATTTTTTAACAGTTGTGTTTTTATGTGATTCTAGTATTCGGTGAATGAAGCGGCTGCCGATAAACTCAAGCAAATATGTTGCGGTTGAAAAAGATACAATTTCTACAATAAAATTGATATTTGCTTATCCTTGTGAGGAGTCGTGGGCTTCTCCGACATATCAGCGGGTAAGTTCAATTTAATCATTCATGGAGGTTTGAGTCCTTAAAGGAAACTGCAAGTTCAATTTCCTATGTCAATTAACTCGTTTGGTTTAATCTGTGTGTCTTGGCTTGCAAACTATATATTAGTCTTAATTTTATTTGATCTTAGCATACACTTGAGATTTTGTTGGGTGCTCACTACTAATAGTTGATTGGATGAGAGGATTTAATGCAGTAATATCTAGGATCGTCCAAAGCTTATCACTAATGAATAGAGATCATGGTTCTCTATGATGCCCTGCAAACTTATCACTACTGTTGAGTGATATTTTTTTTTTTTGAGTTATTACCATTATATGCCTTGAGCGTCCATTACCCTTTTCCGGCTCTATTCTTTGATTATTCAAATTAGGGCGTTTTAAAAATCTAGAATTTTACTATTTTGGTATTATTTGGATTATTAATTGCTTGTGGGCCTTGATTGCTTCAATGTTTGGTGGCGACCACATTGGCTTTGATAGTAAAGACTGCTATAATCACTTGAGAAATGTGAGGCATATAGAACTAGATGGCGGAAATGCACAATCAGTCCTCACATACTTTAAGAACAAACAAGCACATAATCCACAATTTTTTTACGCGATTCAATGTGATGAAAGTGCGAGGGCAGTGAATTTTTTTTTGGGTGGACTCTCGATCTCGCATGGCATACCGTTATTTTGGGGATGTAGTCACATTTGACACAACATATCGAACAAACAAGTATGATATGCCTTTTGCACCATTTACGGGAGTAAACCATCACATGCAATCAATACAATTTGGATGTGCACTTTTACAAGACGAGACAGAGGTAACATTTTTATGGTTGTTTGAGACATGGCTTGAAGCTATGGGAGGACGTCATCCTACTTCTATCATCACTGATCAAGATTTGGCAATGAAGGGAGCAATTGCCAAAGTCTTTCCCAACACCCGTCATCGTCTATGCATTTGGCATATTAAAAAGAAATTTGTTGAAAAGCTGTCGCAAGTGTACTATAAGAAATCAAAATTCAAGAAAGGCGTGAAAAATTGCATTTGGGAGACATATAAGAAAGTGTTTGTTCGACTAGATATTGATGCAATACCGGACCATTTTATTCTTCCACGATGGAGGCAAAAGGCCAACAAATTTAGGATCATTGATTCTGAAGGATTGGTGCATGATGATGGCAAAGAAGAATCTGAGGCATTAAGACTTAGCCATATGTCTCAAGAAGCTACTAAATTGGCTTGCTTGGCCTCTCCATCAAATGAGGCATACACAATTTACATCGAAGCTATGAATGATCTGTTCGAGAAGCTGATAAAAGTTCCTTCTTATGTGCCTCCAGTTGACGTTTTGCATGAAAAAGATAATTTAGATTCTATTGGGCTGTCTCAAATATTGCTTTCGGATCCGAACATCTCACAAACTAAGGGCAGAAAAAAAGATGCGACGGGAAAAGGTGTTAGCATATTCTCTGAAAGATTAAAAAGTGGTATCGAGTTGGCATTAAACAAGAAGAAAAGAAAGTGTAACTTATGCAAAAAGTTAGGACATGATAAGAGGATTTGTCCCGATAATCCGATGAGTAAAGCTCACAAAGGTAAATTTTCTTGATATAATTGTTCTTATTTTCTTGGAATAAATAACCTTATTTTTTTCTAATTGAAAATTTTCTTTTGCAGCCTTAGAAGCGGAAGTACAATATTCTGATAGCGAGCAAGAGTCAACTTAATGAGAAGATGGAGTCATTTTGAATGTCAAATTCTGGATCTATGCCCTTGTTTATTTCTTTTATATTCTAATAGCAACCAAGAGTTAACCACTACCCTTTTTCAGTCGTTTGTTATTTTGTTTGTTTCAGCCGTTTGTTATTTTGTTTGTAGTGATTGCATGTTGTCTAAAACGTTCAATTTGACATGGGAGTTTATGCAATGTCATTTTTTCCTCACCAATTGCTTTTTAAATGGCTATTGTAGTTCACTTCTTTTTATAACTAAGTGTGTCCGGACTAGTTTACAGGTATCCAAATTTACAAAATGAGGTGCTCTACATTCTTCTTGCTTCTGTGTATAACAAACCCAAAAAGCAACAATTACGCTCCAGCCTTTAGAAAAAGGTACTGCACTCAATTGATTGGGACATACACTAAAATAAGTCCTCAAAGTCCACTATTATTTTCTGGATGATAAGCATAATTAATGACAGCAAAGAACAAATGTAATTTTTGGTTTGGAAGTACTTCGTAAATGACGAAGGTTGTCCCGCATGAGGTTTATGTTTTTGTGTGTGGTGAGTGAATTTTGATTTAATAAGAAGTGTTTGATCACCAACAGTATGTGTTTTGTGTGGGTGAAATGGGGATGGATGTTGGACATCTTTTGATTTAATAAGCAGTGTTTGAGATTTCCAATAAGAATTTTGTTTTTATTTTCGGCCTTTGTATACCATTAACAGCAATTTCCACCTAAGGGAGATAGTTCTAGTAATATTCATGTACACTGAGCGAAGCGAAAGTCTAATTAAGGACTAAATAATTGAGAAGGCACAAACCAATGTGAATCATAGCACCAATTAGAAAAAAAAATTCACAGGAATATATCAAAGATCACAAAAGCACACTTCCATTGACAAAACCCCACTCATTAGAACAAGAGCGAAAAAAGGAAAAAAAAAAGAAAGGAAATAAAAAATAAACTCTGCAAGTTGGAATTCGAAATATAGAGGCAACAGGAGTGGAGATCTCCGGCAAGAGTAACCTCATCTTCGTTTCGTCGAAGGCATTTACCACGCAATCTTGACAGAGTTCAGATAACCATACACCCCAACGACCACACTTTCAACTCCAACCTTGGTATTGCCCTCGAATCACCTAAAAATTAAGAACAAGCTGAAATCAACGGTTGTAGTATAGACCCACAACTAGGAGTTTGTTGCATTCAAAGATTAAAGTTGAAAGTTTGTATTTCATCCATCAAAAATTTAATTTGAATAGAGCTAATCCAAACCAAGTTCCGAAGCTCATTGAGGAATAAAACCAAACACTTGGTGCTCACACCCACCTATGAACCGCAACATATTTGCTTGAGTTTATCGGCAGCCGCTTCATTCACCGAATACTAGAATCACATAAAAACACAACTGTTAAAAAATTATCAACAAGGCAAATCGATCCAAATTGAATTACAATGCCATAACAAATAAGGGGCAAAAAAAAGAAAAGGGGGAATGCCTTGTTGAGGACCCAGAGGGTATAAGTTCGATCCAAGAGTTCACGGAGGAAATTGGAGTTGTGGGGATCAACTCCTCTGTAATTGACGAGACCTCTTATTGTAGAAATTGTATTTTTTTCGAGTTAGAGATCGAATCGATCAAGAATCGCCGTCGTCGAAGTTGGGTCGCCGGAGATTGAGAGGGGAAAAGGTGTGTGGTGAAGTGAGGAGGGAGAGAACGTGATGGGAAGGGGACAAAAAGGGTTAACATATAAGGAAAGAGAGGAAGGAGAGAGGGTTTTTTTTTTTAATCTCAGCCGTTGGTTTTAACGGCTGAGATGGAGTGTTTTTTTATGTGTTTTTTTATGTGTCCCCGGATCCGGCCCGTATATATATATATATCCCACTGTGAAAACAAGAATCTCATGTTTTTTTGTCAAGAATTTATCATCCAATTATCACAAAATACTAACAATTACCATTGGCGTGAATAATTAAAATAATAAACAAAATAAATCAAGATATTATACATAAAAAATAGAGAAAATTGCTTGTGAGAGTAATAGAAGGCACGATAAGTTGCGTTCTAAAGTCATATTCGCCTCCCTTCGTGTAGATACGACCTGATTCGATTCGATTCATCAATCCTTCGTGACTGGTATACTTTCACCATTGGAGCAAGGTCGAAGGTCCTCCAAATTTCCATAGTGCACTGCGAAAATCAAGATGGCAAGTAAGTGCTTATCTTCATCAAGCTACAACTCTAATACCTAACCTTGTATTTTGTGAGTGCAGCTTGAGAGCTCTATTTAGGACCTTCATGATAGATGAAAATCCCGATCGAAAATTCTCTGGGTGCTTAAACTACAAGATTTGCTCTTAAGTCAAAATTGGCATCCCTAGGTATCCCTTTCGGAACATGCGTATTTTTACCCAAATCTCAAACTATCACCGGTAAATTTTAAAGGGTACTCCACCGTTTGAGTTACTCATGTGACAATCACATGATTTTTTCCGTCAAAAATTCGACAGAAACCTAACGGAAGGGCTACTATGACACATTTTCATAGTTGAAGGGTAATTTATAGTAAAAAAAAAAGTTAAAGAGGATAAGCTAAAAAATGGTTATAGTTGGAGAGGGTGAAGTGTAATTAAAAATAATTTTAAAAATTTATGTATTGTGATGTATTTTTATCTTTTATCTGTCTTCGGCAACATAAATAAATAAGTTTAAAATTTTTTAATCCAAGACTCATATCTAAAGTTATTAATCTCGTATCGCGCAAGCGTACCAATTTTATTACTATTACGGTACGTACTGACGTACTATTTTGGATTTATTGTTAAAAAATAATATAAATTTTTTAAAATAATATTTTCTAAGAATATATGTATATACTATATAGAATAAATCACATAACTTAAAAATAAATTACCAAAATAGTAAATATGATATTCTATAGTATTTCAATATCATTTAATTACTAACATTTACAAGATTAGTTAGCATATGATATCGTATCCTATAAAATAAGTCATAAAAATTCATTCAGGGACTAAATTGAAACTCACAAAATTATTAACACTTTTAAAATGATATAATTTTAATTGTTGGATGATAAAATCAATTTCCCTTTTTCTCTCAAGCCCAAGACTATAGCCATGAATCTAATCTAGGCTTCTAACCCATAGCCCTGCTTTTTTTCCTTATCCTGCTTCTAGCCCTTAGCCCTGCTCTTATTTCTTATCTTGCACGATTTCTCAATCTCTAACAGCAACAGTTCTCAGTTCTCACCGTCACAGGAGTCAGGCCACCACTCTCTCGCTCGCTCGCTCTCTCTCACGATCCCCACTCTCTAACGGACCGTTTTCTCTTGATGTCTCGCCCAACACTTTTGAGCAAAAAAATAAAATAAAAGAGTACCGGCCGAGATCCGGTATAACTCTAAAACTGCTGGTAACTTTGTCGGAACGGTACAACTTCACACGTGCTCTAACTTTTTCAAGTATGGTATGTACCACCCCAAACGGTATGGTACGAACTCAATAACGTTGCTCATACCACTTCTAAAAAGAAAAATTAATCTAAATTAAATTAGTTAATCCAAACCAATCTTGTTTCTTCTTAAATTGGTCCAATCCTAGAAAAATAAAAAGAAATGGTAACATAATGAATTTTTTTAATAAAATATACTATCCATTTTAATTTTCTCTTTTGTAGTGGGTAATTTTTTTAAAAAGGAAGTAATAACAAATTAAACAGAGTAATATATGTTTCTTAAAAACAACATAATTGATAAATTATAACCTCAATTATTTAAATGTCAATAATGTAAAAAAAATGATAATCAAATTTAAATGAATAAAAAAAATATGTCAAAAATGATAATTTTATATAAATCTTAAGAATACTGGAATATTTTTTTTATATAAAAATTAGACAAATTCGTAAATGACGATGAATACATCAATCCAACCTAATAAGCTTATCATTACCAATTTGGTAAATTTATTAGTACAAATAGATAAAAATATCTATCATAATCAGGGATCACTTGAAAATAGGTCTGTGTGTGTGAGTGTGTGTGTGAGAGAGACCTTAAAATCAATCTATAAATTGAATTCAATATGGATAGGATATGCAAAATCATGATATATTTACATATTAAATGTACAATCAATATATGTTTAATTTAGTAATACAATTGATGAGTCCGATTTGGATCTGCTCAGTTATTGATCCATCAGCGATAAACTACTATCACTGAATATTTTATGTTCGTATACAGGTTGGCGATCTGTCGGCAAGAATGACTAACGTTCTGACCAGATATGCATTGACTCGATCAGTAGATGCTCATTTCAATGGGACGTAACCTATTCTAGAGCGCTTAGTTCAGTACCGCTTCAAGGGAGTCAAGCGCTGGATCTTGACCAAATGGCCCAGCTAAGGGCGCTCTTAACCACACAGACAGCTCCCGAAATGGTGCCTTTGTCCATTCGGTATTTTGAAGATGTCATGCGCAATTGGTAAACTGCTCATCTCAATAATGAAAAGAGATGTGATGAAGGACCATGAGCTCACCTATGATTAGTCATTCGTCTCATCTCCGGCCAAAAGACTAGGCACATCTAGATACTCATCTTCCTTACACACTCATATCTCTATACATGGACTTCGTTTATCCGATTAATGACTTGATTGTCGGAGGATCATTGACCGGATAACCATCTCGGTCATTGAACTTGTTTGTAAGAACCAAGAAATAAATATAAATTAATCTATCAGTTTCTGGTATCATCAATAATATTATCATGTTTGTCATATATCTCGTTATTCATTATAATTGATTATGCTTACTTATTATTATATACTCAAATCTAACTATAATTGTATTATAACTTTATTTTGTTAATAGAATTTTTGTTTTAGGTTCTTCCTCAAAATTAAGAACGCTGTTCAAAATATACTTTTTATTCATCTAATTATTGACGCGGTCACCCTTTAATTGTAGGAGAAAGTGAACGCGCATCGGCGACCCGATAACCAAAAGTCAAGAATCAGAAGGCGACAGATTCCACGAGAGAGAGAGAGAGATGGGTTGCTTTGCTTGCTTTGATGGAGGCAAGCAGAAGAGAAAAGAAGAAGAACAGAAAGCCTCTCTTGAAGCTCGATCTAAAGCTGCCGAAGCCGCTCAGAAGAGGCAATCTCTCTCTCTCCCTCTCTACAAAACACATGTATACATCGAAATTTCGTTTTCATACTGTGTTGTTGATTGCATCCCCAAATTCATCTTCTTAAATTGTTCATTCTGTTACGTTTTGGTGGCTACCCTTGATATCTAAAAAGTTCCGAGAATTATGCAATTTGGTGTTTAATTAGGCGTTGTAATTAATTTTCCGGCGTATCGTCTCTTATCGTTAACTAGAAAAGATCGTTGAGACTGCTAGAATTAATGATTGAAACTACAAGAAAACAGTTTATTTGGAAAATTCGGTCTAAAGTGAATACAGAATGACAGCGAATTATTCATCAGTTTCATGAAATTTGGATAATCAGTCTTAACCATTTTTTTCAAAAGTTATCTTTTTCTCTAGTTGAAGGATTGTTGTGTCTAAGACGTGGGAGCAATTTTAAAGTTTCAGGAATCTGATAAAGTTATATCTTTTATGGTTACTTTATTCTAAGGGAAAGTCTTTGTCCGATAAAACTTTCCAAGCAAACTTCCCATAATTCAAAATCAATGGATTAGATTTAGTTGAGTGTGCAGGCTTCTAAATCTCCATGAATCACCCTTGATTTTGACCGGTGATGTTTTCGGGGAAAGTTTTATGGGACCGTAGCTCTCCCCTTTATTCTAATCATACCGTTTTGCAAGGTACCCCTTTATACCCTTCTAGTTTATAACTTTTTCAAATGTTACTATGCAATATGCATTGTGATTGAAGACTAAGGGCTTGTTTGATTGGTCGGATTAGACATGAATTTAAATTGCAAATTCCTTGGGATTTCATTTCTCGCTATTGAATGTAACCATCTAATCCTACAAATATGGGATACAACTTTAGAGGATTTGATTGCTAATCGCTCCACTATTTGTCCGGTGAGATTACTCTTGGTATGGGATTTTACATCTCCTCAATGCTAGTCAGGCCAATAAAACACCTAAAAGAACTGCAGAATATGACGAGCCATTATGTTGTTGGTTTTCGAAAGCGTTCTGATATTTCATCATCCTACACATTCTACGTGATGTTGGATAGCCCATAGCATGGGAATAGTTATACGAAATCTGCATTAGATGGAGGCTATGGTAGTGATCACTCCTCTTTTTGTGTAGGTTTTGCATGACTACAAATCTAAAGTTGTAATCTTCTCTTCATAAAAAGGAATACACAACCGTATTTTTGCATTTACCAAAATGAAATAAGTATATGTATCTATGCGTGTGTGTACAATAGTAACATAAGAAGGGCCTGCATGTTTGGCCCTCAACACTAACCTGGCCTTGAACACAATTTTGTGAGCATGTGGACAAGTTGGTTTAGAATCATAGATTCATAGTAGACAATTTTGTTAGGAGCTCTCTGTTAAAATTGCAATGCGATTAGAGAATGCAGCCGATCGCCTGATTTGACGAGTTCTTTAAAGTAGTAGTTCATTTCTGGTGCATTTTCTTGATAAACAGTTTGGCAGTTGTCTAGACTAAAGATGTTGGCGTGAATAATGTTCAAAATATTCCTTCATGAATCGTTGGTATGCACATGCAAAAGTTAAATGCTAATGGATTCTACCACTTGAAAGGTTGTACCTCATGCAGAAAATTCCTGCTTACAGCAGGGCGTGTTAGGTATAATGTAGGCAGCTTTACCCCAAACTTTTTCTGTGGAAAGGTTGATTGTCATGACTCCTGCCATACCACAATGCTTGGAGTAAATACCACTTACCATCACTCTGGGTCACGCTTTCTCAAAACTCGAAAAGTGAATTATTGTTGACAGTAACATAAAAGAGCATTGAAGATCAAGGGTGGCTAAGACAAAGCTAACATTTCCGTTACGTTAATGTTCAAGCAAGTATGGGAACCTTTTGCTCGCGTTGTTTTACCATCCTGTTGTTAATCACACAATGAGTGGATAAAAAGAAAAATCGAAACTTGCACTTTACTACTTGGGATAACATTTATTTATAACCTTAATTGCAGGCAACAGGAATTTGACCAGTCTGCTGCTGGAAAAGCTGCACGTGCACAGATAGCTGCTGCTGCAAAGCAATCTGCAAATCCTAACAGAGGCGAACCAGCTCTTAAGGTCTCACTTAGAAAAGTGTTCTGTTGCTGGATTGCTAGTAATAGTAAAAATCATTTGTTAGCTTCCGTGTTATATTGTTTCTTGTCACTGATATGCAAAATGCTTTATAACGTTTCGGATACTGATATGCAATTGTTAGTTTCTGTGTTATATTGACACCGATATGCAAAATGCTTTATAACTTTTCGGATACTGATCTGCAAAGGTGAGAGCATTGGTTATGATGCTATTGTCCATTGGTACTCTGCAATTTTTCTGATCGCGACTGATTGCTTCAAACTTTCTATTGGTAATTCTGTGGATGCAGTGGCAAATGGGATGAATGGTTCAAGTATAACCATTTGCAACCTCTTATTGTAAGTTTATGCATCACTTTTCTCCGTATGTTCACTCGACTAACTGATTCATGATGTTATAGCATCTTTCAGTTATATCGATTGATTTTTCATTGGTTTTTCATCAAGTAAAATATAGTACACCTTTCCCCAATTTATGTTCACATTTTTGCCACATGTATTAATTAACAACTGCATGACCTGACATTCTCTTTTATCATATAAGAGGTTACGCTGTTGATAGTTGCCAAGTTACGCTGTTGATAGTTGCCAAGTAGGACATAAAACTTTTAATGCATCCTTGTATGACAAAATCTATGCAAAAAGATCAGCATATTCCACATTTGCATGATTCTGGAACTGTTCGGCATGCCACTCAACATGTGTACTTTTCCCCAAGATTCTGCCAGCAGTTTTTCCAATGAAATCAACACCATAGGTGATTATACATAGCAGCCAGTCAAATTCTCGGGTTTCATGCCTGCAAAAAAGTGGAGAACAGTATGTTTATGATCCTAACTGTTAATGCCCCACACTGATTTCGTTATTATTTCTGCAGTGTTTGTGCAAGGAGCAAACTTCGTCATCCAGTGAATGGTCTCGGGTTAAATTTTATGTTATACTGATGAAAAATAAAGCTAATGAATGTAAACTTAGGTATCCTTATGTTATATCTGTACAGGTAAGTTGGTAATCATTTCAACTCTTTTATCGTACCATCCTATTTGTAGATCGTACGGTTTTCGTTCATATTGTAGATAGAATTCACTGGGTTTTCCCGCTTAATTTCTCTCTTGGCTGATGGCATCAAGTGAGGTTATTATTTCAGATGTTGCATCTTTCTCCACACGATGGAACTTTAATCTGCCTGCATCTCAACATTTACCCAGGCATGTCGTAGGGAAAATGAAATTGTTGCTTATTTAGCACAGCAATCAAAATTGTTCTGAGAATTCATTTCCATTGACACCGTCTATGCACTGCTCTCGTTTTTTTCATTCATTTTTTTGTGTGGCTTTATGCTCAATATTAGGGGGTGTTTGGGAGACATGGATTTGCATTTTTACATAATATGGTTTCTCATTTCAGATGCTCGGGCACACATTATACAATGCACTGTGAAAATAAACGGGAGAATGCATAATCTTAGAACCATCGCCGAAAGAGCTTTTTGAATTCTATACAAATTTATGCAATACCTTTTTATAAAACCTGTTCTGTGCATTGTCATCCAATCACTTTATAAATTCGCGTTATAATTCAAAAATTCATAATTTAAAATCTAGAATCTAGAAAATATTTGGCACTCAAGTACTTGGTGCATGCTCCAAATGTAGTTGAGAAGTGGGAAGAGAGAATATTACTTCTGTGTTTTTTCATATATTGACTTCTGGTAATGTTATGAAATGAGTTTTGTTGCTTGTAGCTGTTGTGCTCAGATTATGTGCAGATATGCATCTTATAGATGGAATTAGATGAATTGCATACTGAATGTGAATCTGAATGTGAATGTGAGTGTGGGCCTCAAATTGAATGTGAATGTGAATGTTGTGCCAGTGTGTGTGGGCTCTAAAGTGACGCTGAATGTTTGGGTCAGTATCAGTGGCAAGAAAAGGGGACAGCAGGGTATGCATTTTGCCGAAACGATATTGTTTTGGTGCACGTTTGGACGCCCAAGAAATCAATTTCGAACGTCAGGTGCATTTTGGATGTCAAAATGATGTTGTGTTTATACGCCCTATTGTGCACTTTACACAGTACATTCTTTGTGTCTGGTGGCATTATTGTTATTGGTTGGCAATAAAAATTTTCATTATCATCAATGTTAAAAACATATAATTGGAATACGTAAAAAAAAAAATACATAATAGAGTGCCAAAAGAATAAACACAGGTTCATTTAGCAACTAGTGTTGCTACTTGTAAAATTTCGACCTATGGTACGTAGGGCTGCAAACGAACCGAGCTGTTCGCGAGCTCGGCTCGATAAGGGTTCGTTCTGCTCGGCTCGTTCAGTTAACAAGCCGAGCTTGAGCTCAAATTTTAGGCTCGTTTCGTAAACGAGCCGAGCTCGAGTCTCGAAAGCTCAGCTCATTTTAGAGGTTCGGCTCGTTTAAAGAAGCTCGTTTAAGTAAATGAGCTTCGTGCAACTCGGCTCGGCTTGTTTACAAACAAACCGAGTTCGAGCTCGATTTTTTGGCTCGTTTAGTTAACGAGCCGAGCTCGAGCACTCCAAAGCTCGGGCGGCTCGGCTCGTTTGCAGCCCCAATGGTACGATGTCTCTTCATACTCAAATTACCTTTTTTGACCTATATTTGGATAATAAATTTTGTGTGGATATAAAGGGAAATCATGTTTACGAAACTGTACAATATGTTTAAAATGTTTTAGCATATTAATATTGTTTTTTAATTATTGTTTTAGAATTTTAAAATCGAATCAATTTTTTTTTAAATTAATCATTTGCCTTGATTACAAGAATCTAATAAAAAATTGAAAACTATGACCGAAAACGTAAAAAATTTATATTGAAGACAAAAAATATATATATATCGTTTTTCATGTTTTAAGCATTGTTTTATTTCTTTTTTTAATTTTTATATTTTTTCAACTTCTTCCGTTAATGTGAATAAAAAAACAAAAATGCTAAAGACACATCACTTTTGCACATCGCTTTCACACATCACTCAAAACTATGTAGTTTTGTGTTGAAAAAAAATCATATTTGTTTTTGACCCATATTGCTAAAAACATATTTAGATCTTCCTTAATATAAAACGACGTAGTTTTAAGTGATGTGTAAAAATGATGTGTTAAAATGATGTGTATGTAGCACTATAAAAAAAGCCTCAAAAATTTATATGATGTGAGAGTATGGGCTCAACAGTCAACACACGTGATGTGAGTGTGTGTGTGTGAATTTATGAGTTGTAGCTTAGTTGATAAGTGTGTATTAATTTTTTGTACTTTTTATTTAATTTTTAAATTTAAATATTCTTTGAGACAAAAGAAGTTAATAAAATATTAAAAATTTAAGAAGACAAATAATGAAAAATCATCCTTTTCAAAACAAAAAAATCTAAGACTTCTGCGCACGAAAATTTTCTTTTTTAAGTTTTCGTATTAAACAATAAGTAATTTTAGATACTAATAATATAAATAATAACAAATAATTTTGGCTTGTTACCCATCGATTTTGGTCACTCATTGTATTATTGGATACTCGAAGAGAGAGAGTTGAACTGAATTCTTGGCGGAGAAGGGTCGACGATTGGGAAGGGGGAGGAGGAAGATGCAACGACGATGTGGAAGGAGATCAGAGATAGAGAATCGGGAAATATTCGCCCTAATTCATTCAGCAATCGGGTTAGGTCGAGTCGAGTAGAGTCTCTCCAACTCTCCAATCATAAAGAGATCATCTCTCCTCACCGTGGCTCCGTTAACTCTCTTCAGGTTTTCTCTCTCTGTTCTTCCCCCTATCTCTCACACATACCATTATTATTCTGTGACACATTTTCATTTGCTTGGCTGTTAGATTAGGATTGCATATCTGCATCACCATTTATCAAAATGAGGTAGAGTTCTCTTATGGGCTTTAGACTATGTACTTTTTGACTCAAATTCGAGGAAAAACTCCAATGGAAAAACTCAAATCGAAGCTTTAATTGAGGTAGCAACTTTATTAATGGCCTAGTAGTAAATTTGAAAGACGCGTAAAAGCTTTTCCAAATTTGGGTAAATATTTGAGTCCCTTTTGATGTACGTTAAAAATTTGCATAAAACTCAATTTGGTTTAGGTTTGAGTCTAAGGAGTTTAGTGTTTCCTACGGGTTCCTTAGAACTTGTCCGCATCAGTTAATTATAAGCTCCATAATTGGTATATAATTTGAGCGGCCTCTCTATTTATTACCAATTGGGTTCGTAAGGTGGATGCTTTATTGCCAATTTGGTTTAAGGCGGATGCTTAATGTGCCATAAGTGAACTTTGTTTCGTACTTATTTCTAAATTATGGATCCTTTATTTATCTCTCCACGTAAGGATCAGCTGTTGGGCGTGCAGAGGAGTGTTAGAGCTTGTCCCAAATCGGTTAATTATAGCCTTACAAACTAGTATATAAGTCTGAACAGACTTTTCACTCATTACCAATTAATTATGATTTGGGTGTTTAACAGGGTTTTTACTCAATTTTTACTTTCAGTAAAAATAAACAAGCTAGAGATACTATATGAAGCATCTCACAAACGAAGTGCATGCTATCAATCGGTTCTACTTTTGAATCAAAGAGAAATACATTATTTAAATAATAAAACTTGGACAGTATGGAGTGCACTTCGTAACTTGGATAACAAAGGATTATTCTGGTTTAAATTTGGTATAATTGCTGGTGGTGCTCTTATACCTTTTTTACCCTTACTTCTTGCATCTCTCCTCATAGACATATGGAGCTTTTTTGTTTTGTGTGTGGTGGTTTTTTTTTTTTTTTTTTTTTGGGGGGGGTGGGGTGGGGTGGGGTGTTGTTGTTGCATTTTTCTTTGGAACTTCTTCTAGCCATGGTTTTTGATCACAAAATCAGGTTGATTTGACAGAGGGACGCTATTTGCTATCCGGTGCATCTGACGCATCAGTTGCTATCTATGATGTTCAACGTGCAACAGATTATGAGGGAGGTGGTTTTGTTGCAAAGCACAAGTCCTTAGTTGTTATCGACAAGCAACACGAACATGGGCATAAGTACGCTATATCATCAGCCATATGGTACCCCATTGACACTGGTCTCTTCATCACAGGTTCATATGATCATCACATCAAGGTCTGGGATACAAATACTGCACAGGTAGTTACGCCTCGAGATCTTTTTCTGTTGCACTCTGTTGTATTCCATCTTGTCTTCATACTGATTGTAATCTGGCATTCTGTTTCATCTTTCTTCTTTTGGTTTGACTTTATAGGTAGTGATGAACTTTAAACTGCCTGGGAAGGTTTATAGGACTGCTATGTCTTCACTAGCCACATCCCACATGCTAATCGCTGCTGGAACTGAAGACGTTCAAGTGCGCCTTTGTGATATTGCTTCAGGGGCATTTTCTCATACATTGTCTGGTCATCGTGGTATGCTATATGTAACCCTGATTAATCTATTCTGTTTTATTCCAGAAATTGCTCTAGTTCATGGGGAACTCTATATTTCCATACCTAGCATCTGTTCAAGGCCTCAGTGTGGAAGTAGAAGTTCTTCTAAATTGGACTTTCGTCTTCTGCTCTCTCAGCCTTGCAACATGTGGTAAGTTATCTTAACATGTTGTGATTACTTGGGTCCACTGCCACGCGGTCAACGTCATGCCCTGGGTCGTCTTGGAGAGAAAGATACCAACAGAAAGATGTATTAACATCTTTATGCCATGAAAAGCCCTCCGTACATAGGATCACCCCTTACTACCTCTTTAGCTCTGAGTGCCTTAGAGGAAATCAGTGCCTCTAGATCTTTAAGTTGGAATGCTGCCTTTGCATGACCTGATGGTGCTTCTCATCTCTTTCCTCTCCAAGTAAATCTCTCTTTGTTTGGGACCCAGATTCAACTCTGGAATCTTAATTATTTTGATTTCTCCTCTCCTCCTTAGGATGGGTAGGTTATCAACCAGTCTGTTCAATGCTAGGATATAGTTTCTTAAAGGCTGTCTTGTCTACTAGCCTATATTTATCTAGCTGTCAACATAAGCTAAACTATTCATGAAATTCTGTCGGATTTATGGTAAGAGGTGGGGGAGGACCAAAAAATGAACCTTCTGTGCAATCAATTAGTGTATATTTGTATTCTCTGTGCATAACAAACTAAGAATTTTGGATTCCATGTTGTAATGTTAATCGGTCATGAATGAAAGGACACTGACTGCAATAGGGGTGAAGTTCAAAAAAGGCATCAACAGTTTCTGTCTGAGCCTATTTAAGCCTGCATATTAGTTGGTGTTGGTGTGAATCAAAGAAGCATGGACAAGTCTATTGGCCTCGTGTATCTTTTGGACACAGAAACAACACTCTCTGGATGTGTGTCCGACATGCATAAATACTTGTCCCGTCCTTTTATTATATTCTTTAATTCGAACACATTGTGAACATTCTTGGGACAAGTTGGGGGACATTCTTGGGCCATGTTGAAGACATGTAAGAAGTGTAAAATGTGTTAGTTAAATTTGGTCCAGAGTCATTCATCGATGTTTAGTTCATGAATAATAGTGACGGTAGATCTGTATCTTCATATTCTAAATAAAATTCCTGGTTTTCATCTTAATATCATTGAAATAAGTTTTTTGGCTTTTATGAATTCACAAGTCGCCTCTATAATATGAATATATTTTATGCTTGATGTGTTTCCAACATGTCCATGTCCTAATTTTTGAACAAATGACGTGCCCGTGTTCCGTGACTATACCTGTGCTTCTTACGTGTGAATAGTTGGAAATAGTTAAGGTGGAATAGGCGAGGTATGCCACCGACCTTCAATTTTGTTGGACTTCTTAATGGTGAATGGATTTCCCTCTAGCCTTCGTTTAGCATTCTACCTCCATGACTCTTTTTGCTAGGCAACAGACACCAGACATGGAAATGAAAAACATGGAGTCAGACATTCATTAGCTATGTAAAAATTAGGACACTGACATGTTGGGATCACACTGGATAAAAAAAATTCTAGAAAATATTTTTGTGTTTTGTTTTATCCATATTAGACCACAAATTTTAATCAAACCGTGGATTCAGACAACGATAACATTGTCAAGATGTCAAAACAGCAAGGCCACTGTATTCGGGAATTTTATCATAGTTCCCTCAAAAGTATTTAAAAGACAAAAAAGTTATTAGGTTATATGAATTATGAGTTTTAGTATTGAAGAATGGCAACCTCAGAAACCCATACGTGTAGATCTATGCTTCATAGTTGAATTTTATAAGATATGTCGATGATGCGGGAGAACTTTCTTTATAGCTTGGTTTTCAGAGTCGGGGGCTTACTCCTAACACCGGCACAGATATGAAATGTCTAACTTATCCATCATGTATCTTCTGTTCTACAAGGGTACGTGGTAGCAGGGTATGTGAGAAGATGCATGCCTGATATTGGATCCATATTACTGTTCAACGCATTTTGTTCCAGTTAGACATTTTGCATCATTGTTTTGTGCAGATCAATACTTTCTTTTTAGTATTGTAGATACTGTCCCTGTGGATAGCCCCCTAGATTTTAAATCTCATGGGCATGTATATTTGTTCATTTTCTTCTAATGAATTGTTCTTTCTTCATCTGTTTGCTTATGTAAGTGCTATCTGCTTCTGTGCTTATTGAATCATCATTGCGGTTGAAGATGGTGTAATGACAGTGGAATGGTCTACTTCTAGTGAGTGGGTCTTGGTAACTGGAGGATGCGATGGTGCAATACGTTTTTGGGACATCAGACGTGCTGGATGTTTTCGTGTTTTAGATCAGTCCCACTCTCAGCTAGGAAGACGTCCGCCACTTCTAGAACGTTCGGTCCTGAATAAGGTTCGGTCCTGTCCTCTTTTATCTGCTGCAAAAGCTATCATTACCTTATAGTTGATATTTTAATGTCACAAACTTATGTCCTGTAGTGGTTAACTCACGACATAAAAAATATCATCTCTTACCTCTGATCCTTAAATCTATTGTTAGGGCTCAACATCAAAATCCTTGTCAGCAGGCCAAAGCTCGACTGCAAAAGCACGTGCACCTCAGCGGAAAATGGTTCATGGGAATGGTTCAAAACAGTCTGCTATTAGTAGAATACCCAGTCTAGTTAAAAGTTCTGCGAGGCAGAGGCTACATCCAGGGATGTTGTCTAGTCAGGATCGTGCCACTGCCCATTACGGAGCTGTTATTGGGTTAAAAGCGACTGAAGATGGCATGTATCTTCTAAGTGCAGGTGGAGTCCTTGGTTTGTTAAATTAAAACACTTTTGGGATATTTCTTGTTGAATATAGTTGAACAGAATATATAGTTTTGTTGGACTTATAAAAATAATTAAAAAAATGTAGTTGGGACTTATAAAATAAAAAGAAAACATGTAATTGGAAACTTGGAATTTAGGATAGCTCTATTCTAGCACTTGACTTCTTTGTCTGCAGAGGCAAAAAGCTAGAGAAGACTGCTTCTCGGTCATTTCAAAAAAAGGTGGGACCTTGGTAAAGATAAAGTTCTCGTGGCTCATATTTCTGCATTGACCCTTCTTTTCCTTCACAAGAGGGCAAATGCGTACCTAACTCTATTTTTTAGGCAATCCAAAATGCAGGTGAGTAGGTGAAGAAAAGTTTTTGTGGCGACTTTATGAGCTAAACTGACAGCTTCTTTTAAAAGCATTTTGAATGATTAAATTGATAGGTGATGGCCAGGTATGGTTGAAATCTGCATCCAGGAGTCTAGATCAATTCATGTAGAGCCCCAACATCCTTTTCTGTACGTTCTTGCTATCTATTTGGAGATCCTAACTTGGTATAGCATTATTACTATCTTTGTAATGCTTTTGGAATTTTGGACCTTATGCCACATGTTAGTTGCCTTTAACTGGGTAGTGGTTTCGCATATAGCTTACTCCAATACTTCATTTAAAATGAGACCAATTACTACAGAGCTGCTTGTTGTGAGTCTTGTGACTACTATGTTTCGGGTAACTTTTTGAGTAGTTCTTCTATATGTCTGAAGAAGTATCAGAGATCACTAGAAATCTATATTCAGTGCTCTTGAGCGCCACCTGCTCTTGCTCCACACCAATTACAGAAAGTCAGTCGCCTGTTTATTGGGCACTAGCCTTGCCATGCATGTTAGTGATTGACCACTACTGAAAGGATAGGCATTGCATTATCTGAATGTGATGAAACAATCGCATGTGGCACTCAAGGAACAACTAGTAGTTTTTCTAAGTCTTGTTGCTCCATATAGACCTGTTAAATAGCCCCAAGTAAAGTACATTTGGAATAAGCACTTTATTTTTTGACTTATAAATTTCAGGTTCTGATTCAAGGTTAAGGTTGTGGGACATTGAATCCGGCTGCAACACGTTGGTGAACTTTGAAACAGCTCGCCTACAGACCGGGAAAGCAATGCAGTTATCCACAACAGAAGATTCCACCCTTGTTTTCGTTCCATGCATGACATCTGTGAAAGTAAGGTGTCATTTCTGTAGATCTTGTTATGTTAAGCATTATAAATCAACTAGTACAGTTTTGAACTTATGGTCTGAATTTGTTAGGTATTTGATGTGTGGTCGGGGAAGACAGTTAAATCATTTCGTGGTCACTATGAACATGTGAACTGTTGCTGCTATAGCTTGCAGGACCAGGTGCATCCTATTTCCCCCCTCCAACTTACTATTTGTTATTTGTGCAATGACAAATTATACATGTAGCTGTTCTTCTGCGAAACAAGATTGTTTTCTTCTCAGTACTAAATCCTGGTTGGCTGCTTTGTTGTAGGAATTATACACGGGTGGTACTGATAGGCAAATTCTTGTTTGGTCTCCATTCAAAATGACTTCCGATGAACTGGTATGTTTTAAACTTTTAATTCTTATTGTACAAATTTGTACTTGCCCGCTGCATATGGATTTAGGGAGGTTGTAGTGCGCGTGTAATGCAGATAAAAGGACGTAGTTTTGCCCTCGAAACTACCTCGTTTTGATCTCCATACATTTTGGTAACAATTCGCGTGATAAGTTAAAACAATATTGTTTCGAGGGCATAAGCGGGCAAAATTATGTCGTTGTACCTGCACTATACATGTACTACACGAAATTGCACTACAGTTTCTCCAAATCTGCTGCGCATATACCTTGAGTTCTGTCAAGTGAGGATTTACCTTATTTTGTCTTGGTCACTATCCAGGATGAATGGAGCAAGATAGGGAAGGCTTCTGCTCGGGATCAAGATAACTGGAGTGATTGACATTTCCTACTGTCTGCGAACAAGTCGATTTCCGAGAGAAGTGGTGATCTCGCTCCCTCCTATTGTATGTACATAGGATTATTTATCTTCAGTGTAGTACTGTTTCTTTGGATTTTGGAGTCAAAACATATTACACTTAAGATGTCGACTCAAGTCCTACTAAGCCTACTACCCCCTTTTCTTCGCATAAGTAGGAAGCTATACCTTTTCCTTAAAGGTGATCTTTTGTATATCTGGAATGACCGTGTTCGTTTACTGAAAACAGATGAATATAAGGAGATGATTATGCTCTTGTAATATGTTTTTAACTCAGAAAACTGTTGTTGATCATTCAAAGCTTACCTTATTATTAGAGAAAGGACACAGTAGCGCAATGCTTTATTAATAGAAAGGCTAGGAGGCTGAGAAACTGCCTTCATTGTCCCGTTCTGTAACTTCTCTTCTTTTGTCCATCTACGAGGCTGTAAAAAGAGAAAAAGGGGCGAAGAGAAACGGAGCACATGGGTCTACGCACCATCAATTATACTCTGATTTGTCAACTAAAGTTCCTAGAAATATGTAAGTTTGATACTTCAATTAAACTCTGATTTGCATCCCCTTTTCCCTGGACCAAGATTGCAAGTGTAGAATTTGGTTGTACCTCAGTGTGCTTAACATTTGTCATAGTCAGCTACCTGTTGCACGAGTGAGAAAAATTACTCCATGTTTGTTCAAAATTCCAACATTCGTGTCTCTTAAAAAAATTACCTAAATTGAGTAATTTATAATATTTTTTATAATTATGAATCTATTGTTAATAGAATTGATCGAGATCTACCAAATAATATTCATATTGCATGTAAAAAAATTATAAAATATAAAATATAAATTAAAAAATTACAAATTATTTTCTTGAAAGATCTAAAACTGAACAAACAAATTGAGACATACTTAAGAATACACAGGGAGTGGCTGATTATATATTCGACCAGAGTGAAAAAACAAGTGGAGCATAGGAGAGTGCCTTCTATCCCCATGGATACATACAGCCTACAGGAGCTTGGATCTGGAGGGGCCTGCTGTGTGGGATAGCACAGCAGCCCTTGTTGCGCGGTTAAATTGTGTATTTAGTACTAAGTTACATTGTTTCAATTTCTACTCCAAAGGGTGTGTTTGGCTCAAATACGAGGTTTAAAATCACTTCATCCAAATATATATAAAATAAAATAAAAAATCTCGGGGGCTGCTGTGCAGACCCCGGATCCCAGGAGCTTGTGTAAAAGAGAGAGAGAGAGCTTCAAAGTCACAAGGTAAACAAAAAAGCCTCCCTTTTTTTTTGATAAGTCAATAGTGTTATTTCCAAAACAAGGGAGGATCTAGTTTGAAATTAAGGTACTACACAAATACAATAGTTCTTGCTTTTAGACCGTGTTCGTTTGCTTGTTTGAGAAATTTTTTTCTAAACAATTTAAAAAAAAAAATTTTAAAAAATTTTTTTACTTTTTTTTTCCAAATAACTTCATCTCTCTATAAAAAGAGAGAGATACCTCGAAAATGTCGAAAAAAATTTAACTCTCAAATTTTTTTTAAAACATTTATACTAAATAGCATCTTAGAATTTTTTTTCTTCAAAAAATCATTTTAAAAACACTCAATCAAACACACCTCCTAGTCTATTTCAAGTGACACCCAATGGGGCGGTTATAAAAACCCTTTAGCAGTTGGCCCTTTCCCATTTTGTTATGCTACTTCGTAATAGGAAGGCTGGACTTTGCGTCTTCCGATCGTCTGGTAGGATTTTGATATATTGATCACCATCCCGATGAGAACTCCGGTGAGTCCAGACGAAAGCTCACAATCTCCGGCGACTTTGCCGGAAATGGATCCCGGAATATGGAGCCGGCTGCCGGAGGTCCTCCTGGAACATGTTCTTTCATTCCTACCACTGAAGACCTTCTTGAGTCTTAGATCAACCTCTAAACACTTGAAGTCTCTCATCTTCTCTCCTTCCTTCATCTGCAGACACTCTTCACCGTCTTCTTCTCTCTCTTTTCTCCTTGTCTCTCACTCACAGTTCCACCATGATTTCCCTCTTTATGACACAACCCTCAACATCTGGCGCACATTACCCCTCTCCCTTTCCCTCCTGCAATCCTCTACCCCATTCACTCCATACCTCCTCTCCATATCCCGTGGCCTCCTCTGTTTCGCTGTCCTATACTCATCCTCTTTCCTTGTCTACAATCTCTTGTCAAGATCCTCAAGAATTGTGGAATTCCCAGAACACCCTTTTGCCTATCAGTTGCTTACTTTGGTTTCCACACTCAATGGCTACAAACTCTTCATGCTTGGATCTTCTTCTGGCTTATCAAAGAGTGCTTTTGTCTATGACTCTAGGCTTAATCTCTGGCGCCAATTCGACAGAGTTGACTCATTTCTGGGTGGCAAGTCTCTTCAAGAAGGTGTTTCTTGTAATGGGTATCTCTATTTTACAACACCGGCGCCTTTTTCGATTGTGTGCTTCGATTTGGAGAGTGGGAAATGGGAGAAATTGGCAACTGAGTTACCGAGTGAGCTAGAGTTTGTCCGCTTGGCTAGCGACGGCGAAAAGAAGCTATACCTGATTGCTGGACTGGGGGGAAATGGAATCACGAGGAAGTTGAAATTGTGGGAATCGAATAGAGGAGGGAGTTGGGTGGAGATTGGGAGTGTGTCGGAGATGATGTGCTGGAAATTCATGTCAATTTGCTGCCACAATTATGAGCGTGTTTATGGGTTTTGGCATCAGGGTTTGATTTGTTTGTGCAGTTCTATTTGGCCTGAGATTTTGTATTACAAGGTTTCAAAGGGAACTTGGCATTGGCTACCAAAATGCCCTTCTTTGCCTGAGAAATGGATCTGCGGTTTCAGATGGTTTTCCTTCGTTCCTGAGCTTCATGCATTTGTGTAAGACTGTTGGTTCCTGTTTGTGCCTCCTATCACGTGTTTGATCCCTGTTTGTTTTTTAGAATTGGTTTAATTGCAACTCTTTTGTCATAAACAGAATGGGCATTGTTGATATGTCAATTGTTTTTTTACTGTTTATGGGAATATTGTTTTTTTTTTTTTTTTTATACATATAAATATGCAGATAAGGTTTCTATTCAACATCTAAAGCGAATTCCACTGCACCTATGCCGGGCTCGAAATCAAGTCCCATCTATGTAAATAGGGATGTGTTTAAGATTTATAGGCAATGAGTGCAATTATCTATATGACATGCATAACCTCAAGAGGTTGGCTTGGTAGTCAAAATCTGAGAATTAGAGGTATGCTCTCTCTTAGGTCTCAGGTTCAAAACCTCCAAGTGCTATCCACCTTTATGGAGTCAGTTTATACAGGGCAAAATCGTACCTTTAAATACCCTCTCGGCAAGTGGATGATGAGACTAGTCGGCAATAGATTGGGGTAATTCCAAAGTCAGCCCCATACCTCGGTTATCAAAAAAATCTATAACATGTATAATTTTGTAGAGGAAAGCATACTGTATGCGGTGCATAATATTTTGTGCAAAAAATTTATCAAATACTAAAAAAATGGGAATTTTTTTTAAAAAAAATAGAAGGGACGAAAAGTTATAGTAAATTAATGGGATTAAGTACCATTGTCATGGAATTCACGTGTAAATTGATAAGTTTACCCTTGATGATTAACTAACTTGTATCTGACAATTAATTGATGGTTAATAGAGTTGCTTAAAAAACAAGGTTGCAGTTGCTGTAAATGATAAACAAACTTACGCTAAAGAGGCAACAGGACTTGTAGATGATTAATTAACTTGCACCTGATAATTAATTGACTTTCTCCTCATAATATTAGGACTCCCACCAGATGATTTGTTGAATTACTCCAAAAAGAGAACGAGACTTGCACCCGATACTTAACCAAACTTGCACTTGATGACTAACTCATTTACTCCTATTAATAATAAGACTTGATCCTTCAAAGATTCACGATTAATAGATCAGTTGCTCCAAATCGATCCAAGCTTGCAATTGCTCTAAAATGATCAACAAACTTGCTCCAAAAAAGCAACAGGATATGCACTTGACGATTATAAACTGACTTGTTCTTATTATCAACAGGACTTGCTCCTCACAATAACAGGATTTACAACAAATAATAAACTGACTTGCTTCTAATAATAATCAGATTTGCTCCAAAAAGACAATAAAATTTGCATATGATGATTAACGAACTTACACTGACAATTAAAGGGAGAAAGTGGATACTCACATTTCTGCAAAACCTCTTCTTCATCGTCGAGAATGAAGCCGTTCTTCTTGAACTCTGCTTTGATTTCCTCTTCCATGGCGATCTCTAGGGTTTTTACGGGAACGGAAAAGATTTTACCATCTCTTTAGTTTTCCTTAAATACGGATAGAACCCCCTCATGTGGAATCCAACATTACATTTACTCTCCCTATCCCTAGCTGGGGTGTGCTGAAAATCGGTAAAACAGAGAGAACACCATAAACACCAAAATATGATAATAGGAAATAGAAATATAGATAAAAATAAAAAAAAGAGAGATCCACATGGGATCACTTGACCCCCTCAGTTTTTTTTCAAAAATAGCATTTTTCTTAGTGATATGAAAACCAATTAGTAATTTCGACCCTATTAAAACTACTGTATTTCTCAATATATTTCACTTAAAACATAATAATTGTCCTATATATTTCACGTAATCATATAAAATTATACCAATTTTATCCAAATAAAAACTAACTATTTTTACTATGTAAATTGTGCAAAAAATTCTTTTGCATTGGAAAAAATTAACTAATGAATAAAATACTTTACAAGTATATAATTAAAAAATATCATAAATTTTTACTTACCGAATAATTTTTTATAAAAAAAATTATTGATTACTGATTAAAATTAATATGTAGGTAAGATTTTATATGTATATCTTATTAGAAAATATTTGTTATGTAATTTCAGTTAAAATTTTGAATCCATTGATATAATGATTTCATGTGTTGATTGCATGTTAACTTAGTTTTTTTTTTCTTTGTTGGAAAAACAAACTCATATATAAATAATAGAAAATGGCAATGGGGCGGATATTGAAATATTAATATCTGATATTCAATAACTATCCGATATCCAAATCCACTTCGAAATCTACCAAATGAAAGAAATCTGGTTATACCATAATCGTTCAAACAGATATTCATAGAAACTCACTTTGTACATATAAAGACTTGAAATGAAGTAGTTTTGCCGCAGTTCACTCTCTTATATATATAAAAGATAACGGTAATCATTATCGAACTGGATCTGAATAGATATTTGTCGACCTCTACCGTATCCGTATCTACGATAAAAAGATCGGTTCCAATTTGAGGGGAAAAAAAAAGAATAGTTCGGTTCAAATATCCAATGAACTGGATATTGTTTTATTGTTTTTTCGTCTTTATTTGAATTTTTTATAATTTTTATTTTGTATCAATTTTTAATTGTTTGTTAGTTTGTTTCGACGAAAAAAAATCTAAAAAGTACAAAATTATATCAAAAAACTAAAAAAAAATGATAAATAAATAAAACCAAAGTCCGTTTTTACTTATTTTTCGTCTTTAATAATTTTTTGTAACTTTTATATAGGTACTACGAATATCGTACACTTTCGAACCCATCAACTTTCTCTAAAAGGAAATAAGGAAAAACTCCGTTTATACAGGTTTAAGATCTTCTGGGGAAAACAAGAACTCCTCTCTTAACGGCTATCTATACTGAAACCTGAAGAGAAACCGTTATTTTTCCCGCCTCTCGGTGCAAGAAACGAAAATCTCTCTCTCTCTCTCTCTCTCTTCTCCAACCGACTCAACCTTTCATACAAGTAGTCACCATATTCAAGAAATTAGGATCAAGAAAAACAAAATGTCTGAAAGCACAGACAATAGTGAAGAAAGTCTCTTGGATACAAAAGGGAAAAGGAAGGTTGATCAACTGGAGGAAGAAGACGGAGAGAAAGCAAGCGACTCTGGTTCTAAAAAGCCTAAATTCAATTCCGATGAAGTTCGCTCAGAATCCAAATGGTGGTAACCCAATTCTTCATTAACAGAATTTACTTCACCCTTATGTTTCCTTTCTTCAATCTTTCATGTGTTAGTGTGTGTGTGTGTGTGTGTGAGAGAGAGAGAGAGAGAGAGAGAGAGAGAGAGAGAGAGAGAGAGAGATACAGTATATGCACTTTTTAAATGTTTTTCAGTTGATAATACTTTGTTTAGAAATGTTAATGACATTCGCATAGAGTTTTAATTACATATAGATTCACACATTTGTTCCATAATTTGTAAGAAAATACAATACATACAAATGTTATGAACTCAAAGTTGATAATACTAAATTATATTCAAATGTTAAGAAATGAACTCATAACAGATATATCTAAATACAAAATATTACGAATTTAATGCGATTCAAGAAATTCATGTAAGACGTATCTAATAGGAGCGTGTTTGCATTTTATTAAATTTTCTAACCAGATAATTCTAAGAGTTTTATCGTAACAGGATTTTTTGGGTTTTCTGTTGCAAGAAAGTGATTTTTTATTGAATATGAGCATATGTATGCATAATTGTTTATAGTACTGCAGGTTTGCATGGACATAATGCTCTGTTTTTTTTTTTTTTCTTTGGAAGAAATCGATTGTATTCATTCGTATAAATGAAAACAGGTAAATCAAACCAAATTGAAAAACTAAATTGAATATATAACTTAATCCAACTGGTTCCTTTGCATTTGTCTTTCTCATGCCGGTGTGCACTAGTAACAACTCATTAGCGTTAATATTGTCCGACTAATATCAGCTAGAGAACCCTTCGATATCCAAATTAAACTTTAGATGATAATAGAGGAAATTAAGTACAAGAGAGGAAAAACACTAATTAATTTAGACGTACCTTCTTAAGGTTATGTATTGTTCTTTTTATACGCAGTCTAAGCTTGAGTACCAAGTCATCTTGTGACCAGCTCATGCCGGAGTCACATCATCTATAGCTAACAACCCTAGCTGACATTAGTCCTAACCAGCATGGGTCATCTTGTTCGATCCATCGTTGGGCTGGATACCTGACCTGACTTGACATTTGATAACTTGGTTGTGTCTACGTTCAGCATGATTAGTTCGGCCCATTCAATCAACTACAATCTCTACCACTTTGTTTTATTTTCGAAACAAAACAGAAGTTCAAGGAATTGTGCGTATTTTATTTTCCTCTTTTGATAATCTTTGAATTGATGGCGGCCGGGTTACTACGGTGGTGTTTCGGTTTTCTTGATTCAAGGTACACTTATTCATAACTACACTAAAGAAGTTCAGTTTCTAAATAATGAACTGGCAAAACCGACCCATAAATATCAATCAACTTGTGATTCTTTCCGGGTTTTATTTTAATTTTCTCATAACAATTTTTCTTTCATTTTGTTGTGAAAATTTTCAAAAACTTAATCAAATCGAACCGTTTTCATCCCCCTACATAGCATAAGTCTTTTCTATGAATATTGTTAGCTTTGTCTCTAATAGTCTGTGTTTCCTAACCTTTTAGCACATCAAATCCCCCAAGCGCCAGACACAATGAAATCAAAAGGGGAAGCTTTCTGTTTGGAACAACAGTAATCACAGACAGCACGCCTGAGATTCCTTACCTACAAGCATCAGAGTATTTCCCGCCTGTTCCTCCCGTACATCCTCATGTTCAAATACAAGTTTCAGACTCAAAAAATGTTTCATGGGAAATGACACTGACCTACTCTCACATGACGAATCGACCATTTGTTCTAACAAACGGGTGGATTGACTTCCTCGAATATCACAATTTGAAACAAGGGGACGTGATTTGTTTCTGCCTACCGTCGCGCCGATTAGGCCAAAATCATTACCTAATTGACTATGTCAGGAGGCAGGAGAAGGACGTAGATTTGTACGATCATGATGAAATTTCCGAAGCTGTTAGCATGGAGTTAGGTTATGGAGAGGAAAATCACTTGCTGTTTAAGATGGAATTGACCAAGGCCGATATTACATCCGGAAGCCTTTCCATTCCCCATTATAGAAAGGAACACTTCGAAATGCTACCGGAAATTCATGATTTGGGGAATGTGCATTTTATCGATGTGGGAAACAAGGATTGGCCGATGAAACTCGTGTTCTGTTATCTTTCTGATGCCTTTATTGTTACGGATGGATGGATAGAGTTTGCCAACAATCACCATTTGAATGATATGGATACAATTAAGTTTTACGAAGCTGTCCCACCTTCAGATTCGCACTTTTTTATTGAGTGCGTAAAATGTTCAGACCGAAAAATCCAGTTTCTCCACCAACTCGGACTGATGAATTTTGGGTAGTGTTTAGGCGTGTTGCTGAAGACTTGGACTCTAATTTTTTCAATGCAAGTACCTTTGTGTTTTTTTCTCTTTGCTCGTATATATAGTTTTATAGTTTTTTACAGCATTATTAACTACTTACTGTCGTTAAAATATTTATGCAAAAGGGAGTTGGGCTCTTTAATTACTTTTGTGGGTTAAAATATTAAATATTTATTAAAATATTATTCAAAAATTAATTTGTGAGAAATATATTTTTATATCGTGAGATGTGTAAAATGGATGTTTGAGATTTGTAAAAATGAGAATATATGAAGATATCATTCTTTCATTTAGATGTTTGTTAACTATTTTAAAATGCCATTTAAAAATTAGTTTGTGATAAATATATTTTTAGATCATTTAATGTATAGAATAAGATATTCAAATTTGTAAAAATAAAATTATTCTTTACCCATGGAACAAGTCTCTACGACTCTACTTATAAATTTATGAACACAAATTATTCGTACACATTCGGACACAGATGTATCTAAAATTATCAGATGCACATGATGATCACATGATTATAAAAGACTCAACGTGCATCTAACGGTTTCGAATATTATATCCGACCTTTTCTAAACTTATAAACAAGTCTCTAGCTACCTCACATTCTTTATAACTTCATTCAAGTTTATTTAAATATTTCAAACAGTTTACTTTCCTAGGCATTTAATAGAAAATATACATGTTTATGATTTGAATTAATATAATGGGGTTTCTGATTAACCAAGTGAGTTTTCATATCCTATATTGATTGAACTTGACAACCTAACGATAAAAAATCAAATGTTTATAAAAAGGTTGATACGACACAAAATACTTTTCATTTTAAAGACTAACCGAGACGAATGCAGAATTTCGATGTGCGGTGAGCAAAAAATAAATTTTTTTTTTGGTAACGTTATCAAGGGCAAAATTAAGTTCTATAAAAACTGCAAAATTACGAACCAAAAAGATTATCAAAATATATTGTCAACCAATCTATACAATTGTGAAAAAACACGATCATATATAATTAATTAAAGATGCATATAATTTCACGTATATCCATTCGATTTCCAAAGGCATGATATTTAACCAAAGCATAGACTTAGTAGTCCTCCAGATATATATCATGCGAAGACTGTTATGCTTTTAATCATCAGGTGCAAGTTAGTTAATTAATCGGTAGATATAAGTTTTTGTCTTTTTGGAGTAAATTTTGTTATTATTAGGAGCAAGTCAGTTAATTATTTAATGTAAGTCATGTTATTGTGAGGAGCAAGTCGGTTTATCGTCGGATGCAATTCCTGTTGTCTTTTTAGAGCAAGTTCTTTGTTTTGTTTTTTTCATTTAGAGCAAGGCCAAGAATCATAAATCTTCAAAGGAGCAAGTCTTGTTATTAATATTAATAGGAGTAAATTCAGTTAGTCGTGAAGTGCATGTTGGTTAATAATTGGGTGCAAGTCTTGTTCTTTTCAGTGCAAGTCAGCAAATCATCTGGTGCAAGTCCCGATATTACAAGGAGCAAGCCTTGTTATTAATAAGAATAAGTCCGTTAATCATTAGGTACAAGTTTGTCAATCACCAGGTGCAAGTCATGTTTATCATTTACAACAAGTGCAACCTTATTTTTGGAGCAACTCTATGAATTATGAATTTTTGAAAGAGCCGCATGGATATTATGCATTGCTTTATAAAGTTATACACATTATATATACTTGCACTGAGTGTCTATAAATTCTAGATCTGTCCTTGTTTACGTAAGTGAGACTTGACTTTTGGTCCTGCATAGGTGTAGTGAGATTTGTCGTAGATAACTATATGACGCTCAATACAAACTTGATTTACTTGAATGTGTAAATTTTCCAATCCCAATAAATCTTAACCCTTTATTTTGAATTTGAATATATTTTAAGAAAAAAATTCAAGAACCGTAACACTGTTCATAAGAAAAACCAACATTCCCAGAAATTGTACAAAATAATTGACATATCAACAATGCCATTTCTGTTTACAAATCAACCAATTATAAAAAACAGACAGGGATCAAACACTCGACTGGAGGCACAAACAAGGATCAAGAGTAAGCCCTATTGAATTAATATCTCCTTCGTCTGGTTGAGAAGGAAGGGTTCGTCTGGTTGAGAAGGAAGGAAGCCCGAGGAACTGGAATGTGACTTTTTTATTACATTAGGGAGATGGAATCACGATCTGTCGAATTTAAACCTACAATATCGGATTTTAGAGGCCCCAGTCTAGTCTCACTCACACAAATGCATGAAGCTCAGGAACCAAGGAAAACCACCTGAAACCACAGCTCCATTTCTCAGGCAAAGAAGGGCATTTCGGTAGCCAATGCCAAGTCCCCTTTGAAACCTTGTAATACAAAATCTCAGGCCAATTAACACAGCACAAACAAATCAAACCCTGATGCCAAAACCCATAAACATGCTCATAGTTGTGGTAACAAATTGACATGAATTTCCTGCACATCATCTCTGGCACACTCCCAATCTCCACCCAACTCCCTCCTCTATTCAATTCCCACAATTTCATCTTCCTCGCGATTCCATTTTCCCCAACTCCAGCAATCAGGTATAGCTTCTCGTTGCCGTAGCTCGCCAAGCGGACAAACACTAGCTCACTTGGTAACTCAGTCATCGATTTCTCCCATTTCCCACTTTCCAAATCAAAGCACACAATCGAAAAAGGCTCTGGTGTTGTAAAATAGAGGTACCCATTATAAGAAACAACTTCATGAAGAGAGTTACTACCCTGAACTGAGTCAACTCTGTCGAATTGGCTCCAGAGGTGAAGCCCAGAGTCATAGACAAAAGCTTTGTTTGGTAAGCCAGAAGAAGAGCCAAGCATGAATAGTTTATACCCGTTGTGTGTGGAAACCAAAGTGAGCAACTCAAAGGCAAAGGGGTGTTCTGGGAATTCAACAATTCTTGAGGATCTTGACAGGAGATTGTAGACAAGGAAAGAGGATGAGTATTGGACAGCGAAACAGAGGAGGCCATGGGATATGGAGAGGAGGTATGGAGTGGAGGGGGTAGAGGATTGCAGGGGAGAGAGGGAGAGGGGTATGGTGCGCCAGATGTTGAGGGTTGTGTCATAAAGAGGGAAATAATGGTGGAACTGTGAGTGAGAGAGCAGGAGAAAAGAGAGAGAAGAAGATGGTGAAGAGTGTGTGGAGATGAAGGAAGGAGAGAAGATGAGAGAGTTCAAGTGTTTAGAGGTTGATCTAAGGCTCAAGAAGGTCTTTAGTGGTAGGAATGAAAGTACATGTTCCAGGAGGAACTCCGGCAGCCGGCTCCATATTCCGGGATCCATTTCCGGCAAATTCGCCGGAGATTGTGAGCTTTCGTCTGGACTCATCACTCGAGTCTCCATCGGGACACGCAAAGTCCACCCTTCCTATTCTGAAGTAGCATAACAAAGTGGGAAATGCTAAGGGACGGCCCTGAGGTATTAGTCAAAGCGTATTAATTAAATAAACTTAAAAGATTATTTTAAATTGGAAAAATAATTAATTACATTAATAAAAGAGGAGTTCTCCAACTACTTGTATTTATTGTAATGGTATGAAATATTTATAGTACCAGATTTATCTTCTTTAAAGTGTTCTTTTTTGGATTTGGCCTAGCTTTTATTTTAAAATTACTTTGTACTTTTATTAAAAAAGTATGTTTATTAATTTTGCATCAAATTTTTATGAATTATTAATACGTTTTGAAAATGGGTTTCAGAAAAATAAGAAAAATATAAATTAGTTTTATGTGGATTATGGAATAGCTTAGGCATGCAATTATTTGTAACGAATTGATTGTTGATGATGAATATTTATTAATCTGGTTGTTTGTTGGATTGTGGAGGATGATAAGGGACCTTGCTTACTCCATCCTCTTATTAAACGTATTTATTTATTGTCTTCTTTTAAAAAGATATAAGAGAATAAATTTTATTCAAGTGTAAAAATAGTACTCGAAAGAATTGTTTTTATTTAAGTAGAAAGGTATTACTGGAAAGTATTAGTTTTTTTAATAATGAATTTATATATTTTATTTATTTTAAATTAATAATTATTGTTGATTACAGAGCAATTAATGTCGAACATATAGTTTTAAATCTATTATATTTATTACGACTAATCTAATGCGTCAAAGACACTTGTTAGCATGAACTTAACAAAATATAGACCGACAAATATACTTCCCCCGCCACCACCTGTGTATTCTGAAGTAGCTATAAATGCTATAACTTATGTTCCAATTTGTTTGTCCAATTTTAAAGCTTTCAAAAACACCTTATGAGTATTTTCTGTTTGTTCAACTCTTACTTCCTCATGTTGAAATGACACATACCTACTCTCATATACTGAGTTGACCATTGGTTCTAACAAGCGGGTGGGATGACTTTCTCGAATATCACAATTTGAAACCAAGGGACGTGAGATTTACTTTTGCCTACCGTTGCGCTGATTAGGCCAAAATATTACCTGATTGACTACGTCAGGAGGGAGGAGGACTACGTAGATTTGTACAATGTTGATGATATTTTCAATGCTGATATTATGGAGTTAGGTTATGGAGAGAAAAATCAATTACCATTTTAGATGCAATTGACTGAGGCCGACTTTACATCCGGAAGCCTTTCCATTGCTGAGAATGAAAAAGTACATTTCAAAACTATTGAAAATTTATGACTTGGGGAATGTGCGTTTTATCGATGTGAGAAACAAGAATTGGCCGATGAAACTTGTGTTCCGTTATCTTTATAATGTCTTTATTGTCACGGATGAATGGATGGAGTTTGTCAACAATCATGATTTGAATGTTATAGATGCAATCAAGTTTTACGAAGTCATCCCATCTGGATGGACCGATCAATACAGTATTCATTTACACCACCTCGGACTAATGAATTTTGGGTAATTTAGGTGTTTTGTTGAAGCCTTGACTGAAATTTTTTCAATGCAAACTTGTGTTTTTTCTCTCTGCTTGTATAATTTTGTAGCTTTTTGCTGCGTTGTTAAGTACTTACTGTCGTTAAAATATTTATTAAAATGTTAAATATATATGCAAAAGGGAGTTAGGCTCTTTACTTTCGTGGGTTAAAATATTAAATATTCATTAAAATATTATTCAAAAATTAGTTTGTGAGACAGATATTTTTAGATCGTAAGATGTGTAAAATGGATGATTGAGATTTGTAAAAAATGAGAATATATTTTGAAGATATCTTTATCCCATATGGATGTTTGCTATAAACAATACTATATTAAAATGCCATTTAAATATATTTTTTAGATCATTCAATGTATAAAATAAGATATTCAAATTTGTAAAAAAATAAAATTATTCTTTAAAGATATTACCTTACATTATTTTTTTTATATATACACATATATATGTGTGTAAATATGTGTGTGTATATATATATATATATATATATATATATATATATATATAATTATTTAATGATTCGAACTATTTAATGTGTTTAAAACACATTTTTAAAATTACCCTCGAGAAATCGACTCAAAAGTTAGAAGCTATCTATGGAACAAGTTTCTACAACTCTACTTATAAATTCATGAACAAGTTTAGGAATACAAATTATTCGTATAATTCTAACAGATATGCGTCCAGAATTGTTAGATACACGTGAGATTCACATGATTATGAAAAACTCGACATGCATTTAATGATTCTAAATATATCTGTGTCCAGATATATATGAACAATTTATATTCACGGACTTTTTCTAAACTTACGGAACTAGTCTTTAGCTACCTCACATTCTTTATAACTTGATTTAAGTTTATTTAAATATCTCGAACAGTTTACTTTCCTAGGCATTTAATAAAAATATATACCTGTTCATGATGTGAATTGATATAATGGATTTCTGATTAACCAAATGAGTTTTCATATTCTTGTAAATACTGAAATTTTAGACGATTTAATTGTCGTTCAATAAGTCAAGATGAATAAATATTCTTAATTAATTAAAGTTAAAAATATAAAATTCAGTCAAAGTCTCAAATGAATATTGGACTCTTCAAAATTATGTGAGCTCGATCTATTTAAAAATATGATAGAGGTCAAAAAAGACAAATTGGCCTAATTGACTAAATGTCATGGAATTGGGCTGACCCAAATATACATGTTCACACCAATACTTTCTAGGTCAAAAAAATAAACAAATAATACTTTTATTATATTATATATATTTTTTATATTGATCCAAAATTCTCTCTATAAATAGGAGATGATTTCATTTGGAAATATAAATCAATGAAGAAGCATATGCCAAATTGAAAATGTTCTTCTAGCCTATAAATAGAAGCTCTCACATACAAATGAAAGGGCCCCCAGGAGTTAGAAGAATTCTCAAGCTTTCAAGTATTTTTCATGTCTCTTCTCAAGTCCTTCTCTCAAGCTTTTGCGAGAAATCAACAAGTGCTAAAACAACGCTGATTCGTCTACAACAGCATTATTTCAAGATCAAGCTGCTAAAGCCCTTGATCAAAGTCACCACTTCGATTTCTTCATTCAAGAAGTCATCAACCTGTTCTTTTAGCAACAAGTTTCAACAGCCGTTGGATCGCAATCATAGTCGGAGATTGTATCCACTTTACATTTAAATCAGTAAAATATTATTTTGTGCATATTTTATTTTTATTTTTATTACAGGACTCGATTTTGTGTGTTACAATCTTATTGATTAAACTTGCCAACCTAACAATAAAAAAGTCTAATGTTTATAAAAGGCCGATAATGACACAAAATACTTCTCATTTTAAAGACACTATTGACTAGTTAATAACCGAGACGAATGCATAATTTCAATGTGCGATGAGCCAAAATATTTATTATTATTTTGTAATGTTATTAAAGGCAAAATTAAGTTCGATGAAAATTACAAAAATTCGACCAAAAAAGTTATCGAAAATATTGTCAACCAAATGTATACAATTGTTAAGAAACATGGTCTATACGCAGTCATACATAATTATAGATACATATATTTTTTCGTATCCATTCGATTTCCAAATTCGCATTGAACGCAATCTTTCTTTGTTAGGAAGGCATGATATTTAACCAAAGCTTAGATTTAGTAGTCCTCCAGATCCATGCTAGTCAATAGCTCATCATTTGGAAAATGGGGAACTAAATGTACTTACGAGCTAGTTGCGAAAAAACCTCATATACTCTCAAGATGGACGTACGTAGTGGCGAGTTGAAAATTTCTCTTAGAATATGTATATTTTTTTGAAAAGATATCAACAAATGAAAGGAACAAAGAGAGAGAAAATCAGTGAAGATAAGTATTGAACTTGCATAGTCATGGAAGCATGCATGTAAAACAATATCATAAACATGGAAAATTTACCCTGTGAAGCCCTTTATGCCTTTAACCGTTAGCTGTAAGTTGGTTAATCATCAGATGCAAGTCTTGTTGTTTTTTTATAGTAATCTTGTTATTATTAAGAGAAATTCAGTAAATTCAGTTAGCTTGTGTGATTCTCCAAATCTAATTAGTTTATCTTATTAGTTTTACCTAATCAGATTTGTTTTTACATAATCAAATTATACTACATGTTACAAAAAATTAAGTCTGATTAGTTTTGCCTAATCGGGCCTTACTATTTTTTTTGTACTTTTTTCTTTTTACCACGCGATAATTAATAAAATATTATTAAGTTAGACAAAAAATAAGATTCGATTAGACAAAACTAATCAGATAAACTAATTAGATTTAGAGAATTACACATACATGCAAGAAATAAGTTTTTTACAAATGAAAATCATGAATACAATGCATGACATGTTATTTTTTGCCTAATTGAACTTATTTTTTGTCTGACTTATTAATCTTTTATTAATTATTAATTCTTCTCGATGAGACGTTTTAAAAAAGTAAAAAATTATATTAAAAACTAAAAATATTCATAAAAAAAGTCCAATTAATTAATTAATAAAAAATTAAAAAATAAGAATAAGAATTAAAAAACAAATGTGTGAGAGGGATAAAGGGTTGTAGGGGGAGAGGGAAGAGAGAGGGGGGGGGGGGGGGTGTTAAAAGTGGAGGGTGGGGTGAGTCCCTCAAGGGTGTGCACCTTCATGTAGTGCGCATGTAGTGCGGAAAAAATGACATAATCTTAGTTATTTTCTCTTAAAAAATACATCATTTTGATCCCTATGTATTTTAATAACAATTTCATGATAAGATAAAACGATGTAATTTTAAGGACAAAACTATGTCGTTTTGCCCACATTACACGTTCATTATAAGAAAGTGCACTACAGCCTCCTTGAATCCGAATTCCTTTCCCCTTCATTCTTCGAGAATCAAAAAGATTTTCACGTTTGAATTTATTCATTTGGATCTCTTTTTATTATTATTATCTATATTTCTATTTCCTATTGTCATTTTTTGGTGTTAAAATTGTCTCATTTGTAAAACGATAACTTTTAGAAATTGTGTTTTGCCAAAAAAAAAGTTGAAGAAATTAGGTTTTTTCCTACAAAATAAAAGATATTATCGATTCTAGCTCTAGCAAAAAAAAAAAAAAAGTTGAACTTTCTTGACCAAAAAAAAAAATTCTTAAGTTAAATTTTTTGACTTTAATATATTTTCTTAAACCATAATAAGAACAATGCAGTAAAAAACTTCAAAAGTATACGAGCAAAGAAAAAAACATAAGATAATTGCATTGGAAAAAATTGAGTGAAGGATTCAACCAAAATTCAGATATTACCCGAAATTCATTAGTCCGAGGTGGTCTAAATACTAGAATGATCGGTATTTGCATTTTGCGCACTCAATAAAAAAGTGTGAATTTGACGGCGGGACGGCTTCGTAAAACTTGATATCATTCGTAACATTCAAATCGTAATTGTTGGCAAACTCTATCCATCCATCCGTAACAGTAAAGGCATGGGAAAGATAACGGAACATGAGTTTCATTGACCAATTCTTATTTTCCGCGTCGGTAAAACGCACATTCCCCAGGTCATGAATTTCCGGCACGATTTCAAAATGGTCCTTTTCATTCTCAGGAATGGAAAGGATTTCGGCTTCGAAATCGGCCTCAGTCAATTCCATCTTAAACAAGAAATGATTTTCCTCTCCGTGATATAATTCAATACTATCAGCATCGGAAATGTCATCACCGGACGGATCTAGGGAGATCTCATCCATCCTGGCGTAGTCAATCTGGTAATGATTTTGGCCAAAACGACGTGACGGTATGCTAAAGTGAAGCACGTGACGGTAGGGAATCACGAGCGTGCTGTTTGAAGTTATTTTTGTTTCAAACAGAAAACTCCCCCTTTTGATTTCACTGTTTCTGGTTGGAGGGCCTGATCTGCCAAAAGGTAAGAAACACGACTAATTAGGGACAAAGCTAGCAATCCTAGACAAAAGTTATGGCAAAAAATTTTCAAAAAAAAAAAAAATTCTAGATTAGTTTCTTGACAAATGAACGAAACAAGTAATTTCCAAATTCCGATGCGAAAATCCCGAAACAGTGAAGGCTAAAATGGGAACAGAATATCTGCCAAAAGAAAAGGGAAATGAAAATAATTGGAAATTTTAATGTCAGACAAAAATAAAAATTGTTTGGGTGAGAATATACAGAACACCATATATCAAGTCAAAGAGACTATCGAAAGAGGCACAAAATTCTTCAAACTTTTGTTTCAAAAATATGGTGGTAGAAATTGTAGTGGGTCGAATGGGCCAGACCAATTACGCTGAAGGCAGATGCTGCCAATTTAGTACAGTTGTGAGTCGAGCCGATGTATTTGGTTGAAGCCCATCAGGGACTATGCATGTGTGGCGAATGTCGGGTTAGGTTAGGCGTCTGGGAATGCATGGTTTACCCATGTAGGTCAGGACTAATGTCATATAGGGCGGTTTACCTAGCAATGAAGTCAAAAGTTGACTTGGGTCTAAAGCTTAGACAGCCTATAAAAGGAACAATACACAATCTCAAGAAGGTACGTCTAAACTAAGTGGAAAGATATGCTCATATTCAAAATGAAAAGATTGAGTTTCTTCCATGGAAACCAAAATAATCGAGCACTATATCTAAATAAAACAAAAATACATTCCTACATATATATTTCGGTATCAACCAGAAAGATTCGATTTCTTTCAATAAAACCCCAAACAAATTCTATTAGGATAAAACTCTTAGAATTTGCTGGTTAGAGCAACCCCAACAAGGGTGAACAAATCTTTAGCCAAAAAAATTAGTGAACAGTTCTTTATTCACCCATGTCATTTTCAACACTCCAACAATACTACCTATACTCACTCTCTACTATTAAAATACTATTTTTTACTTTTTTAAAATATTTACAATAAACATAAGTAGCCAATGAGAGAGAGAGAGAGAGAGAGAGAGAGATAATAAAAAATTAAAAGGGGAGTGAACAGTAGCTCCCTAAATGGGGGTTGATTTAGGGAGCTACTGTTCATGAAACCCATTTTGTTAACCTGTTTAGGGAGTTTGTTGCAGCCTGTTTTTTGAGTTTACTGAGTAAAATACAAAGTGAACAGTTCTTTGTTCACTTTGTTGCACTTGCCCTTAGGAAAATATTGTAAAACACACACCTTTTTGGATATGTACGACATGAACCTCTTGAATGTCATTAAATTAATAAAATTTTACGTAAAAATATATAAGATCAATCTGAATTTATGTCTCATATATATATATATATATATGTGTGTGTGTGTGTGTGTGTGTGTGTAGAAATAGAAGTGTACTGTGTATTGTATCACTTACCCTGTCAATTCTTCCTTTCCGTCTTCTTCCTCTCGTTGATCAAGCTTCCTTTTCCCTTTTCCGTCCCCGAGACCTTCACTAATGTCTCTGCTTTGAGACATTTTGTTTTCTTGATCCTAATTTCTTGAATATGGTGGCTACTTTTTCGACAGGTTGAGTCTTTTGGGGAGAGAGAGAGATTTCCGTTGCTTGTAATGAGAGGCGGAAAAATAACGGTTTCTCGTGAGGTTTGGTATAGATAGCCGTTAGAAGACGGATTTTTGTTTTCCCAAATAAAAGAAACCTGTATAAAAAGAGTCTATTTTTCCTTACAGTTAATTTAAGAAAGTTTAATGTATTGTGTTTAATTTATTTTTACCAATCGAGCACAGTGTTGTTTTAAGTTCATATTTTAGATGTAATTTTTAGGTGACAATTTACTCATACCGATTGATATTCGAACCGGATCTTTCTTTTTTTTCTTGAACTATAACTAATTTTTTTCAATAGATATGGATATAATAGGGACCAAGAATACCCTTTTAGATTCAGTTCAATTATGATATAACTGTTACATAAACTGATACTCCAATTGAACCATACACGAATTAAACTTTCAAAGATTACAAAATTATCCTTATATTTTTTTATATATAAGAGAGTAAATTGTCATGAAACTACTTTACTTTAAGTCTTTATATATACAAAGTGAGTTTTAATGGATATTCGTTTGATTCAAACTGAATCAATCAAACTCTGTTAGACACAATTGTTGAACAGTCATTTTCATCCCTGGAAGATATTGGAGCAGATTAAATATTAGATAATTTTTTAATATCAAATATTGGTATCCCAACATCCGCCATGATCTGTCCCGGAACCATTGAGGATGATATTTTACACTAATCGATGGATATTCGAACCGAATTGGTCCTTTTTTCGAATTTTTTAGTGGATAGGATTATGGTAGAGGCCAAGGAATATCTACTCGAACACGGTAGGTTAATAATTGAACTGAACTAACACCCGAACTGAACCGAAACCGTAATCGAACCTTTTAAAATTACAAAATTACACTCAACCATTTTTTTTAACACATGAAATTAAAACAAATCCAAAAACGAAAACGAAAACAAAAAGGAAGTTCTACTTACCATTCAGCAAGTTTTTTTTTCAATGATTAAAGGACAAAGGAAATTAAACCATATTAAATCTAATAATCTGAAGGCAATTAAATACATAAAAAATTCTTAAACTAACTAATAATCTGAAGGCAATTAAATCCAGGGTCGAAGTTCGGGTAGAGAAGGCATTTGGGTAATTAGGTAACAGTTGCCGATTGTTTGGGAGCTTTCCAATTAAAATCTGAAGTGTAAGATCGAAGAGAGAGAAAATGGGAAAGCAGAGACATACCTTTGAACAAAAAGCGGCAATTGAAGCATCTCCAATGGAGTAAACTGAAATCAGCAGTTGGAAACTTAGAAGCCGTTCATGCATAGGGATGACATTTTGCTCCAATCCGACGGATATCTGAATCGTGACCAATTTTTTTCCTTGAACCGTAACCAAAATTTTCTCCAATGATGCGATTATGAAGGAAGCAAGTCAATATCCGATCGGATACGGTTATTGTTAAATATCCGAAAATAACCGAACGGATATCCGAACCGAACCGAAACCAAATATATATATATATATATGTGTGTGTGTGTGTGTATATAAAACTAAAACTCTTAATATATAATATAATATATATATAATATAAAATCTTAACAAACCATTTTTTGTTAGCCCAGTAGCATAAGGGATAAGCAGCTAAGCGTAGTAGCCCACTGGCCACTACCCGAGTACTATTTCCATTATTTTATGCCCTAAATTTTTAACTCTTAAGCCTTAACAGGTAAGTGGTAACCCTTATTTTATGAGTTTTATTTGTTGGCAAAATATGAATAGAAATTTATTTATTTTTAAATCGCATTCGGATCGAATTGGGGTGAAATCTGGGCAGATTCGAAAAAAATTACGAATATCCATTAGGTTTGGAGATTAACCGATATCCATTGGATATGATTACGGTGCACCAATTTTAATCTCCGACGGATATCGGAACGGATATGGTTATCGGCTAACATTCGGATATCAGATACGGATATCCTAATATCCGCTCCGATCCGCCCATTGCCACTCCTATTCATGCATGTGTTTATTGTTGATGGAAAAGTCTGATTGTGGGTATTTTTTTTTTTTGGGGGGGGGGGGGGGGGGGGAGGGGTTGGAAAAATGTCTATTAATTAGGAAATTTTCCCCAGGCTTAACGTTCCCGCCATTTTGATTGGCCGACTCTTTTCCGTTCCCATAAAACCCTAGAGATCGCCATGGAAGAGGAAATCAAGGCAGAGTTCAAGAAGTACGGCTTCATTCTCGACGACGAAGAAGAGATTTTGCAGAAATGTGAGTATCCACTTTCTCCCTTGAATTTATAGACACTGATTCGATTCCAGATGTTTGGGTGCTCAGGTCTTACTCTCTGCATTCAGTACATTAGAATAGATGGGTAGAGATTAGTATTGGACGTGAAATTGTACTATTTATCTCTTCAGATTTGTAGAAAGCTAATTCTTCCTTAATTTCATTCGTCCGTAACGTGATTCAATCCTTATCCATCTCTGTCTCCTCTTATTATATTGATAGACAGTATAATTCTTCCTTAATTTCCATTCGTCGGTAACGTGATTTAATCCTTATCCATATCTATCTTCTCATCGTTAAAAGACTATGTAAACCCACAATCTGAGTCTTGCCATGTTCAAGGCACCAAGAAATATGTCTCAAACCAGAGACATGAGTAGAAGTAGAACTCCCAACGATAAGGAAGAAATGCTACTTTCAACCCTGAACAAGATGAAATCAAGTACGAATCCACGACTTGTTGATCAGACCCAACATCAACTTCTCTCTGAATCGAGACTTGGGTAACTAAATTCTTTCCTAATTGAAGAATTTTTTCTTGAGCCTTAGCCCTTAGGGTTTCTCTATTCATGAATTCTTTAACCGTTATATAGCTAGGTTAATTAATTGATGTACACCACAATGAAACTTATTTTAAATTAAATTGTTTTATTAACATGTGTATTTCAAGAGACACTATTTGAATTTTGTGTCTCTTCAATTAAGGAGTTTCCATTAAGAGTTGTGTTCTTTAGTAAAGACACAACTCAAGCCTATATAAAGGATTGATCTCAAAAAATTCTTCTTCTTCTTCTCTTCTCTCACTCTTGATTTTACTTCCATATATTCTCTATATTATTAGCCAACTTCAATCACTTACTTGCGGTGGACGCGAACATCGAGAATGTTTGGCTGTGATTTGGATTATATCTTGGAGTTGTTCATTGACTGTCAATACCCACGCGGCAATAACAATTTTAAAACAGCGACATCGTGCTTCTCGAATCACAGGTCAAATTATCTCTTTCTTCAAATTCTTCTTATATAATTATACATATATTATTTGGATGTTGATTTTGTGCTGTATGAGTTTTGGGTATTTTATTCTTAACCATCTAAAGCTGTTATTTCCTATTTTGGATTACCGTCTGTTTCCTTTCTGGAAGAGCACCCACTAATTTCAATCTTGTTTTATAAGACAAGTTTAATACTGGTATTTTTAGATCCTATTCATACCTGTTCGTTATTCATAAACACTGCCTCTTCAAGGCTCTGTGTTGTTTTATTAGTTTTATAATAACACCTTCTGTTGTTGTATAAAATCAGTGAATTTTTGAAAAGTCAAACCTGTGTTTTTTTTACACTATCCAGGCCGTTTTGTTTGTTTGCGTGTGTTCTGTTGGCAACTGTTGGTATTTGAAACGGCCAATTCAAAATTAATTACTATTATATTTTAAATTCTGTCAACATTTAAAAAAAAAAACGAATTTATAAATTTTAACTATAACACAGTTTGTCTATTATCACATTTTGTTGACAAATAGTGACGTTTTTCGTTTATTGTATTTCCTATCACGGTGTAATTCAACCATCTATTTCTTGCTTTTGAATTTACATCATTGTAGAATTCAAAAATAATAATAACTTTCGTTCTAGGGGTCGCAAAGTCAAAGCAAAAATAATAATCAGAAAGGAGTAAAGGCTCAAGTAAATATGTTGGTTGATAAAAAAGATACTACTGAATCTTCCTTTAGGTGTAATTCTTTTATTAATTTTACTTATCAAGATAAAGATCGGTGGTTATATTCTAGGGCTAATATACATGTTTGTTATGATATTTAAATGTTTTAAAACCTATCAGGAATCAAGTAGAGGAAGTGTAACTCTAGGAATGATTCGGTTTCACGAGTAGTTGGAATTGCAGAGATAGAATTAAAGATGTCATCTAGGAAGATTTTAATCCTAAAAGACGTGCAACATATTCCTGAAGTTAAAAGAAATTTAGTTAGCGGGTCATCTTTAGTTCGACAGGGATATAAAATTATAATGGAGTCCAACACAGTTGTGATATCTAGAAACAGTGTATATGTTGGTACAGGATATGTATATGAAGGTCTATTTAAGTTAAATGTATGTTTCAAAGATGATATTTTTCCTTCACATATTATGAATGTTGAGTCTCAAATCCCATGGTATGGTAGACTAGGACACGTTAGCGTAAAGAAAATAAAAAGAATGATGGATCTCGATCTTATTCCTAAATCTCTTGTAGATTATAAACACAAGTGTGAAATTTGTGCACAAGAGTGTGGGGGTGTCCTGCTAAAGTTACTATACCTGAACCTAAGAGAGAAAATAAGAACTAAAACGGTAGATACTGTATTTCTTGGCTATGCTCAAAAGAGTAGTGCTAATAGGTTTCTAGTGATAGATTTTCAAGTGCATGAAATCTCTAAAAATACAGTAACCGAGTCTAGAGATGCAACATATTTTGAAGACATCTTTCTTTATAAAAATAAGATTTCAAGACAAGTAGAAAATATCTCTATGTTTAATACACCTTCTACTAGCTCTAGTACATGGGAGAATATCATGGTTTGGGCATCGAGAACATGATGAATAATTCGTTCTCACTGCACCCAATTGTCATCCTTGACGTAATGGATGACATTGTCTGGTATATCTATCTTGTTGGACCCCATGTCACATTGGACATAGGTTAAATGAGCTTAGAGCAACTCCAACAGTCCTCTAACAGCCTCTTCAAATGAGGCTTGTTAGTTATTTTGGCTATTCAAATTCAAAAAATAATCCTTTAATAGCTTCTTTAAATGGCCAGTTATTTTACTACTAGTAGTGAGTTTTCCTTACCTAGTCTTTTCAGATTTTTTCCTTTGGCGCCAAATGTTTGTTCCTCTTTCCTTGGATTATAGAGGGGGAGAGAGTGTGTGGGATTTATCCAAAAAAAGAGAATGCGTTGGAAATCTAAGTGTTAATTCTAATTTGTTAAAAGTCGATTTATCCATGTCTAAGAAGATGCGAAAGGAGGAAAAAATTAAGAGAGAGAGAGAGGAAAAGAGAGAAAGCTAAACTTGACTTCTCACTCAAACAGTCCAGAGGTCTTCTCTTGGAACATAGGCATGAGCATGAAGCTTACTCTCGTGCGCAGCTTCCAGATGACGAAACATTCCCACTACCATCCTGATGACGTTCTCCACCCCTATAGGCACTATTCCTAACCTCTGCATTTCTGCCATATCCCTACATTCCATGAGCTTCCTCAATGTAGTAGCCCTCTTCTTTTCCTTCAGCTTGGTAAGACGATTTTCAGAACGTTTCGGTTTCTTCACCTTGTAGCAACTGCCGTAGTAGGGCTCCTTATTCCATCTTTCGATATCCCTAAGTATCTGCTCTCTCATGCATCTTCCTGTATCCCCAGTTGGGTCTCCTTTCCTACAGTCTATAGACGCTGCATGCCTAACTGCTCCACCAACGAATCGGTAGGTATTGAACTTGAGACCATGATGAACCCTATTTAAAAATACTATATCCTTAAGCAAATCAAACTGGGGCATTCCGGCGAAAAACCTTTCTGAATTCGTGATTTTTTTAGGACCCAAAAGGTTAAAATTATCGACAGGGATATTAGCTAATGCTGAGAAACCACCACTTTTCATGATCAGGCCAGGAGTAATATAAGGCCCAAGAAGAGCACAAAGATTAGGCGCTATATATTCAGCTATTTTACCCACAAATGTAGAAACTGAATTCTGGGCTGAGTCCAAAACAAGCAGGCGATCGCACGCATCAAATACAATCTGCGGAACCTCATCTGGGATTGGATTCCCACTGGTAGGTGATGCTTTCCTTAAGACATCACTAGTCCTAAACCGACACAAAATCTCATTCTTTCCATTCCCAAGCATTTTAACTAGTCGAGCGTAACTATCAAAGCCCATACCTATCCCGATTACTACGAGTTTTGGGAACCTTGAACGAAGCTTGCCACGGATAAACTCGTAGAGTCCAATAATGTCTGCATAAATATCGCGTGCCAAGGAAGAACAGTTTGCTATCAGCTGCAAACCTGCATCTTCTTCCAACACAATTCCTCGAGTTGAGAATAACTCAGGCATCTTCTCAGCCTTCTACATGATGTCAATGTAACGATGTGTTTTATGGATTTTGGAAATAGTATACGGATCATCTTCTTCACACCTGAAAAGATGCCTGAGTTATTCTCAACTCGAGAAATTGTGTTGGAAGAAGATGCAGGTTTGCAGCTGATAGCAGACTGTTCTTCCTTGGCACCTGGTGATGAAGAAGATGATCTGTATACTATTTCCAAAATCCATAAAACACATCGTTACATTGACATCATGCAGAAGGCTGAGAAGATGCCTGAGTTAGTCTCAACTCGAGGAATTGTGTTGGAAGAAGATGCAGGTTTGCAACTGATAGCAAACTGTTCTTCCTTGGCACGCGATATTTATGCAGACATTATTGGACTCTACGAGTTTATCCGTGGCAAGCTTCGTTCAAGGTTCCCAAAACTCGTAGTAATTGGGATAGGTATGGGCTTTGATAGTTATGCTCGACTAGTTAAAATGCTTGGGAATGGAAAGAATGAGATTTTGTGTCGGTTTAGGACTAGTGATGTCTTAAGGAAAGCATCACCTACTAGTGGGAATCCAATCCCAGATGAGGTTCCGCAGATTGTATTTGATGTGTGCGATCGCCTGCTTGTTTTGGACTCAGCCCAGAGTTCAGTTTCTGCATTTGTGGGTAAAATAGCTGAATATATAGCGCCTAATCTTTGTGCTCTTCTTGGGCCTTATATTACTCCTGGCCTGATCATGAAAAGTGGTGATTTCTCAGCATTAGCTAATATCCCTGCCGATAATTTTAACCTTTTGGGTCCTAAAAAAATCACGAATTCAGAAAAGTTTTTCGCCGTAATGCCCCAGTTTGATTTGCTTAAGGATATAGTCTTTTTAAATAGGGTTCATCATGGTCTCAAGCTCAATACCTACCGATTCGTTGGTGGAGCAGTTAGGCGTGCAGCGTCTGTAGACTGTAGGAAAGGAGACCCAACTGGGGATACAAGAAGATGCATGAGAGAGCAGATACTTAGGGATATCGAAAGATAAGGAGCCCTACTACGGCAGTTGCTACAAGGTGAAGAAACCTAAACGTTCTGAAAATCGTCTTACCAAGCTGAAGGAAAAGAAGAGGGCTGCTACATTGAGGAAGCTCATGGAATGTAGGGATATGGCAGAAATGCAGCGGTTATGAATAGTGCCTATAGGGGTGGAGAACGTCGTCAGGATGGTAGTGGGAATGTTTCGTCATCTGGAAGCTGCGCACGAGAGTAAGCTTCATGCTCATGCCTATGTTCCAAGAGAAGACCTCTGGACTGTTTGAGTGAGAAGTCAAGTTTAGCTTTCTCTCTCTTAATTTTTTCCTCCTTTCGCATCTTCTTAGACATGGATAAATCGACTTTTAACAAATTGGAATTAACACTTAGATTTTCCAACGCATTCTCTTTTTTTGGATAAATCTCACACACTCTCTCCCCCTCTATAATCCAAGGAAAGAGGAACAAACATTTGGCGCCAAAGGAAAAAATCTGAAAAGACTAGGTAAGGAAAACTCACTACTAGTAGTAAAATAACTGGCCATTTAAAGAAGCTATTAAAGAATTATTTTTTGAATTTGAATAGCCAAAATAACTAACAAGCCTTATTTGAAGAGGCTGTTAGAGGACTGTTGGAGTTGCTCTAAGCTCATTTAACCCATGTCCAATGTGACATGGGGTCCAACAAGATAGATATACCAGACAATGTCATCCATTACGTCAAGGATGACAATTGGGTGCAGTGAGAACGAATTATTCATCATGTTCTCGATGCCCAAACCATGATATTCTCCCATGTCCAAGCCGTTTTGTTTGTTTGCGAGTGTGTTTTTGTTGGCAACTGTTGGTATTTGAAACGGCCAATTCAAAATTAATTATATTTTAAATTTTGTAAATAGTTTTTTTTTTAAAAAAAACCGAATTTATAAATTTTAATTGTACCACAGTTTGTCTATTATCACATTTTGTTGACAAATAGTGACGTTTCCGTCTATTGTATTTCTTATCACGGTGTAATTTAACCATCTATTTCTTGCTCTTGAATTTACATCATTGTAGAATTAAAAAATAATAATCACTTTCGTTCTAGGGGTCGCAAAGTCAAAGCAAAAATAATAATCAGAAAGGAGTAAAGGCTCAAGTAAATATGTTGGTTGATAAAAAAGATACTACTGAATCTTCCTTTAGCTGTAATTCTTTTATTAATTTTACTTATCAAGATAAAGATCGGTGGTTATATTCTAGGACTAATATACATGTTTGTTATGATATTTAAATGTTTTAAAACCTATCAAGAATCAAGTAGAGGAAGTGTAACTCTAGGAAACGATTCGGTTGGAACGAGTAGTTGGAGTTGGAGAGGTTGAATTAAAGATGTCATCTGGAAAGATTTTAATCCTAAAAGATGTGCAAACATATTCCTGAAGTTAGAAGAAATTTAGTTAGCGGGTCATCTTTAGTTCGAAAGTGATATAAAATTATAATGGAGTCCAACACAGTTGTGATATCTAGGAACAATGTATATGTTGGTAGAGGATATGTATATAAAGGTCTATTTAAGTAAAATGTATGTTTCAAAGATAATATTTTTTCTTCACATATTATGAATCTTGAGTCTCAAATCCTATGGCATGGTAGACTAGGACACGTTAGCGTAAAGAAAATAAAAAGAATGATGGATCTTGATCTTGTTCCTAAATCTCATGTAGATTACAAACACAAGTGTGAAATTTTTGCACAAGAGTGTAGGGGTGTCCTGCTAAAGTTACTATACTTGAACCTAAGAGAGAAAATAAGAACTGAAATGGTAGATACTGTATTTCTTGACTATGCTCAAAAGAGTAGTGCTAATAGGTTCCTATTGATAGATTCTAAAGTGCATGAAGGCTCTAAAAATACAGTAATAGAGTCTAGAGATGCAACATATTTTGAAGATATCTTTCCTTATAAAAATAAGATTTCAAGACAATTAAAAAATATCTCTATGTTTGATACACCTTCTACTAGTAATGAGCCTTGAACAATTAGTAGAACCTAGAAGAAGTAAAAGATCTAGAATAGAAAAGAATTTTGGATAAGGATTTTACATGTATATAGTAGAAAGTAAACCTACAACCTATATAGACGCTACGTCTTCCGTAGTTCTACTTTTTAGAAAGAAGTCATTAATGACGAAATACAATCTATAATGCAAAACAACACATGGGTGTTCACCGATTTACCTCCAGAAAATAGAGCTATAGGTTGTAAGTGGGTGCTTAGAAATTAGAAATTAAAACCCAGTGGAGGTATAGACAAGTATAAGCGAGATTAGAAGCGAAAGGTTTTACGCAAAAGAAAGGTGATTGAGAGTAAAGCGGTGATTGATTCTGTGAAGCAGGCATGTGGCAATAAGAAAATAAATAGACATTATATACATGTGAAATTCAAGTCTGTTAAAAGCATGCTAAATAAACCTCTGTCACTTTTATCCTTAGCGGATTCACCCAAGTGAGTCGTCGTGAGGCCGCGACCGTGAGAATTGGGTTGTTCTCTAAAACTCTCATAAGAATCAAGATGAATGCATAGCCTTTAATAGCGCTAATACGCGAACCTTGTCTGATATCGGTATTATATGTGTAACATGTTGAAATCTAGCTCAAGACATAGTTCACGATAACTCTTCAAAAGATATAGTAGATTAAAATGGGATACCAAAAGAATTGACAGCCCATCTTTGTTTCAGTAGAGTCTTTCAGTGGCATGTTTCGGTCCTCTTCTCCATTACTTAGAAAAAGTGAGTCACCGGTTCAGATACAAGATACTATCATTACCGCCTGGACAATTAGACATCCAATCCGTAATCACAACGACCCAATTGCAAGAGCGGATAAAATTATTAATACTAAATGAGGTTCAAGTTCGACAGACACTTGTACCTATTGCACAGTATAATAGTTGCCCAATATTTATTGTACTTACTTTTATATATTATAAAAGTTTTAAAACTTGTGGGGGATTGTTAGAATTAATTTAAGTTTTAAAACTCCTTTTAAATTAAATTATTTTATTAACATGTGTAATTCAAGAGACACCATTTGAATTTGTGTCTCTTCGATTAAGGGGCTTCCATCAAGAGTTGTGTCATTTGGTAGAGATACAACTCAAGCCTATATAAAGGGATGATCTCTAAAAATTATTTACACACAACCAAGAATACTAACTTATGAGTTGTATCTTGGAGTTATTCATTGATTGCCAATACCCGCGCATAGAGAGGCAATAACAACTTTAGAACAGCGACATCGTGTCTCTTGAATCACGGGCCAGACTATCTCTTTCTTTACATTCTTCTAATATAAATGTTTGACTAAAGTTGCAATGTGTGTCACGCTGTGTATGTATGTCTAAAATAAAGATATATTTCAATAAATGAGGTTTATAAAGAGTTATTAATCAAAATGTCATTTGAAATTGGAAACTCCATAGATGCACTGGTTGAAAGACTTCATTGTTTGGGATAATGTATCCCTCTCCCTCTCCCTCTCCCTCTCTCTCTCCCTCTCTCTCTCTCTGTTTTTTAATGTACAGTACATCAATACAACATACTGTAATTAGGTTGACTCATTTTATTACTTGTGTGATTTCTCGTTGTCCTTCAGATGCAGCTAGGCCCTATCTATGTTGCAAACAACAGGCTCGTGTTTCCTTACGAACACGTATCGAACTATTTTCCCCCGGTTCCTAACCGTTCCATAGAAAGGGAGGTAGAATTTGTTGACCCGCTCAAAAACAGGTGGAATATAAAGTTGGAGTACTGTCATAGCGATGAAGAGTTCATGCTCACAGAGAATTGGGTTGACTTTATACATCATTACCGTTTGAATTCTATGGATGTCATTCATTTCAGCATACCTTCACGACGTCTACACGACAACCATTACTATATCGAATTTGTCAAGAGAGAAGAAATTGAGGGTAATATTTCTGAAGCTACGACGTACGATTACATTTGTGAAGCAGAGAGTATGGACAAAAAGAAACATAACATCCGGTAAGCTCGTCATTCCCATGCAGGAAGTGACAGAACATTTCACTGGAGTTGAAGTCCCAATTGAAATCGAAGAGTGGGGTAATTTATAGTTTACTGATAATTAAGCAAAATAAGATTTGGCAAATGAAGCTAACGTTTGTCCGATAGATGCCTACGCGGTTACCGCTAAGTCGATGAAGTTTTTCATAGAGTGTGATTTGAAAGATGCGGATGCGATCGAGTTGCGCAAACCGGACGAGTCTTTAGATCCAAGACATTTTGTCTTCGATTATGTGAATACAGTTATAAGCGATTCTGATTAGATAAAATTAGGGCTGAAAAGATTCAGTATAAACAAAAAAAGAAAGAATAATTCCTTGCTTTGATTTTGTGAGGCCAGGAGAAATTTGACTTGAACCTTTTGATTCTCATATGTTTGGACATGAAAATTTTAATATTATGCTGGTTTATTTATCTTGTTAAATTGTTTTAATATCATTACTATTAGTTTAGCCAAACAAATTAATATGTCCTTAGAAACAGAAACAAATGTAACTGGGAGGATGGGGATATATAAAAGTCTCGTGCCTTTGGAAAAGGATATATCAAGTATTAGTTATAGGAATACAGATGTTCGAGATATAGATGTGTTTAAAATTGTTAGATACACATAGGGTCGATAAATTATTGAGAGTTCTACGTGCATTCAACAGCTCTGGACACATTAATTTGTGTCCGAAATATTTATTTTCCTAACATTACAACATATATGCTATATCACAAAGTGTTGGACGTTTAATACCATATTAAGCATACAAACCACATCAATGTATACTGTCGCAGAATGTTGAGACTCTTTCTTTCTCCATTTTAAAAATAATAATTTTGCATTTAAGAATGGCAACGAGGAGACATATTTAACCTTTAACTTTCCTTGTTAAGAATTGAATATTTTTTAATCACAACAAATTTAAATCAACAATATTTAATTAAATTAGTGTTTCTCATAAGTAACTAAAAGGACTTTGTAGGTTTAAATCAACTATATTTAATTTAAATCAACAATGTTTAAATCAACTATGTTAAAAGGAATGATGCAGACCGGGTTGCGTCAACGTGGTTGGACCGGTTGCGTCCACGTAGGCCTAAAAAGGCCTAAGAATCGACGTTGTCAGAATGGGCTGAATTTCGCACGGTCCATTGGAATCGGCCCAAGGATCAGTAGTCATCTTGCTATGCAAGATGTTGCACGATGGATTACGGGCGTTCGTCGCTGTTTAGGCCCCGAAAAGGCCAATTTTGCCGTTTATAGTAATATTTAGATCGCTAATAACTTTTGTTAGGAAACTCTGTTTCATTCGCCGTTTGTTTTGGCAACCTTATATTTCTTTCTAGTTTCTGATTTACTAGTCAAATCAAAACTTTCCTTTTTGGGTAATTTTCGTATTTATTCCGATTTAGGGTTGATTAGCGACCTTATAAGGTTTCCTAAGTTAATTAGGGTTTCTTTCACCTTATTTATATGCTTGTAAGCCCTACGGCAGGGGTGGTTGTTATTGAATTAAAGAAAACGAGTTTTACTCATACTTTGATCGTTTAAGGAGGGAGTACCTCTGGGTCGATCTTTTTGTTCGTGTTTCTCTTGCACGATCAATTTCGTTTCCATAGGCTGCTCTACAAATCAACTTTGTAGGTTAATTAAATTAGTGTTTCTCATATATGGCTGACACCATATGATATGATTATAGGTTTGTTTCCTTGTGTTATTGGTACTGTTGTGCATCCACTTATTGTGCTGGATTTAAACCAAATGACATGTTGGTGTTTTATATATTCTTTTGTTCCCTTATTTTTAAATGAGGGGTGACAAATTTATTACGATGGATTCAATGATTGAAAATGTATCGTCGCTAGGTGAACGTTTAAAAGTCCAATCCAATGACCTAGTCAATCCATCTCTGAGTGCATCTTATAATCTTTCGCTAGGTGCTGAATATATACATGATAAACAACACCCCTTAGTGAAACAAGTTCAGAAGTTGTTATAATACGCTCTCTCTTTATGGTGTTCTGAAGGTTTCTAAAAATTATTAAAAAAATACCATCTGAATCTGTGTTTAGAAGATTTTGTTCCTAAACTTTTATTTTCACAAATTATGAGGACCCAATGTGCCCTAGATATTTTGTGAGAGTGTGTAATGTGTAAAAAAAAAAAAATACTCTCTCCATCTCGATTTATTTGTCTAATTTTAATATTCGTACCGCTTAAAGATATCTAAATTGAGTAACTTATAATATTCGTTATAATTACAAAAACATTAAGTTACAGAACTAAGATCTATTAAATATAATCCATATTGTATATAAAAAATTATAAATTAAGAAATATAAATTAATTTTGTAGAGATGAAAGTAGATAAATAAATCGGGTCGGAGGTACAATGTGGTGTTGGCAAAACCTAACAGGGAATAGAGAGCGACCGTTGGATCAGAAACAATCGAAGACTATAAATTCAGGCCAGGAAGGAGGCGCTAAAAGATCTATTCTCCCTCCTCTCTGTCTCTCTCTCTCTCGTTCCAACGAACCAGGCCGACGATTTGATATCAAGGTTCGATTCCGACTCTATTCATCCTTCCAAGTTGGTAATCCGACTGTCTCATATACATATAGCCGTAGTGCATTCGATTTTTTGATTTAATAATTAAGATTTAAGATGTGATCGTGATCGTGATGTGCTTTGATTGCGATTTGGAATTGCTGAGTTCACTGCGCCTTGGATTTGGGTTTCAGTTTTGCGATATTTGTTTCTTTCGTCGATGTTATCTTGTAATTCTCTCCATTCCCAGGTCTCTTCTCTGCGCGCACATTACAATACCCTAACCCTAACATATGCATGCGTTTTTGTCTCTAGCAATTTATATTTGTGTTTTTTTGTTCAATATATATTGTGAAAGCCAAAAACCACATTCATCCTTTGAAGTCCCAATCAATTAGGATTAGATATATAAATTTGTTTCCTTCAATAGAATTCGGTTGTGGTGAAAATATTGTATTTTGGATATAGGGTTCAATAGGTTTGTTTCCCCCAAGGGGTTGTCTAAGTGGTAAAGTGGACGAACTGTAAACCCGATGTCCTGCGGTCCAAATTCTGTAACTTAATACTTGGAGCAACTGGAGTTTTGTCCGGTTGTTAACTTCAGGACCTCAAGGACTAATTGACATTAGGTGAGGACTCCCTAAACTTTTCCCAACCTAGTCCCAAACCATCCGAATACCTCGGTTATTTAAAAAAAAAATTGTGCATATCAAAAGTCAGTTTTCATATGTTGCCGCATCTCTTCCATTGTTCAACAAGTCTTACTGGAGGTTGGGCACACACACACTACTTGTGTGTAGTAAAATATGGGAGTGGTGTGTAGAAATAAAATGTAATAATGGAGAGTGTGAGAGTTAGGTAATTAGGTCGAATAATTTTATAAATTTGCCGTGATAGTTGATTTATAATATGACAATAATAATTATAAAAACATATATTTTGACGGACAATTTTGATAAGTGCTTATGTAACAGAGCTTCACGTTTTGTTCAGCCAAAAAGTGCTCTCTTTCTATATTGGAATAGACAAATCACAAGGCAATAGGTGACTTTTACCGTTATTATGGTAGCAATTAAGGGCTCTCTCCTCTATTTCTAGGGTTTTTGTTTTCCCTCTTTTTAAGGATTTTTTTTTCCCTACAGGTAGTCAACAAAATGGAAACTCTTCTTGATTGTACGGTGGCAGGACTCCGTGTTTTGTCCGTCAATGATGCTGTCTCTGGGAACATGGATCCAGACAAGGTCAATGATGCTGTTTCTGAGAGCATGGATGAAGACAAGGTCGTTGAATGCATTGAAGCACATAACCCACCTGATGATGAAGAAGATGATTTGTATACTGTTTCCAAAATCCATAAAACACATCGTTACATTGACATCATGCAGAAGGCTGAGAAGATGCCTGAGTTATTCTCAACTCGAGGACTAGTGTTGGAAGAAGATGCAGTTTTGCAGCTGATAGCAGACTGTTCTTCCTTGGCACGCCATATTTATGCAGACATTATTGGACTCTACGAGTTTATCCGTAGCAAGCTTCATTCAAGGTTCCCAACACTCGTAGTAATCGGGATAGATATGGGCTTTGATAGTTACGCTCGACTAGTTAAAACGCTTGGGAATGGACAGAATGGGGTTTTGCGTCGGTTTAGGACTAGTGATGTCTTAAGGAAAGCATCACCTACTAGTGGGAATCCAATCCCAGATGAGGTTCCGCAGATAGTATTTGATGCGTGCGATCGCCTGCTTGTTTTGGACTCAGCCCAGAGTTCAGTTTCTGCATTTGTGGGTAAAATAGCTGAATATATAGCGCCTAATCTTTGTGCACTTCTTGGGCCTTATATTACTCCTAACCTGATCATGAAAAGTGGTGGTCTCTCAGCATTAGCTAATATCCCTGCCGATAATTTTAACCTTCTGGGTCCTAAAAAAATCACGAATTCAAAAAGGTTTTTCGCCGAAATGCCCCAGTTTGATTTGCTTAAGGATACAGTCTTTTTAAATAGGGTTCATCATGGTCTCAAGTTCAATACCTACCGATTTGTTGGTGGAGCAGTTAGGCGTGCGGCGTCTGTAGACTGTAAGAAAGGAGACCCAACTGGGGATACAGGAAGATGCATGAGAGAGAAGATACTTGGGGATATCGAAAGATGGAATAAGGAGCCCTACTACGGCAGTTGCTACAAGGTGAAGAAACCTAAACGTTTTGAAAATCGTCTTACCAAGCCGAAGGAAAAGAAGAGGACTGCTACATTGAAGAAGCTCATGGAATGTGCGGATATGGCAGAAATGCAACGGTTAGGAATAGTAGCCTATAGGGGTGGAGAACGTCGTCAGGATGGTCGTAAGAATGTTTCGTCATCTGGAAGCTGCACACTAGAGTAAGCTTCATACTCATGCCTATGTTTCCAAGAGAAGACCTCTGGACTCTTTTAGTGAGAAGTCAAGTTTAGCTTTCTTTCTCTTCCTCTCTTTCTCTCTCTCTCAATTTTTTCCTCCTTTCGCATCTTCTTAGACATGGATAAATCGACTTTAACAAATTGGAATTAACACATAAATTTCCAACACATTCGCTTTTTTGGATTAATCCCACTCTCTCTCTCTCTCTCTCTCTCTATAATCCAAGGAAAGAGGAACAAACATTTGGCGCCAAAGAAAAAAATATGAAAAGACAAGTTAAAAAAAACTCACTAAAATAACTGGCCATTTAAAGAGGCTATTAAAGGATTATTTTTTGAATTTGAATAGCCAAAATAACTAACAAGCCTCATTTGAAGAGGCTGTTCGAGGACTGCTCTAAGCTCATTTAGCCAATGTCCAACGTGACATGGGGTCCAACAAGATAATACCAGACAATGCATCCATTACGTCAAGGATGACAATTGGGTGCAGTGAGAATGAATTATTCATCCTGTTCTCGATGCCCAAACCATGATATTCTCCCATGTCCACGCAATCCTCAGCTTCCATCTTTTTGCACGAACCGAGTTAAATGAACCTTTCACCAACTACGGTAACACAATCCAACATGTAAATAAACAGAAGACCAACAAGCTCTTTTCATCCACCCAAAACAAACCGAACCGAGAGAGATACGAGACAATATCGTCCATTACACTTAAGGATGACAATTGGGTGGAGTGAGAACGAATTATTCATCATGTTATGGATTCCCAAACCATGATATTCTCCCTTGCCTGCGCAATCCTCAACTTCCATCTTTTTGAACGAACAATATTAAATGAACTTTTCACCAACTCCGGTAATACCAATACAATCCAACATGCAAACAATCATAACACACTTTTCATCCACCCAAAACGAAATTCCTTTTTTCCAGCCTGACACTGTAACTATAGATGACGAAAACGTCACCATATGTAACATTCTAGTGATTTGCAAAAAAGAAAAATGGAAAGAAAAAAAAATATATCACCACCACCTCCAGGTCATACCTCATGGTTGACAGCGAAATGCTGACATAAACAACTGATTGTACAGTCAGTCAAGTCAAGTCAGTTATTAATAGGCATATATGCATGTACTGTAATCGAATATGAAGAGCTTGTTATCTGCAGCAACTAAACGGGCAAAAAAGCATATACCATTCTCCCCTACTTGTGCCTAAAAACCAGAAATTCCACTGAAGTGCTTCTTCATCGCACGATCTTTCCTGTAATTGTTTCTTCCCCCTCCTCTCCTCCCTCCTCCTCTGCCCCTCAGACTTCCACGACCCCCTCTACCCCCAACCTCATTACTATCACCCTCCTCCTCTTCCCCCTCCCCCTCCTCCCTCTCCTCATTGAATTCCGTCAACCTCTTAACTGCACCTAATGGAAGGTTACCGCCATGTCCAAGCCCATGGATCATATCCTTTTGGGCAAGATTAACTAGTGTCGCTTCGTTGTAGTTTGAAACTGCAACAGACCCGGCCACTTTGTAACTGTAGTTCTTGCCGTCCTTCACATAGAACTGAGGGGTTTTCCGCGAACCCCATCTATTAGAATTAGAAGCACTCTGAGCAGAGCTTCCAGTTTCTGTTTCCCATGATTTCCCTCGACTAGAATTTACTTTCTCGCTTAGTATTTCAGTTTCTTCCACCCCTGAATCGGCCACACTGAAACCCAAATCATCAAAAGAGTCATCGTACTCGTCTTCATACTCGAGTTGCTGTTGTGAGATTAGGGCAGCAGTTTTTCGCAAAACCATTTCATCTGTAGAGGTATCTAAAGTCTGTGAATCATGCGAGGATAAGGTAGATTTTCGCATAAATCTTCCAACCGAAGATGATGATGATGATGAAACTGAAGGGCTCTTAGTTTGTTGCTCTCTTGATATAGGGACCACATCTGTAGATTGTGGTGGTGGGGGCAGCGATTCCAATAATTTGCCTTTTCCTTTATCATTTCGGCTCACAATAGCAGACTTAGGAGGTGGAACACTCTCAAGTGATGTGTCCAGTAACTGTAGATCTTCGTGGAGGGTTCCTTCCAATATTCTCTGAATCACCTCTTCTGGATTCTGGTTATAGACTTCAAGACAAGCGGATAAGAAGCCCTTGCCATATTCAGGGAAAATGTCTTTTATTTGACTGATTTTGGACTCAACAATTGCAGAATCCTCATCCACCAGCAACTTAGTGTTGTTTGTCACAGCACTTGGCATTGGAGGTCTCTCCTTAGTGTTGGTTTCCCAAGGATAGTTCATGATTCCAGAAAGATATTGGGATTGTTCATCATCGATTGTAATCCATACTACACAAAAACATTGGAATTACGAAAATTAGTTTCTCTAACAAACGCAAGGACTGATTCAAAAAAACAAAGTCTGCAAAATGACGAGAAGGAGCATTGAGCATGTACTGTAACAATCACAGTTTCACGCGTAAAATGTCATTAATGTGGTCATCATTGCAAAACATACTCTATTGTACACTGGAACCCAAAAGGATAACAAGGGAGATAAACCAGAGCATTTTGAATTTCCCCTTTATCTAAAAATACCATTATTGCTTCATTCTTCATTGTATCATATAGATGATCTAGTCATAATGGGATTTCTACTCAGTTTACTAAATCACGTGAACTTTTTCTCAATCATCAACACCGCCAAAAATGTTGATAACAAAACAAAATATAACATCCCCTTTGTCCATTGTCTTCTACGTTCCATGCCCTTATAAATACCCAAAACAAAAAAGTGCTAAGAAGTTAGCATCCGAGTTCTCATATAGAAGTAGCACGGCAATGGGAGATAACCAGTTTTCGATGCTGTCCAAATAACAAGTACAGATAATGTAAGAAAAACTTTTCCATGCATTGACAGAATACCATCAACTTTAATAAGGATAGAATTTATCTATGTAGTGTTTAAATGAAATATGATGGTGTAGTTTCTCTCCCCGGCTCATGGCATTTTTCACCTCAGATTTGGAAGCGCTTCCCAGATATAGAAGGATAAGGCAAGTTGGGCCAACGGATGTCAGGGTTAATTACAAGGGTAGAAACAATCTATTGGTGAAACTTGAAATTTGAACAAGGAAGATTGCAGGATTTAGAAGAGGATAACTCCTAAGAAATAACACCCAAAGACAAGGTTTCACAAAGCAACACCTCTTAAACTCTCAACACCATAACTGAAACATATAAACCATGCAACAAGCGGATCACATTGCTTAAAGATTTGGCATTTCTAAGTCATGAGTACTCTTCGGTATAGCATTTCAGCACAAATAATAATCAAAAGCCTTCCGGGTGGTAGAGTTAATCAAAATCTCTTCAAAATAAGCTTCTCAAATAAGACACGTACCTGTACTATGCAAAAGTTCAATTCTCTCCATAATTTTGTGATTTTTTTCGACATTTTGCAGAAATGTTCCCCGGCTCTGGCCCTCCTGAACATACGAATACCCTCTATTGAGCTCCTTAAAAGTTTGGACCAAAATGTCTGCCCTTATGGCAGGATCCTCTACTTGTGCTGGGAACATCTTAGTGAGAGCTGGAAGAGGGAAGTTCCCTTCAAACACTTCATGATTTAGATAGCAAAGATCCAGCAATTTCCAACCAAATTTTACTATCCTCATTGATAACATCTTCAAACTTAGAGTGACTTTAGAAAGCATATCACCACATGTTTCCTGAAGTCTATCTTCTCCTTTCATGAAAATGATACGGAAGCCCCTTTGTAAAGACGGAAGCAACGAATCATGTAGTCTTGCAAGGGTACAAAGCAAGTCCACATTTCCAGAACTGCATGTACAAAAGATTCATTTCGATGGTGCTTAGCTAGAAATTCAACAGAGACATCAATGCTGAAAAAAGCAAGAGACGCCCCTAAATATTAGCTTAATACAATCTATTATGTATAATGTCCATCTTGAGAACCAGGCACAATCATAACACCTGAAAAATCCGTAGATAAATAACTTCAGGCCCTCATTTTTCTACCCTCACATTATTGGCTTCCACAACCCAGATTTGATCACTTCACACTTGGAAGTTTGTTGATTTAGACATGCATTATTAATTGCTTCTGAAATTTGAGATACTAGGAATCAGCTTTCCATTTTCACAAGCATATATATTGAAAGCAAAAGCCCCACTCTTATGAAACGTCCTATGCACTCCATACATCTGATCTATCCAACAATTTCTGAAATTGCTCCAAACTAGAATGCACCCAAAGGCCAGGTATGCAAATTGCCAAAAGGGAATCTCTAATTACACAAAGGGTGCTCTGCAGGCCCAATTATCCCCGTTTCAGTATACCAGAGCTAACAACCAAGCTTTTTCTCTAACATTTTCCCGCCTTTACCTCTCTACATCACTGCAAAACATCTGCAATGCACTTAAAATTGGGAAAAGTTTTCCACACACCAAAATCAACTCCCACAACTTCCTCAACCGTGCGATGAATCAGAAGGTGGGACACATGCTTGCTTCAGCAAAAACAGTTAACAGTAACGAGGTAAAAAAGTCAACATGGTCGGACATAATAACAAGTTCACAACATTAATACAAAGAGACACAGCTGATCAATTCATCCGACGTTAAAAAAAAATAAACCAAAAACTATGATGCACTCAAGTTATATAGTAACAAGAAAGAGCCAAAACCCGAATAGCTGGTTTTTGACAGAGTTTCGGGTAGAACTCAATCCCAGAAGTTAGCTATGAAAATAAAGGCGATACTTGAGATTAGTGTGCAATTTTGCTTCACAACCTCCTCCGTGAGCAGCGTGCTCACTCGGCAACACCTGCCAAGTGTAAGCCATAAATATGCACCATTTATCCCTGGTACATGGTTTTGTTTCCCTGTCACACACTCACGTGTAGACCCCAACCCAAAAAGCTGGCTGTTGAAGCGAGGGTGCCTTCACGCTTCTTTACTTCACATAATTTGGCACCCAGGCAATGTGGTTTTTGCATCAGAGCCTGAGACTCATTGGGACTTTTACCCAAGCTGGAACAATCAAAAAACTCTTTTTTCTTAAGAGATAAAGGTTAAGATTGATCACAAGTTTGATACCTGATTTCTACAGGGCATGAGAAAAAGACAGCAGCAGGCTTGTATGCACTAACAAAAGCATCCATGGATACAATAGCATCATTTATGAAGTCCATCACCTAGGGAAACCAAGAAAGTTCATATCACGAGATAAGGTTATGCATCTGTAGTAAAAAGTAAAGAGAGAAAGAGGCCAGAATACGATCTCAGGTTGCTTAGAAGATTATTCCCTTGCAAAAGTTCATCTTTCAGTGGCTTGCATAACTAAGAAACTAGTTTATGCTTGCATGATGGGTCCACATAACATTTTCTTTTATATTTTTTCATGTTGTAATCCTGCATAAACTAATTTAGACTATTTTTTCCTGAAATGGGGTTATCTCATACTAGCCTCTTAAGATGCAAGAGAAGGTTTTACATACAGTACACGTGTCATGTACATTCTCCAAGGAAATAATCTCCCCAGCAACCAAAAAATAGGGACAAGAAATAATATGCACAGGCTATTTGTATAATAACCTCCATATAATCTGCATGAAGACGACTGGATCCGTGATCTTCACGACCATGAGAAGAAAATAGGACCTGTTAAAATCCGGGAAAGCAATGTCGATCATGATTTTCTACAGAAGTACGACACATGGTATTTACAGTGCAGCTATTTGAAGAAGGCAAAAGAAAATCTGAAGCCAAGATTGATCATCGAAAAAGGCAAAATAGACTTGATTGTGTGTTAGGTAGGGGTATATCTTCTATCATATTGCCACTTTATCTTCTATCATTTTGTTGGTACTTTTACTCGACTTCCACTTGTACAGGAACATAATGATCCGAAACATAGACTTGAGTGTGTGCGTTAGGTAGTGGCATGTCTCTAGGCTTCACATTATCTAACTCATCAATCCAAGACATGACGAAACAACCAAGCCTTTATTAAACTGGTATTTTAGGTATTCAAAGTGTCTTGCTCTGAACACAAACCATTATGGTCATAATCCTAATCATTCAGATTGCAAAACTAAATCAACAAATGATTTCCATATCAAACTGTTTCCAGTATACTACACTAGCAGGTGTACAAAAGCTAGAAATGGGGGCAAAGATATGAACTCAACAATCACAGAAATAAAAGTTATAAAACAATCAGCAACTCAAATAAGATTCCATATCCAATAAGCAAATCTAACCAAGTTAGTATACAAAACATACCTCTAAAGATGCATTGCAACGCTGATCCATTGTGTGGACAATTTTCAGGAAATGAGACACTGCAGCAGTTAAATTATCATGGATCCCAGGCTGGGCCTTCAAAGCATTCACAACCTGCAAAATGTAGTACATGAGATAGAGGAAAGGAAGCAGGGTGGCAATTTTGGACCCACAGTTTAATTTACAAAACAAACGAACCAAATAACGGCAGTACAGAGTCCAAGGCCAGCAAAAACTCTTCCACACGCAAAAAGATTAAGATTGACTACAACCTTCCAAAGTCTGTAAGGAGACCCAAATCCGAAAGCGGACTGAGCATCGGGCAGGTGCCCCCACTCCAATTTTATATCTTTTAAATTTAAGAATGAGACAAAATAGAGAAACAGATATGGTTTACTAAAGAAGTTGAGATTGACTTCGCCCTTGCAAGCCAACAGTCTTCTAACACAAACAATAGCCAGCGTCACAGTGTACAGCCTACCACACCGACCCACCTGTCAATCGCCACCACCAATTTCTCTCTCTCGCTCTCTCACTCCCTCTCTCTCTCTCAACACAAACACATGCACCTATATATATATATATAGACACACACACACACACACACACACAGGGGGAGTGTGTAATGTACATGTACATGTATGCATTGATAGATTGCAAAGGTGAGAGAGAACAACGTATTATTCCATTGAAAAATAATGTATTTACAATGAACGTAAGAGTACTTAAATAGAAAAAGAGAACAACTAAACCCTAATAACATAAAGACTAATCTACCCTTAATTAGATATAGACTAATCTACCCTTAATTAGATATAAAATGACGGAATATATATTCACACCCCCCCTCAAACTCATGATGCGAGCCCGGAGAGCATCGAGAGTTTGCCAAGGAGAAAGCGAAAGCGAGCTGTGGTGTGTGTCTTGGTGAAGAAATCAGCCAATTGAAGAGAAGAGGAGACAAATGGGAGGGTGATAGTGCCGGACTGAAGATGGTGGCGAATGAAGTGACAATCAATCTCGATATGCTTCGTGCGCTCGTGGAAAACCGTATTATGGGCAATCTAAATAGCACTTTTATTGTCACAATAAAGAGGCGTAGGGGAGGAGAGAGAAACACCCATATCAGATAAAAGCCAACGGAGCCAAACAACTTTGGAAGTCGCATGGGCCATAGCACGATACTCGGCCTCCGCAGTAGAACGAGCAATAACAGATTGCTTCTTGCTTTTCCAGGAAATAAGTGAGTCGCCCAAAAACACACAATAGCCAGAGGTAGACTTGCGGTCAAAAGGATCACCAGCCCAATCAGCATCAGCGTAAGCCATAAGAGTCAAGGCAGAAGAAGAAGAGAGATGTAGACATTGAAACATGGTGCCACGAACATAGCGCAGAATGCGAAGCAAGGCAGCCCAATGCGTAGAGCGAGGGGCACATACAAACTGACTGATGACATGCACATCATAGGAAATATCGGGCCGAGTAACGGTGAGATAAACTAAACAACCAACAAGCTCACGATACTCGGTAGGATCAGCAAGAGGTACCCCATCAGAAGGAGAGAACTTAGCATGTAATTCAATAGGAGTATCAACAACTTTGTCATCAGTAAGTTGAGCACGGTGAAGAATATCAGTGGCATACTTAGTTTGAGTTAAGAGATAGCCGTCAGAAGAAGATGCCACTTCGATGCCAAGAAAATACCGAAGAGGACCCAAGTCTTTCATCTCAAATTCGTGAAACAAATGCCGTTTAACCTCATCAATAGCAGTAGAGTCAGAGCCCGTAATAATCATGTCATCAACATAGAGCAAAATAAGAACCAAACCCTGCGAAGTACGACGAATAAAAAGAGCAGATTCGTGTGTGCTGGGTTGAAAACCAATCTGTAAAACCACATCATGAAAGCGAGCATACCAAGCACGAGGAGACTGTTTAAGACCATACAAGGCTCGACGGAGACGACAAACAAGACCAGGAGCATGAGAGAATCCTGGAGGAGGACGCATATAAACTTCCTCGGTGAGATAACCATTGAGAAATGCATTTTTAACATCCAATTGAAAGAGAGGCCATTGGTGCACAACAACCACAGAAATTAACAGGCGAACAGATGTCATTTTGGCAACAGGAGCGAAGGTCTCCTCATAATCAATACCATATTCCTGCGAGAAACCCTTGGCAACTAAGCGAGCTTTGTATCGCTCCAAAGAACCATCAGAATGAGTCTTAACTTTAAAGACCCATTTGCAACCAATAAGATTCTTACCATCCGGAAGGGTAACTAAGTCCCAAGTCTGAGTATTAGCAAGAGCAGTAAGTTCATCATTCATCGCAGCTACCCAGTTTGGATCATTACAAGCTTCTTTGTAAGACCGAGGTTCAAAGTAGGTATGAAGACGAGATAAGAAGGAGCAATAAGAAGAGGTAAAACAAGTATTAGTAAAACCAAGTCTTACCGGTGGGCGACGGTCACGAGGGGGATACCGGGGTTCAGGCGGATCAGAGTCTGGTGAAGCAGATGAAGGGCGCGGAGTTGGAGGAGCACGTCGGACATAGTGTTGTGGAAAAGGGGAAATAGGATAGGAGGGAGAAGAAGGAACCTTTGAAACATCTGACAGGTCAAGGGTACTAACATACTCTTCTACAGGGACTTCTAATGGGAATGGATCAATATGCACAAGATCCTCTTTGGCAACAGTCGTTTGGGTGGGTGGAAGAGAGAAAAAGGGCAAACGCTCGAGAAAGGTAACGTGTCGAGACACATACAATTTCTGAGTGACAGGATCATAACAACGGTAGCCCTTCTGCTGGATGTCATATCCTAAGAAGACGCACAAGACACAGCGAGCACTAAGCTTAGTCCGACTCTTTTGAGGGAGAAGAACAAAATAGGCGCAGCCAAAAACACGGAGAAGAGAAAAGTTGGGAACCTTGCCATAAAGCCGTTCATATGGGGTCAAACCAGACAAAAGAGGAGTAGGCATCCGATTAAGAAGATAAGTTGCAGTGAGCACAGCTTCTCCCCAAAAAACGGCAGGCACAGAGGAGGATAAAAGAAGAGACCTTGCAGTGTTTAGAAGATGACGATGCTTACGTTCAGCGCGTCCATTCTGAGATGGAGTGTCAGTACATGAAGACTGGTGAATAGTCCCGTGAGTGGCTAGAAAGTGCGTGAATTCACCCAAAGAATATTCGCCCCCTAAATCAGAGCGAAGAACTTTGATTTTGGTAGAAAACTGAGTTTGGACCATGGAGTGAAAAGTGCGATAAATGTGGTAAAAATTCGATTTATGTGTCAATAAATAAACCCATGTGAATCTAGTAAAATCATCAACAAATGACACATAATAACGGGAACCACCTTGAGTTGCAATGGGGGAAGGTCCCCACAAATCTGTATGAACAAGCTCAAATGGGGAAGTAGAAATAGAGGTACTTTTATTAAAAGGTAAAGCCGACATCTTGGCAAGTTTACAACCACTGCATTCAGAAATATCACTAACAGAAGTGTGTCCCAAATGACCAGAATTAACTAAAACTTTCAAACGTTCACTAAATAAATGCCCTAATCTAGAATGCCAAAGATAAAAAGGAGAAGACTGCTGATCTAAACGAAATGAAGACATGACAGTGGGTGTAGACTCGATAGGAACATGTAACTCCTCTAAAACATAAAGATCACCAACTCTACGCCCGGTCCCAATCTGCTTCTTGGACATCCGATCCTGCACAATACAACCAGAAGAGGAAAACAAAACATCAAAACCAGAATCAGACAATTGAGTAATGGAAAGAAGGCTAAGGGTCAACTGAGGAACATAAAACACATTAGGGATAGAGAGAAAAGAAAATGGGGTTGGGAGAATAGACCCAATAGAGACAACATGCATAGGGGACCCATTTGCAGTAGAAATACTAATAGGAGAAGTGGGGGAGACACAATGACTTAGTAGGGATAAAATGGGTGTCATATGATGGGAGCAACCAGAATCAAAAATCTATGTGGTAGGTAGGATACCTGTGGTATAGGAACCAAGCAAACCTGACTGAGTGGTGGTCATAGCTGAATGATTTGGCTGGGTAGCCAAAGATGCCTGATACTGCTAAAACTGCTGATATTGCTGAAACTGGTCAAACGAGAGAGAAGGAGGGACCCCATCAGAGGTAGCAAAAGCTGATGGAGGCCGAGAAACCTGCTTATGTTGCTGTGGTGGCCGAGAAAATTGTTGATATTGCTGAGGTGGACGAGAAGAAGTGGATGGCTTAGGACGAGAATTTTGTCCCATCAGTTTGGGGCAAGAATCCTTCCAGTGGCCCTTCTGACGACAAAAGCTACACTCATCCATAGCAACACGAGGCCTAGGCTTGCCTGTAACCTGAATTTGGTGAGAAGCTGGAGTAGGCAAAAGAGGGGACATAGACTGAGTAGGTGGAGCAGCAAATACAGACTGAGAAGGAGATGCAATAGAGGACATCTTAAGCCTAGTTTCCTCAGCAATAAGCTCATGAACTGCAGCATCAACAGTGGGAAGGGGAATACGATGAACCATAGCCCCACGAAGCGGCTCAAATTCCCCACGAAGGGCCATAAGAAACTGAACAAGACGACGCCTCTCACGATACTCAAGAATGGAGTCAAAAGACTGCATGCCTTCGGGTTCCATCAAAGCTAACTGATCCCAATATTGTGTCATCTCAGTGTAAAAATCCTGAATAGATTTACCATGTTGCTTAGCATCTCGGATTGTAGCCTCAAGCTCATACTCCTTTGCAAAATTGGACTGAAGATACATACCCCGCAAATAATCCCAAACTTCCTTTGCCGTATCATATTTCGAGAAATTCATACCAATGCTAGGCTCCACAGAATTATGAAACCACGTAAGAATTCGTGCATTTTCCAATTCCCATTTGTCAAATGCGAGGACATATGCTGCATGTTGTTTAGTGTATGAAGGATCCTCCTCTGTTTTCGCACCTGACGAACCTGATTGCTCTGGCGGGGTAGGTTTGACAATAACCCCTGTTACATGACCCCACATGCCTCTTCCAACAACAAAGTTTTTCATAACTTTAATAAGAGTAGTTACTGCCAGTCAATCGTACGCTAATAGCATTAAAAGTTTTATCGTCTGACATTGTAAAATACAGAGACTTCGTAACAAACCGGAGACTACGGTAACAAACCAGAGACTTCGTAACAAACCAGTACCAAAATACAGAACTTACGATGGGAGAACCCAATCAGACGATACCCAATCTGGGATCAGACGATACCCAATCAAGAACGGTGGGATGGTATCAAGAACGGTGGGATCAGACGATACCCAATCAAGAACGGTGGGATGGTATCAAGAACGGTGGGATCAGACGATACCCAATCAAGAACGGTGGGAGTCGCAGGTGACTGGAGAGTGGTCGCCGACGGTCGGCGAAGGGTTTTCGACGATCGACGGCGGCAGGTGGTTGGGCGACGGTGGGCGACGGTGGCTAGAAGGAGAAGATCGTCGACTGGAAGGAGAAGAGCGGCGTTGATTGCAATGAACAACAGAAAATAAGCGGCGTTGTCGTTCTAGGAGGGAGACGATGGCCAGATGACTGGCTCTGATACCATGATAGATTGCAAAGGTGAGAGAGAACAACGTATTATTCCATTGAAAAAGAATGTATTTACAATGAACGTAAGAGTACTTAAATAGAAAAAGAGAACAACTAAACCCTAATAACATAAAGACTAATCTACCCTTAATTAGATATAGACTAATCTACCCTTAATTAGATATAAAATGACGGAATATATATTCACATGCATATATGCATATTTATAGGGGGAGTGTATGTGTGTGTGCATGCACGCACGCGCGTGTATTGGGGCTTTTGGTTTGATTCTATTTCAATGTCAATTTGGATCTTTTGATTTTGGATTCAAGTATTGTCGAATGTCTATTGCATCTTTAGATTGTTAACAAATAACATAGGGCTTTTTAACCTTCTTTGTTACATAAATTAGGAGATTCATTTTTCTCTCACTAAATTAGTGTTCTTGACGTACCTTGATTGATTGAAAACTTAGTGCTTTTGTCACATGTTTGTAGACTAGTTTTTTTTTGCCTAGGAACTTTCAGTCTTGTTTACATATTATAATGTTTTCTTTTAATGATGGTTCATAGTATGTTCGACTAGTTTTATATTTGTCTTGATTGTGATTTTTTAGAAAAAGTATAAGTATAATGATCCCCTAGTGTGCTGAAATTCTTGCTCCGCCACTGCCTAAATCCTTCTTCTTTGATGAGATAGAGAACTTAAGATGTGAATCAACCAAATACAGACACTGCAATGATGAAGAACCATTCATCAAGTAACTAATAATTGCATTTACCAAAAAAATAGGTTTTATTTTCATGAATGTCATCATGGAAGAAACCAAACTTCACAGATTCATTCTAACAAGATAGGAAAGGCTTTAGTTGCATGAAGCAGGAGCAAGATCGAGGATGGGAAGTAGTGGCGGCTCTAGAAATGTTTAGCAGGGTATTCAAAAATTATCTCAACTCTTCTAGCTCTGGCAACCAACAATAAATAAACAGGATCTCTTATATTAATATCAACAGAATGACTAAAAATCATGAAAAAAATACATAGGATTTTATGGTTGTGCTCGACGAGTTCCTGTAGGTGATCTACTGTGTTAGGTTGGATTAAATAATGACTAAAAGGGAAATACGACTACTAAAGTAATAAAATAAATAAAAATCTAGGGTTTCCAGCTGCACGCCCTACAATTCTAAGATTGGAAGCATCTAAGGAGCACACACATGTACATACATAGGAACAAGCATGTGTTCCATGTGATTGATGGATAGATGATTATTACAGTTTTTATCGAAATAGTCCAAATTATGCATTAAGAAATATTTACTAATCTTTCTATTTGAGCTTCAAAGAATCGAGACATATTTATATATCTTATTCTTGACAAAATTTTGTAACCTTAAACGGATCGTACTTGCTTCTACTTCTCCTTAATTGGAAGTTGGGTGGTCAATATTCTTTAATTTTCTCTTGCTCCTACTCTCCATTTATCTTTCTGGAGGCAGATTTTCTGAAAAACGTGGTGGATTACTCATATTGGTTCTCACGTCTCCGTGCTCAAAAGGATGTGCAAGTTCAGTGAGTGTTAATTGAATGTAAGTCGAAAGAAGGAAGACTTGTAACATTTCCTTGTGGAACCTTAATCACTAATTGTGATTTATAATTTAACTCTAATTAATTCAGATGGTGGCAATCTAAGATCTGAAAAGCACAGATACGGATACCGAATAATTCTAAATAAATGGAAATACTGGAACAACAGGGGACACAGCATAAAATATGTACATGCATTAGGATAGATATATTAGTGGTTATTAACATTCCATCCGGATACAGCCATAACTAATAGTACCCTTACAATTCTTCTTGTTTTCTTTTTAAAGCTAGCAATATTATCAATTGGTCCATGTCATGTTTCCACCTGTGTGCAAGTTGAGACACGGAAGTCCCCGATGTGTCTCTGGTTTGTCCCCTGTTTCAAAATAATCAAATTTATTGGTCACACCAAGTAACGCATCCCAAACGTGTCCCCGCGTGTCCCCAAAGTGTCTTCCACCAATACAGAAAATAGTTGTTGGTGCTTCAAGAGTGGCAATAGCCTTTTTGAAAAAGACAAATAGGGAAAGAAGCAAAGAAAAATCAAATTAATAAGGCATGTTAGAGGAAGAAAGGGGAGTCGAATGGGAAAGGCTAGAGGATGATGTGGATTTTTTCTTGAATTTTCATTTTTTTTTTAAATTAGAAACCACCATGTGGACTTCACTTAGTTTGCCACATCTCCTGCTGCCTTAGGGTTGCAGTGAATTTTCTTTTCATTGGGTATCGTCTTTTGTTTCTTTTGGATTCATATGCTTGAGATATTCCATCCCAGTTGGGAACCCTATTCCTACTTGATGGGAGCGAGGTTCTTGTGAAATTCTTTAAAGCACGAGAGCAAGGTTTTGAAGCGGATTCATCCTCCCCAATAGGAAGATGTTGCAACTAAGTGATGGCAAAAATAAAACATCTATACTATCTCTATTATCAACTTTATGAAAAGCAAGAGACATCCTCCTACTTGCAACTCCAAGCAATATGAATAAAGCCAAATCATCATCTTGTGTCACTGTGGCATACACACTAAGATTGTATGTTTGGCCCATCAACAAACTGATAGGGACACGAATTTTCAACCACAAAGGAGAGGCCTGATTTGAGATGTACACCCCTAGGGGGGCAAAAACTTGCAACCTACTGAGTTGACTATCTGTTATGCCCTCCTAAAAACATTCAAAAGGATTTATTATTGTTGTCTCGCATCTTCTTTCTAATACACAATCTCAAATATAGCCAAGAAGTAACTAAATAAAACACCATCTAACAAAAATCTTAAGCTCTAGCATGGGAAAAAATGAAGGTAGATAAAATAGAAACAATTGTTTAATGTGCTTACAGTAGCATCACTTGAAACATCTAATCACAACTATGGTAAAATGAGCAAGCTTACCAATGATCTGGTCAGATCTTCATTTTCATAACCATATATGGCACATATATCTAACAAGTTTGGAATATCAAGCAATTTCGTTTCCTGCAAAAGAACTATAACTTGAATTCGTGAATAAAAGCATCCTGAAAATACGCAGCGAAATTTATTACAAGCAAAAAAGTTCATCCTTTTCAAGGTTTCACAATGAGATGCTTTTCCCAGGGTGTTAATTATTTTTACAACTCAAAAAAGGAAGTATAACGCATCAAAAGAAATGGAAAACCATTTGCAGATGTAAGACTTGTGGAAAAAGATCATGCGTGTTTAATATCATAGTTTGCAATGAGCAAATACTAGATTCCCCCATCTAATTCGATGTCTAAGATTGACAATGGATGCGAATAAAAAATACATGAACCCCAGCCCATGGTTGTTATAATTGTATGGTTTATAATTCATATCATGCGATTAAATATGATTCAGTGTGTCATCAATACGAATAGGTTCCATAAATCAGAAATAGCTGTAAATCGTAAGTGACTGCTGAATCGCTGAATTGAATCTGTGTAATTCTATATTCATTTTCAATTTTCTGAATTCAATTTTTGGTCTTCTTTTGGAGAAAGGGTTCAGACTGTTATGTTAAGGTTCATTACTATTATGGGTCATCTTTTGTCCCTGTTTCTCCTAATTTATTCTCATAAATAAAATCCTCTCTCGCAAAGTAGTATAGCTAAACATAGAGGAAAATTTATTTTGAGAATCTTCTCTCGAAGGGTCTCTTTGTACTTTCAACTCTTCCACAAAAAGGGCCATAAAAAGATTCACGAATCCACATCTCTTGTAAGTTGCGACAGAAGCATCTTATGTATTATTAGACCACGTAACTAATGACTATCAATACATCATGTAAAACAAGCTCTTTATTGATTGAGGCATAAATTTTTCCTTTATATTCTGAATTTTTGTCACCTAAATGCATAGATACATGCTTTTTCATGTATTTTGAAACCATGATTGAATCAAATTTATTCAAGATTCGATTCACAATTTGGAAAAAGACAATTTTGATTCTCTATCGATTCACGATTTGACAACTATGCAGCCCAGCCTCAGTATGTACATAAAATCAGCAACATTCACAAAAGCTAATATACATGGAACAACATTCGGAGAGGTTCGTCAAACATATTATTTGTCCCCATCCAGCACTTAAAACACTGCAGAGTTGCAAATATGTAGTAGCCTAAAAGAAATAGACTTGTTGCAAAGAAGTGTAAATACACCACATCAAAGCAATTGGCATTAAAATACGTGAATTCAGTTCCGGCCACAACCCAAAAAGCCCAGCCCTCGACAAATGTTTAAATTTATTTGTTCACCTAAGGCGGGCCTTGGCACCACTGGTAGGTGCGCTGGCTTTCAGCCCCCAGGTCCAAGGTTCGAGCCCTGGAAACAGCCTCTTGGCAAAATGCTAGGGTAAGGCTGCGTACATATAGGGTCTCCTTCCCCTGAGCCCACGTAGTGGGAGCCACTTCGGCACTGGGGTCCGCCTTAATTGACAAGTCACCTAGAATTTCCTTATGCAAGCAGAAGAAAGAAGAAAACACACCTGCATGGTCTTTCGGGCTGAGACTATCAGCAGCCCTAGCACCAGGATCCCGATTGGAAGATCTGCAAAAGGAAGAGATTCAAAATCAAGTACAACCCGCTAGCAAAAAGTGTATATGAAAAATTGATACACTAGAAGACTAAACGTTACTAGAAACTTACATGCGGTATAAGACCATGAAAACCCGCCTGCTAAGTTCAAATTCTCCCACAATTACCCCTGCAACTATTCCTTTTACTCCACGATATGGAAAATCATACCATCTACTCCTAAATTGTAGGAAGCTCTCCAAAAACCCATGCAACGAAGAATCTTTAGCCACTGAGAAGCACCGTAAGAAGAGTAAGAACGCTAGCTATAGCATAACTAATGAAAATTGCTATTTTTGTGAATGTCTATTTACACAAATAGCTTAGTGATTCATCAAGCGCACTCATGGCTTTCCAAATTGAACAAATAGTGCCTCAGTTTTATTCTCTCTCAACATCTTTTACACTTTCACATCTCCATCCCCATCTCTACCACCATATCACAACAACCCATTCTGTCCTTCCATCAACAAATTGGGAGTTTATATACACATGAAACTCTTGTGCACATGCACGTGACCTTATCGATTAAGCGACTAATCTGCAAAAAATTTAATTTGTAAGGGAACACGTTGTCAAATGAAACCATACTTGTGCTTAATTCGTGTTAAGACTTGTTGAAAGCTCAATTGAGATTGGGTTATTGAATATACAACCCTTGCTCAAACACACTTTTGGAAATACTCAAATTTTCAAAGCAAACTCGAACAACCTTTAGGCTCATCCCCAAGGAACGTAGGAGACCCGATACCTGGGACCTGTCCAAGTTATCCAATTCATTGGATTCACGAAACAAAACTGTCCATCAATAACAATACGAACATGTAGAACACCAAGTAACAATGCAACAATCAGACTACCAAAGAAATCAATTCAAATCACATAATTACAGAAGAACACTACCAGAAACAACATTTCTGATGACATTAATATGTTCAAACATAGTGTGGCCTAGAAGAAACATAGTCAAGAAATTATTTAAAGTTAAAATAAAATCGACATCCAAACGAAGTAACCTTCTCTCCAAAAATCCTTAGAGCCCAACTTGAGCAACCGAGATAACTCTCCGTTCAAATGATCAACAACTCGCTGGGACTCCACCGGATCCAATCCGCCTTCGTCAGCACCGAGACCAGCCGCAACAGCCTCATCTTGGGGCAAGTAATTCACGAAATTGCCATCGCCAGAAACCAAGTCCCCCTTCTGCCCCGCCCGAACTGACGCGGTGGCGCCGCTAGATGAGGAGGAGGCATCCGATTCACGAGAAATGGATTGTCTGAGAGAATTGGACAGTGTTGGATTGGCTTCCCGTGGCTCTCTTGCTGGTAAATTCGGAGTGGGAACCTTGGGGACGAACTTCATTTGGGTTTTGGCAAACCCCTTGGTGTCTTCGCGCTTCTTGTGAGCGTATCGATTGGACATTTTAGAGAGAAAGAGAGAGGGCTGCGAGAATTGTGAAGGAATAGTATATGGCGGCGACACGGCGGCGATTAGAGTTGCTGAAGTACGGATCGATGAGGTGATTTATACTATAGGTGGTCGAAACTGGACAAAAATAAAAATCTAAAAATGATCAGATATGGGAAGGTCGGAATACAAATAAAAAGGCGTTGGAAGCTTCTCTTATATATCAGAGCCAGGTTTCGATCCTGGGACCTGTGGGTTATGGGCCCACCACGCTTCCGCTGCGCCACTCTGATGTTGTGATAGTATCTGTAAGAGAATATTATTTATACGTAACTTTAGAAACTAAGACACCTGCCTAATAATATTTTGGGAAGCAAACCTACCTTTTTATTTTTAGTCGACCTATCTTGCCAATTATGAAATTACCTTTAATATAATACTGACTAGTCATTGAGGTCCTAAAATTAGTGACCAAATGAATCTCTAACAAATCCTAGTGATTGATCCTGATAAAATTTGACCTCGTAGTCTTAGAACAAACCTCTTGGTCACCTTTTCTACTTAAGAGTGTGTGTGTGTATATATACACACACGTTACATTACACCACCATTCCCATAATTACCTCTGTGTGAAATTACCAAATTACCCCATCTCCTCTGGTAGAATAAAATTGCATGCATCCTATTATTTCAGAAATTTTTCAGTAATGAGAGTCTCATGTAGTTTATGACCCAAGTAGTTTCCTTTGAAAATCTAACATTTTTTTCTTTGCTTTTGTAACCCAATAAAAATCAAGAGAGAATAAAAACAGAGTAATTTTACAAAAACAATTTTTCTACGTTTACAAAAACAATTTTTCTCCCCAGTCGAAAATCGATTCATTCGAATATAACGAACGCATCTATGTTTATACGCGAAAGTCTATATTTATAGAGTTTCTTAAATAAAAAAAAAAGAGGCAAATAACAGTTTATCTTATTCTTTTCTGTATAGATTTTGTGAAAAAGTTTATTATTCGTATCTTACGCACCTCTTGATCATTCCTTTCCAATTCAACATTAAAACCTCTGCATTAGCCCAAACTCTCAACAAATAAGCAACATGTGAAAATATCTTATGGAACTAAACCCTATAAAATTTTGCTCTAATTTTAATTGGACCTCCTATAAGTGAACGGTAAGATTAGTTAGTCAAACATTAGTCGAGGTGCACGTAAAACTGATTAGATACTCCGAGTTAGTAAAAATAATGATGGCTATGATATCCATTCCAATAACAAAAACCTCAAAAGTATTCCCACCACAAATCAACTACAACCAGAGAAACCCTCGGGATTTGATATCCAATACAACATTAAAAACCTACAGTAATCTGCTACAAAAAAATATACACAAAACAAAACCACGGAGACAACTGATACCAAAGAAAACAAGTTGGAACCTGAAGGACCAGACAATTTTGTGCCACCATCAGATAAATCCGGTAGTTGAAACTTTCATGTTCTCCAGTGTTTCTCAACTAACTAGTTTCAATCTACTGTTTTTTTCCTCCCCTAAATTCGTATAGGAGCATAACGTCTCTACACGGGGGATTCATCGTGTTTGATTCCTCCAGGAAATTGGGTCATCTTGCCCTGATGCTGAACTCTACTTGGATTTGAAAACAAATGGCGTCGTCTTCTCCTCAGACCAGTAAAAACAACTTGCCCGGAATGCAATAGGTCCGTAATAACAATGTTCAGGTGTCCTATTCTTCCCTTTCTGAGACTAGGAAGCTCATACCCACTCAAAGCTTGTCTCTTTAGCTAAAACTAAAGCAATCAAGCAATCTGATGGATTGGGCGCGATAGAGAGCATGGAACATGCATCAACCGAATGAGGAAGAATGAAGAGAAGTCTTGGCCACATGGATTTGGAAGCCGGGATCTTAATTACGCCGGCACATTCCCTCTGCTTCAAGTAGGATATGAAATCCTGAAACTGCACATTTCATTTGCAACTCAAATCACAATTGTGTTTACGAAAGAGCAGAGACACTGCACGCTCGATTAACTTAAGCTCCTTTTAAGACCTTACGCATGTCCCTTTTCATTTTTCGAATGTTATTGGGTCTCAAGAAATTGGACAAAGAAAATAAGTTGTCCAATTCTTATTGGCGTAAATTGATAAAGAACATCAACCAGTTTATCATGGAAGTAAATTTCAGAGCAACAAACCAAAATAAAAGAATAGACAACTTACGCCTTTACGGTCACCTTCAGATTGAGGGAACAGCCAGCATACCTCTCTCTGCACGAGATGTCAGAAACATAAGATTGATATAGTATTCAACGACAACATAAACTCGAGCCAATTCGAGAAGCCGAGCATAAAGGAGGGAACACACGAAACTCTAATAACTTGTTTGATTAAATTTAAACCAAGATAACTTCAACAATTAGCATACACCACATGTTCGACTAAATCAACAAGAAGCAATTATGAAGACGGGCAATGAATACAACGATTTCAATATGGAAACCTGAGGGTCCAACCCCTAATGACAAATCCCCAATCCCAACATCCAAACAACTCACAATGAATATAAAAGCACAAGACTTCAGTATACAAAAGGAATTACATCCTTGTATGTTGAAATGCAATGGCGTCAGTAATATCCATCAACAAAGCCATGTTATCCCTGTAGGATTTTAACCACAAAATTTAATGCAATACTAAAATGCCAACCGGGTTCAATCAATCGTGCAATATGAGATAAACAAAGTTCTTTCATACACGGCATGAAGGGACATCATCAAAAATAAATAAAACCAATTGATTGTCTAAAATGGGATAATTTAAGTACTACCAGTAGCTGCATCCTTTTAGAAAGAAATATTAAACAACAATGTACAAATACACAGCCTACCAATTACAAAGGCACAAAATTCCTATCGACAATAAAAGTTGTACTCAACAGAATTCTGAACTAGCTATTGGATGGACTGGCAAATAATGTTTGGCCCATTTCCTACAACTTTAACTTTTGTAGGACAGTGATCTAACTAGGTATTAGAGCTTTGGTCAGATAATATTGGGTTCCATTACCTATGTCTGCATTCCTACCCCTTTTTCCTCCTCTTCTGGAAATTTTCATCAACACTAATACCATTGGGTTCGGACAGTATTGTGTTCCATTCTCTCTGTTTGCATTTTGTTACCCGTTCACATTCCTTTTTTCTGATAATTTACATTCTGCTTATCCAAATGTAAGTAGGTTTGCATCTCCACGTGCAAGATGTGATTGGAAAGGATAGCGTTGGATAGGTTGAGACTTGAGAGACATGGTTGAGCCCACACTCTCAACAACTTAAGCTTTTGGGACAGCTGATGATCTAACACCATCAAGTAAGCTACTAAGAACATGGCACCAAGCATTGCAAGATGTTTGTAGCTTTAATTAGGTTATGAAACCAAGTTGCATAATCTTCAGTTTCAGATATGTAGAAATACAACATTAAACTGAGAGAGCGCTCACTTTATGAGGTGGGGTACTGGAAAATGTTGAATTCACATGCCGGAAATCTGTGCGTTTGTTCATATCTAATTTTGCCGGCCATCTGCAAAAATATCAGTCAATTAAAGCATCACTTTTCACTCTCCACGCAGAAATTAAGAGAGATACCAGTTAAGATGAAGTCCTTACGCTGCAGGCTCTGAAACGGCATTCAAGTACTTGCAAGCATCAGAATCCACTCTAACTGCATAAATTGCACAGTAATGAACACCACTTTTACCCAATGTTCCCTGCCACCGATCCTGTAAATGCTGCACAGGAGTTTCCAAATGGGAAGATTCAACGGCTGTAGGTGGAGGTGGAGGAGGAGGTGGAGAAGGAGGGGGAGAACTAGGTGGGGGTGGAACTAAAGGTGGCTGAGCCTGAGGCAAAGGAGGTGGCAGCGAAGCCAAAGGGGGTGGCACCACAGGCAAGGGAAACATCTGGGCAGGTTGCTGTGAACTTCCCTGCATTTGTGCAAGTGGAGTAACAGAAGCAGGTATAAAAGGGAGCTGATGGCTTAAACCACGTGCATCCCAACAACTGTTTGGAGGAAAGTACACGGGTCGGATGAATGGAGATGATTGAAATGGCTGTGGTGGTGGAAGAATAGGCGGCTGAGGTGGTGGGGGTGTATATGGAACATTTCCCTGAACAGAATGATGCTGAAGTTCAGGTTTCCTGTGCATCCACATCTGTTCTGTTGTATTAAATCCCTCAGCAGGGCTCTCCAGCACTGTTTGAGCATGTGGTGATTCAACAATGTTGTTTCCACCATCATTTTTTCTATACTCAGCATGAACAGATGGTAGAGGATGAGTTTTCTCCGTCCGGTGGTATCTAACATGTGCTATTACAGATGCTGCTTCTTCAGGAGTCTCAAATTCTAAAAGCAATGCACCTTCACTAGTTAGATCAGTAACCATGCGTGGGCCCTTGTAAACAACTTTCATCAATTCATGGAGGATCTCATCCTTGGCCCACCGACTTGACACGTTTCCAATGTAAACAAAGCAACTAGAACCCACTGCAACACCATTCACAGTTCCCCTGGCTCCTAATCCTTCATCTAGGAACTTTACGCGAAGGCAGTCACCCCAAGGGGAGTGCCCCTTCATAATCTCTCTAGCTTTTACTGCATCCATGATATATCTGTACTCAACCAATGCAAACCCTTTAAATGGGAAGTACAGAAACCCTTCTATAGGACCAAACTTCTCAAACTGAAACCTCACAAGTGCTTCAGATGCATCTGGCCCCAAAGAACCTAACCAGAGCTGTTTGGAAGCTGGAAAAATATCCATGGCTGCAGGGTCCCCATCAGCATACCATATAATGTGACGTTTAGGAGACTCATAAATAGTATTTACACCTCCACTGGAGGGTCTCATGGTAGGTATTCTAGGATCCAAGTTTGAAACTTGATTATTCTCAATTTGGCCAAAATGATTTCTGAATTCAAATGACCTAGCCCTGTAGTCTGAGGCTTTTCTTGAAACAGGTGAGGGCATCTGATTGTTGGACAGATCCCTGGGAGTGGAAGACCTACCATGGGATAAATCTCCTTGTTCCAAAGTATCAACATTCAATGACTTTGAACCACCACTATCATGACTAGAACTTGCATTCGAGAGGAGGTCAGTTTCAAGAGGAACTAAAGAACCCTTAGGCTTTAAACGTTGACCTGAAAATTTGTCCATTAAATCATCACTATGGGATCTATCGTTAACTCTTGAGTTAGAATCTCGTCCAGAAACTTCAGACGAGGTTTCATGTTGATTAGTGGTCCTAGGCGCCAAATATTTTCTATTTATGTATTTAGAAGAATTTATATCGTCTTCATCAGTATCTACTTGACTGCCTTCTAGCTTAACTAGCTCATCAAAAGATTCAAATATTCCTTCTAAGACAGATGTAACTTCTGATATAACTTCTGAAGATGCTGATATACATAACTTCTTGTATTTGGAGAATATCCACCTTGTCAACGAAGGATCCTTGGCAATAGCCTGCATAGGAATAATGCCAGGTAGAAGATATGATGAGTTTGAACTGATAGAACAATAACAAGATCGAAGTCACAGCTGTAGATACCACTACAAAATACATAACCATCAAGAACATCCTATCCAATTACTGGGAACTTAGCACATATAAAAAAATGTACACCTTGCTTACAATGTTATGAATAAGTGAGAGCAATAGTAACTGAAATGGATTTTGTTCACCCTAGGGTGAACATTACCCACTTTCTTATTGGTTGAGATGGTCACATCCTTATCAAAAAGTGTTTTGTAGAGGCGGGGCCTACACCATTTCAACCAATGAGAGTGAGGGTAATGTTCTTTAAAAGAGGGTGAACAAAATTACACTCATAGTAAGGGTATTTGGTATACGTTTACATAGCATGAGAGATGCTTTTTCTTGCAACTACTTTCATACAACAACACTCCTGTTTGTAAAGCAACCATATCCTGACACCTACAAAATGCGGAGTGGAAAATCAACGCACTAAGCCCTTGCAGTTGTCATCTATGAAAGGTTTATGTTCTCCTCAGGTAAGCCAAACAAGCCCTATGCCATTCAGGTTTGTTAGGAGAAGACTGTAACAACCACCCTGCCATTATCTCCTACCAATTACCATGGAACGCTAATACCCTAGTGAATTACAACTAGGAAGCACATGCCAAAAGATGGTACACCTCCGTTCCAAATCGGTGCATTTAGCAATACAAAGTGATCCTCGAAGGGTTTTCCCAAAAATCAAATGTAATAAACTAAAAACCAAGAGAGAGTGGAGTTTTAGCAAGAGGAATGGTAGAAAAAACATGTTTTTCACGAAAACTTTAGAAAATAATAATTGGTTTTACGGAATGTTCATCCCTTGAAATAAGTTCATTCTACTCGCAATCTCCATAAGCCTAACCCTACCAAACCACAACTCAGGACATCAGACATATCACGTTCCCGTCCGGATACGATCTGTGTTCTAGGTAATGAAGGCCATAATATAGTCTTCAAGGTCACCTTCAGAGCATATCTTGGAAATATTCCAAATAGCTTTCCATGCATATAAGGAAAGGTTCATCTAAGACTATAAACAAAGAAGATCTCAAGCATCTGAGCAGTAACTATTGGTGTGCCTGGTTAAAGATGAACAAAAACCCATATAGATTAGCAGTATGTAACTAAAAAAACTTTAACCAAGCAGCTCTAAAATCAACCCGAAGATAACCAGATGGAATTAAGAATGCTGATATCAGATATTGAAATCACGAACTACAGGCATATGATGATCTAAAGCATCTTGTTTTAAGTATTACCACTCCTAACAAGCAATTCTTTAGAACAGGAGATCCATCACCTAGAGCTTGGTTCCCATTCAAAACTTGCCCCTCGCTACTAACATTATCGCCTTTACGTCCTCCAGTTGCTGTTGATGATTTGGGTTCATTTCTCGTATTGTCCAAATCATGAGCATCTAGCCTGCTTGTCACTTGTCTAAGTAAGTAGAATCCTTCTTTGTATGATCCCTCCATTGCATTACTTTCAAAGAGCTCAAAACAGGCTGCAAGTGAATTTCTAGGACAGCTAAAGAAAATCTTCAGAAGACACAGGACACGGAACTTGGACAATTTAAGCAATTCAGATTCATCTCCATCTAAAAACTTCTGCCCAAGCTCAGAAAATAACTCGTTGGAATATTGTATCTTAATAGTTTCCATATCAACAATCTGAAATATACCCTGCCCCTCAAAAGTGGAAACGAGAAATTTGAGCACGTTAAGGAAAACTGCTGAACAGATTCCACGAATAACAGATGATGTCGGGGCCTCCGATGAAGCAGTATGACAGATATCAGCTAAGCCAACTATACAAGCTTTCGCAGTCCTGAATGCAACACCATCAGCATCCTCTCCTCTATTTATTGCTGCCAGGCTCCAGTTGTGCATATTGATAATAACTTTAGCTGCTGCTTCAAGGGCAGTTGGACAGTATGATGCATATCGTGGTATGAGATCCACTACAATGCGCTGGACACTTGTACAACCTGTAGTTCGAAGCATATACAATAGCATCAGAAAACCAGTGAACTTTACACATTACCTTCTTCCTTTTCTGCCAATATGCCACTAAATGTCCCATAGTACCTCAGTGTTTCTCGTCTGATTGAACACGGAATAATCTTCTACTTTTTATTTGTAAATTCAGTATCCATTAAACACATCCTAAGATTATCTTAATTCATAGGTCCAGACCAAAGTTTGGTGGGGTGGTATTTCAACAATTCAGTGAAATTATCTGCTGCTTCTTTTTTATTGGTGTCGGAGTCACATGGATACTCCTTAAGAGGAGTCACATTCATGTTTGATGAGCCATAATATACGCTCTTTTCGTTTTAATAACAATGAGATGGAATCATACCCAGGGCCAACATAGATCCATCATGCTACAAACTTTTATTCAAATAGAATAAGAATACTCTTTGGAGAGAGCACATATTATTATTACTAGTTGCAATACTAGAATGTATATCATAATTTTATCCATGAGTGGAGTAGCTACTATCTAACCTAAACCCAAGTAGTTGGTATGGGAGACTAATGGTCCCTTCAATTGGTATGTCTGAAATGTATTTTTGTGCCCCCCAACATTCAGGTGTCCCAAAACTTTCACGAGTTCATGTCAAAGTATCATCATGTTGTCTTGATAATCAATATCCAATCATGCTATATAATGCTCTTTCTCTCCACACAACAGACTCCTGCCATTGGGCATGCACAGATCTCATAGCATGGAAAGCCAACAATTTACAGATGTATAGCACATAAAAGCTTAATTCAAACTTGAAAAGAAAACGTGAGCTACCAAGCCTACCATATAGGGATTCAAGGGAGAAAAATAATAGAAAGCATGTCTATACCAAATCAATTACATAAAAACACAACCTAAACAGTACCCACAAAATCCATTTGAATGCTCCCTTGTTCAATCACAATCCTCTCCAAAACTTTACGATAGTTAGAAATACAATAAAAAAAAATCATAGATCCAAAGAGGAACCACAGAAATCAAAAACTAGTTCCTAAAGAAGGAGGACAAGGACTAAAGGAGTCGAGCCCAACATTGAAGTCGGGCTATCAACTTGCAAGATATTCCCTTCTCACCACCAACCTTGCAATTATGGATGTCCTCACCATCTCCTGGAGATCCTCACATCGCATGGTCTTTTGAGTTTCAAGTTTTGTAAGCTTAACAACAAGAGGAACCCTTTCCTTCACCTTTTTCTATTTAGTGCCACGATGACCATTGTGATTCAGGTCAGCCGCAAATGCCCAAGATGTATATAACTTAACCAAGGTGATCAAGGAACTTCTAACGTAAAGACACAAAATCCTAATAATCAAATGGAGTACTTGACATAAGCACCAATTCAATAAATTGAGCAAAGTTTAGATTTTCTCACCTAGAAAATAATACGAGTTAAGGCATCTTCAGCCCTTACTCAAAACCTGACCCAAACTTAAATTTGACTGAAAGACCCCAAAAGTCCCTATCCACTCCTTCACTGTCAGTCATATCAAAAAGTTTCAATGCTACTTTGTGCTTCCGACTCTCTGTCATTATCGAAGCTCGTACTCAGAACTAAACCTAAACTTGTGGTGCCCCATTGAAGTGCTTCGTGTAAGGCCAAGCTTATACTCAAATTTTCACTCGACTATGGGGATGGAGATGCTCTAAGGTGTGTAAAATCGATTTCAGTTAATTCCGTAAAAATACAAAGCATTACCCCTAATCAAATAAAAAAAAATTCTAGATTTCATGAGAAAACGAGTCAAATAAAACTCTGACCTCTGGAAGCAGTAATGAGAGAGAGATAGGCTTGTTCAATGTCGGGCATAACCCTTGCGTCATCTTTATGAGAAAGACAGTACTTGATCCTCTTGTAACAGTCGTATAGGGTTCGAATTTCCTCTTTGTTCCGCCGTCGCCTGAGGACTTCGTCAGGTGCAAGCGGCGGATCTACGGAGCTCTGAGGGAGTTTTTGCGGTGGTGGTGGTTGCGGCGGGGGAGGCTGCGGAGGAGGTGATGGTTCTGGTAGTGGCTCGGACAATTTTCGCTTTTTCAGAGGCTGCTCCGTCGAAGCCATGAGAAAGACGAGGAGAGAACTGGACTAGCGATGCTAACGGGACGATTACTCAGATGAGTTGAAGAGGGGAGTTGTTATTTGCACACACTTCTTATCTCAGTACACACAATAAACCAAATTCACATTCGTTCTAACTTTTTTTTGACATGCTTTTTACCTTTGTTAAAAAAAAAAGTACTTTTATTAATTTTGCGTTAATTATTTTCTAGATATTTTTTTCTTATTGACCAGGAGAAGTTAAATAATAAAAAATTATGACAAAAAATTCAAAAAATTTAACTAAATTAAAAGATTCTTCGTATATTATTTTTGTTTCCTTGAATTTGTTTATATTTTTTATTTTTATATTTCTCTCATTAAGCAAGCCAATAATTATCAAAAAACCTAACAAAAATAAAAATAAATAAGTAAAGATAAAAAATAATTTCATAATAAAACTAGGCCAACTTAGCCTTACTTTCTCGATATCTCACCATTTGACCATTCGTCCATAACTCAATTATCTAGCACACACCCCTTCATTAGTGTTGCCACCTCAATCACTATGGGAGGTGGGTTTAGAATCATGTCGAGTAGAATTTTCATCAATAAAGATAAGAGGAAAAGGGCAGAGCATCACTATGTGGCGTTAATTGACAGATATCCTAAATGCTCATACTAAAAACACATGCCGAACTACGCCATATGCAATCAACTTGAACACATGTCAATCATTGTATGGACTGCATGACGAAGGAAAAGGGCAGAGCATCACTATGTGGTCTCTCATAGACCGTACCATCACGTATGTTAGGTAGACCGTTAGGAGCTGAAAGGACAGGAGAATCAATCGTCTATTAGGGGAGCCACGCATCAACCGTTGATTGGTTAAAGCCCGAACAGTTCATTTCCCACACGTGTTGTTTTGAAATTTATGCCCACCTATAAATATGGGAGTTTATGGAGGGAGAAAGCCATGCTTTTTCTCTCTCCTATTGCGAGAGATCTGCAAAAACTCTTTCTTGATCTAGATCCTCTTGAATCGTAGCAGATCGATCTTATCCAGTAAATTAAGGTAAGCAATCTGACCTTTGACCTTACTTTTGCCCATTTTTCTAATTTTTTCATTCCTCTTCGTAGGGTTTCTGGATTTTTGGTCCCATCATTGTGTTTTACGGCTTGAGGTTGTCAAATTAACCCTAGTTAGGACGACCGAACCCACAGCAAAATAACCAAGTTGTTAGTAATTTAGGGCACAACACCCGTGCACTTTGTTTGGTAGGATGTCTAAGCAAGAAGTTGACTATGGCACCTTGATCATACGGTCTGAAAATGGCTCAATTGAGTGTTTATCACAAACGAGTGGAATTGTCAAAGACTCAACTTTAGAGATGATTTGGTACAACAAGTTCGTTGCCGACAAGAGCACTCAAGCGATGTTCAAAGACGCTTACGGCATCCCCGAGTATGTTCACATAAATTTAGTTGGACTGAACATAATCCCCAAAGCCAACGAGTGGTAAATCATCATGTCCCTCATGGGAATCATAGAAGGAGGGGTTTGGTTCCCCCTTTGTAGATTTTCGAGGCAAGTTTTATCCCTACTTGGCATCACAACGTCCCAACATTCCGTTAACTTCTACTGAATTATGATGAGGGTGACCGAGCTGAAAGACAAGTTTGAGATGTAGTTTAAGGGAGAGGACTTTTGTGGCATCTACTCGGCGAGCACAAATTGAGTCTCCAAAACGAAAGTTGTTCTTTGTTTGGCCCAGTTATGATAAATTAATCACGCACCTTTCAGACTTGGATAAATATGCAAGTGAGTGTATCATGGTGGGAGATGACTTTAAATTCAGCTTCAGCCAAAAGAGGGACTTCCCAGTGCTAAGTGTAATATGGGAGTCAGTAAGACTTCTACTTATCATCATTCATCTATCTTTTCATGCTTGGTCTAAATCTTAGCTCATACCACTACATGCACTCGGGTTGTCGACAAACTAAAGCAAAAGCCAACCAATGATTGAATTGACACCGCAAACCAAATCTTAGAGCTTGAAAGACAAGCCCCTTGACTTTTAAGATACATCTACACGTAGCAGTCCAATCTCAAGGCCCGTGTTGAATCAAGCAAAGGCACAAACAAAAATGACCAACTCCAAATATTCAATAGTCGGACAGATCAATCTTCGTCAGGTGACATACCCATCGACCGAGTTACTCCCGAGCCGCTCAAGACATCTCAAACGGCAAAATACCCCGAAAGGCAAGACCCCATGTCACCACTGCCCTTACCAGAGGCACCATTACCACCAGCACCACAACTGGTCTAACTGGTCCTCCTCTTGTACCACCAGTGCTAACAAACGAGCAACCATATTGGCCAATCCCTCTGCCGAGGGCACAGGATAGGCAGCTACCGATTCTCCGGCACGTCCAGCTATATTTATTCCCACACTTCAAATCAGGGACAAGCCGTTAAGCAAAGAAGGTTCGGTTGACGATTGCACTTCTGAAGGGGTTGCTTCTACCGAAGGATGCCCAGAAGATACTGATGGACCTGGAGGTTGCGTACATCGAGATAATTTGGCTCGGTGTTAAGGTACGTTGAATTGTTAATTTCCTCAGCATCGTCACATTATTTTTTCTAAGTCCTTTCTTGTCAGCATGCAGACCTATCAATGTATGATTGGGGTCTGGTCCAGTATTGTGCAACATATTGTTGGCTTGAAAGTAGCCAAGTAGAAGCTGGCCGAAAAGAGGAAGGCTCATGAGGAGTCAAAGAAGGACGTCAAGGCAACATGGCTAGTGACTTTGAAGGCGAAGAAAAAAGTTGAGAGGTGGTGGCCAAGAAAATACTCAGACAAATTTTTTATAAGACTAATCTATAATATTTTTTTCATTCTATTAGATTTTTCGTTTACTATATCTATCATATCCATTCCAAGAAATTGATTGTTAACAAATGGGCGGTTACGAATATCTTTATCTTTTAAATCTATTATGTACTTGGAATGGAAAACACATTGTACGCAAATGAATAGTTGAGATAAGGTTTCGGACAACCTCGTTACAAAATAGTTCACCATCTCCTGATACTATTTTTTTATGTTAAAAACTGGATTCGAACAACAAATAAAGGTGCCCCTAATTTAACACACAACCCAACCACCCCTCACCTCCCCCCAAAATAAATAAATAAATAAATGTAGATGCAAACATCATGCATTGTAGCTCATATTTATTCATTTCTAATCGTAAACCCTCAATATCATTTTCCCACCGACTTGCCCTTTTTTGTTGTTAATTTTGTATTTTTAAATAGATCCTCGTTGGAAAACATTTATACTAAATAAAAAGGACCTCATTTTCTATGAACTTAAAAACGGAGCAGTGTCACAAAAGTAATTTTCTTTACTAATTTCCAAGAAATTTTTTCCTTTGCTGGTTTGTTATTATAACAAAAAGTATCTATTAGGTTTAAATATAAAATCGAACTAACTATAACGGTCATATTTCATAGTTTTGTCAAATTTAAGAGACGACAAATGTAGAAATAATTTTTATATTTCAATTGCACAGGCGCACACACAAAGTGGATCCCCTCTTATTGCATCATAATAAGAGGGGATCATCCCCTGCACAAAATCAACCCATTGGCGAATCACAAAAATTGCAATATTTTTTTTTATGGAATTTAGTCAATAGAAAGATTACAAATATGAGAGTCAAATCTCTCGTTTTTATTTCCTTCATTTTTCTGGGGTTGATCCACAATCCCATGCATGCATGTACCTTGAACCAGCCCTAATTAATTAAGCTCTTAAACCATGTGCTAGAGTACAATTTAGAATATTATTAAGATAAATCATTAGGATTATTCCACAATTAACCCTCAAGAAATAGGATTTCACTGTGGCCCCTGCAAGTGTAGTGCGAGCAAAACAACATAATTTTGTCATCGAAATTACGTCGTTTTGACCAATGTAATTTGCTAACATTTCGTGGTGTAAGTCAAAATGACAAGTTTCGAGAGCAAAACAGATAAAAACTATGTTATTTTGTCTGTACTACACTTGCACCACTGGGTTTGCGATACAGTTCCCCAAACCCTAAGAAATATTGTTCTCATAGTTGTTTTCTGTCAATTTACACTTGCAAAATTGTCATAGAGATGGTGAAATATTCTGGTAGAGGCCCATGTCCATCCCATTGTAGGCGATCGGAGCATACATCCACAGATCATCAGAGCTTAATAACTACAATCATAACAAAAAAATAAAAGAGAAAATAAATTAGGAAAAATTTAAAAGAATCTAATTAGGTTATTTATCAAAGATCAAGGCTACAAACACAGATTACATATATAGATTCAAACAAAGATATATCCAAAACTATTCGATGCACATAAAATTTTCACTTTTTTTTTTTGAAAAGCTCTACGTTCATCAGACGATTTTCGAATACATCTGTGTTCGATTATATACATTATAATCTGAGTTTATAGACTTTCTCCTTATCAAAAGCATAGCAAATTACATTGAATTTAATTAATTTTGCGATAATTACCTTAATTTGCAGCTGCATGAACTTAACATAGTGGACTGCCTCTTCAAGCATTGTGCTAATATCAATCTACCACATAATTATCATAATTAGAAAATTGCTCAATGAAGATGGAGATAAATATGGATTTGGGAGTTGTAGTATAAGTGTAAGTGCAGATAAAACGACATAATTTAATTTGTTCGTTTTTTTTTCTTCGTAACTACGTCGTTTTGATCCATATATTTTGATTATAATAATTCGCTGGGTAAGTTAAAACGACGTAACTTAAAAAACGTAACGGGTAATATGCTATTTACCTTTGTTCCATTGGGGACAAGGTTCTGCAGGATTCTCAATCGCTCGTTAATTCGCTCTCTTCTTTTCTGAAATATTCACACTAAGTTAATTAGACCAAAGAAGTAAAAATAATTGCAATTCTATCACATTGAAGTACAAAATAAAGCGGAAAAAGACAAAGCTAATTAAGTGCATGTAACTGTTTGGTCCACAAAATTGTTGTTATTGTTTGGTGGGGTTCTCAAATTGTTTGGTCCACAAAATCCGAGACTAAATTGTTATTGTTTACATGTTTTTTCGAAGTTTGTGTACGTAGCATAGTAAGTAGGAGTGTAAGTGAAAATTAGTGAATCGACGAATTAATCTCTTTTTTAAATTACACCGGTCTGGTCCAGTTCAATTGGCGGTATTGAAAAAGATCGATTTGGTCACTTCTTGGTCTTCGATCCCCTGTCCAAAACCAAACCGAAATACCAAAACCTAATTTTTTTGTAATGTGTATTTTTTATTTTTTATGTATTTTGTTTATATTGGGCGTGGTCCTTAATAGGCCAAATCCTGATTTGAAAATTAAAAAACTCAATTTGTTTTATGTTGAACTTTTTTTTTTTTATAACCGAGCTATCGGGTCGCCTTGAGACCGTAAAACTTGGAATTTATCCTTAGGGCCCTCGATGAAAATGACCAGATAAACCCCCCAATGACATCAAGCATTAAGTTGCCGAGTTCCGACAGCAAAATGTCTTAAGTTATAGCTCATCTACTCTACCACTTTGATTACCCCTTGGGGTTTTGTTTTGCATTGAACTTGGTTGAACCAAACTGAGAAATTGAATCAAATTGAAATGAAAGCGAAAAAAAATGAACCGAATCAAATTGAATATTTTGGTATGGTTTCAATTTGGAAAATCTTAAACTGAAATTACCAATTCGGTCAAAATTTCTCCTCTAAATTAAACTGAACCGGGCCGATTATACCGATAGCTGTAAGTGAAATTCTTAACCTAGCGTAGAGACTCTGTGGATCGGTTGCAGCCCCTCTACCGGCTCTTGTTTTGCCGTTGGAATTGAGAGCTGAAATCGACTTGGAATCGGATGTTTCTCCTTCTCCATTGATCTCCACAGAAGCATTAGAATCCTCTTCTGAGCTGCAACTCTGCCTATTTGTTGCACCATTAGTAGTCCCCTCTTCACTCTTCTCATTCAAACTAAGCTTTTCGTTCTTTTCGGACCCCACGTTCTTCTTTCCTTTTTGTGCCTGCATTCAGCCATTACAACGTGGTTCGTGAAATCTGATTCGATTTTGATTGTCACTTGGTTGATTATTACGGGATTCGATCGGAGGACAATGACCACAAAATCAAGATAAGGGTATTTTATGTGTTATGTATAGTGACCGATATGTATTTTATACTATTCTTCATTTAATACATAATAAAACTGGTGTGAACTATTAACGTAGTCAATTGTCTCTTTGGGAAATTATGTAAATATCTTTATGCCGTTCTTTGTATTTGTGTTCTTTTCTTCCTTATTTCTTTGTGTAGTTGTGTGCGTGTTTGAGCGATTCCACAATGGTCAAATACTTATTCCATTCGAATTTGTTTGTCTAATTTTTAACTTTTATATGTCTAATTTTAAAGTTAAACTTTTATAAGTTCCTTTTATGCCCTCTTTTTAAAAATCGTGCATTAGAGACTGTGCATTCTAATTTAATACTAATAAGTGGCGAGTATTCTTAAGAAGTATGGGCAGAACATAGAGAACGGGAGGCGAGGGGGTACTCCAAAAATTTCAAAACAATTTAGGTCCTAGATATAAATTTAAAAATTATAAAAAAATTACATTTCAACTCCCTTTCTTTTTTTGAAAAAAATCTCAACCTCCAAACGTTGAATCATAATTTCGACCTTACAGAAAGTTCAATTTTTTAATTGCAATTATTTTGTTCCCTTAATAAGTAGAAATTTTTAAAAAGTAACAACAAATTGGGACGAAAATGAAAAGTGAAAACGAACCCAAAGCAGGGTGTTGTCTTATAGCAATCAAAACTTACTTGTAAGATAATACCCAATTATAAAATGTAATAAGTACTTATAATTATCAAGAAAACAAAAAAGCAAACCAAACGAGGACTAGAACTTACATCTCTTGCAACCCTTGATTTCTTCTTAGAAGTCTCAGACAAGTCAATTTTCCTCTTCAAGAGTTTCAATTCTTTGGTAGGCTCGGCAGCAGCAATTTCTGGTTCCGAATTTTCGCCCCTTTTCTCTTCTTTCTTGCACAACATTTCTTCGATATCCTCATCGGGAAAAATTGAAAGCAACAAGTTATTTTCCACGTTGTCGATTTCATTAAAATGCATGGCTTGATCAAGAGTGTAATTCGTTTCTTGAAAATTGTAAGGATCGATCAGGTAGTGGTTTTCAAGGTTGGGATTAGTTCGAAAATAGATGCTATTGTAAGGACTGAAGGTGTGAAAATTAGGGACTAATTGTGAGAAACTCTCATCAATTGGACCCATGTTGATACTAGCTTGATCATCAGAAACAGGCCAAAAAGTTGATGAACTCCCCAAGCTGAAACTTTTGTGATCATGCTCTTCAGTGGAGAACATCCTGTTTAAGAATTCCCACTCTTCGTCATGAAAAGCTCCCATATCTCTCTCTCTCTCTCCTCCCCCTCTCTCTCTAAAAATAGTCTGTGAGTTGGGAGAAAGGGGGGGGGGGGGGGGGGGGGGGGGGGGGGGGTGGCGGTGGTGGGATTCTGCTTCTGTGTTTAGTTTGCTTTTGACATGAGAAAAAAGTTTGAAGTCATATTTATTCCCAGGGGGATTGACTTGAATTTTATATGGGATTGTTTATTAGTAATGATTAGTTTTGGGGGTAGGTCCTAGTTCTCTGTAACTAATATCAAGGAGTCCACTGTGGGGCCAACACCAGGCAAACTACAACTCAGAGGAGGACCAAGTTCATGCAACTAAAATAAGCCCATCTCCCCTTCTAGCTATTATTAGTGTTAAAACCTCATTAGGTTTAACCCGGAAATGTAATCACAATTATTATAGGGTTAGTGAAAAGAGATAGCCTATGAATACACACTCTCGTTTATAAATTCGGTATTTAGAATTATTTCGATACACGTAAAGTCTACAAAATAATGAAGGATCTTACGTGTATACAACGGTTTTAAATATTTTTGTGTCTAAATTTGTACAGGATAATAGCATATTTAAACTTCCTCTACTAAAAATGTGATGAGAATAATTAGATCGCCAACCTTATTACTGTTGGGGCTTCGGAATATGTAGAATCATGACACTTTTTGACAAAATAAAAAGTACGAACACACAAGAACAATTGAACAATATCTTTATACATGGTTCACTCAGAATAAGTTATGTCCAGTATTAATAGACTACTTCATTATGAAAAGAAGAATACATAATATGAAAAATCTCCATCACTATAATTACGAGTGCTCAATTGTGAGCAACATATACATTAGGTACCAAGGAAAAAGATCGAGTACCTTTAATATATATACAATAGTTGAACTCATCGGTCATTACATAAATTTTCTAGTCAATTTGAGGGGCAAAGAGTATATCAAACAGCGTAAGAATACACTCTTCCGCATCAAAAAATATATGTTCGAAATCTTTAGATGCACGTGAAATTCACATTATTTCAGAGCCGTTAGATACTCAGTAGTATATATATATTGAGCGTAGATGTTATTTGTAGTTTCTTTCTGATGGACTAGATCTTACATGCGTACAAATTAAAATCCTAATTTGTTTGACTAATTATCATTACTCTGTAGTTAACTGAGAATGAGAGAGAGAGAGAGAGAGAGAGAGAGAGTAGTTTTGAGATTGGGAGAACGTGGGAAGTTTTTCTTCGATATGTTACTGGAAGGTGATGAGAATTGTGTTGAGGAATAAACAAGAGGAATCAGAAAGACGGCCTGATCGTGGAGATATGACATTGTTTTTCAATTGCCGACATTGTAATCGGAAAACTCAACACTTGTCCCCCCCAGATAGCCTGGAAAACTATGAGCATGAATAGTAATTTTTTAAAGCGATGAGTCAGTCACATGATCGATATTCTTTTGAAAAATATTCCATCTCTATTGGATTGTTGGTCTTTTTTTAAAAGATCGTGTTAATATTCATGTAAATGTGTATATAAATACATACATACATACATATGTATAGAGGTATATATAGAATTTTCGTTATTTTATATCGTTCAAAAGATCTCAGTTATAACTTCTAATTTATGCGAACAACATTTTTAAAATTTATTTATTTACATAACAAGTACCATGAGATAGCTCGGATTGGCTCAGCTCTGGTCTTTCGGCTCTTAGTTGGTTAATATTCGATCATCCAATACTCGTTAGCCTAGCACTCATCCGCTCGGGGCACATAGCCGCCAAGGATCCGAACACTCTTCATGACACTATCAATTGGAATTCAAGCAACTCGACCAGAAACCACTATTCAACCATCCACTCAACATATAATCAGTCTTTCGACACTTGATTACTTACGTTCTTGCATACACTCTCTATCAATAAATTAGTAACTTGACCATTAAAGAGTTTATGACCGGAAACCAATTCCGGTCTCAAAACTTGTGTGCAAAAACTACTAAGGGTACAAATGCCACCATCTAATTTTCAACATTTTCTCGCAATAAATTGGAGTTGACTGCATTAAAAGTTATTAAAGAGAGAATTATACAAGTTCCTTGGATAAAAGAGGGAAAAATGAGATAGTGTGCTAGTTTAGGGACTTACGTAAAACTTTTGGAGGGTGCAAATTGTGAACATTTTTTAAAGCATGGGCAAAACTATAATTTTCAAAATGTATAAATTTTTTGGGCAGCTGCCGTCATTGGTTTCCACGTTCTACTTCTGTTCTCTGCTTTTTAATTCTTTGTATACTCTTAACAAAATACACTATGACCTCGTTTCTCGGCAATTTGAATTATTTCGCTAATTTGTATAAAAAAATTGATGAATGATGTTTATTAACAATTGTAAAAAAATCACTTATTCCAACTTAATTGACCTAAAACAGTAAATTATGTTGCAAATTTCAAAGAGTTTTGGACTTTTTGGGTGAATGAATTTGAGATAATCGGAGAGTCTCTTGAGACAACTAAAAGCTCTCTTATTCATGCATGTTATTGATATTTACTATTCAATGGTTTCTCTATTCATGCATACAGCTGAAAGGTCTTCAAAGTTTTGCATTCCAAATGTTCTTTCGATTCTATAAATTGAAGTTCCATATCTTGGTTTTGAAGACACTTTCATCTTATATTCGGGTTCTTTGTGTGAGAGAGAGGCAGATATTGTGCAGTTCGACAAGCGAACAAATGCTAGTGTTTCTACGTTCGATTGAGTCACAACACCTTTCCCCCCGGATCTGCTGCAAGAAAGGGATAATGTGTAACTTCAAGTTGTTAATTATTTACTTTCTGAAATGGCAAACCAAATTTTATCTTAGGAAACAGACGCCGATTGTGATCCTCCAATTTTCATGGTAATTTGGCGAAATCGGTCTTATGGGGATTGTGAAAACACATGACTTAGTTCGGTATCATATAATTTACTACGTTATTCAGTTCATTTCGATTTGTAATTTCGATTATATTCTCTAATTTGTATCGATGATTAATGGATGTATTTTTTTGAAACATGTTTCAAATTAATTTGTTCTTACAAATTATTTTAAGGTCCAATTCGTACTTTTTTTATCTTGCTTATTTAGAGTTGTAAAATATGTTCAACAAAAGTACTTAATGTGAGAGTACTTTCATAAAATTCTTCAGTATCATTTCGACATTCATGTCATAATAAGTTATTTTACAACTTGTTTAATTAAATAATTTGATTTTTCAGCATAGAGTTATAAACTACACAATATTGGAAAATGTTGCAGTGCATTCTTACGTTATATAACATTGTAATGCAACAAACTATATAATTTTTTTTTCAAAATTTAAAGTTGTTTAGAGACTTTTGAAACTAATATAAATCTAATTAAACTCTAAACAACTTTAAACAACAACAAAGCTACGTTGTTTTACTGCACTCTAACATTTCTAAATCCATAAACTACCACGCTAAACATGATCACAATTGATGAGCCCAATTTAAACTTAGGACTGGTCGAGAAGCCTCCAAACTCGGATGCAGTTGACCGACCAAGTAGACTCTCCCTGGGTCAGTCAGTCGGCTACCAGACTTGTTCTAGGCAGATCACGAGGGGCACGACGCGCCCATCCCACTCCAATTCTGGGGTGATCCCAAAGACTGCACTCACCCCCCCCCCCCCCCCCCCCCCCCCCCCGCGTGCGATTGCTCAGTATCCCGAATACTGAACCCACAATCAAAGGACGGTCATCCAAAAAAAAAAACAAGGACACTAATCGTGTAGGACATGCTGCCCCAAATCCTCTCTCATTCTTGAAGACTCAAAGTCCACATCACGTGACTCTTTCAATACATTTTTCAATATCTCCTTTAACTATTTCTAATTTGATTGTCAGAGGGTCTACGACCGGACCACCACTCCCAGTCATTGGACTTATTTGTTGAAGCTCCATGACCCAACATCTGATTGGAATCACCATCGTCCATTTTCTGGTATCATCAACAACAAATTCAAGTTTTCCAAATATGTAATGCTCTGGGCGACAAAACAGGTCTTTTGAAAGGATTTCCATTGTGGACACATGGTCCCCAGGGAAAAAATATTGGGTTCTAATTAAGTCGCACCAAAATAAATAAACATGAGGCCATAAATATTCTCAGATAGATAATATCTAAATGAAAAACTATAAAAACTTCCAAGCTGTGAGATCTGAGCACTAAATCCAGACCAAAGATTTGCCCTGAAACATATGCTGTAAGATAATTAGATTACCTGAATTTAGTCCATTAACTGCCAACCCACTCCTTAGATTCCGCCGATTGCTATGGTTCGAGTTCAACCCTATGCACCGGATACAGACTTCTTACGATATGCACGGGTTTGAGATGTTATAGTACAGTCTTACAGGTAGGGATGTAACCGATTTGATTTGATTCAATTTGAAAGAGAAATTCAACCAAATCGAATTATTTCGGTTAGTTTTTTTGGTTTCAGTCAGGTTCGGTCCAATTTTCGATTTAATTGACTCAAGCCAAGTATTAAAAAAAATGAGATTTTTTTATTAAAAAATTAATTATTTTAGTTATTAAAGAGTTAATCTCAATATAAAATTTATTATTTATTTTGTACAGTTATTTAATCACAATGGTCTTTTTTCATACTTGAAATAGACGACAACCAAAAACTATGTTGTTTTTTGCATATAATTTTCATGCATTTTATTTTATACCGAATGTTCAAATTAATTTACACATATCTTGATTTATCTCCAGATCTTAAAAGTTCGGGATGGATGAACCACCAATGACCTTTTAAGTTTTTTTGACTAACTGTGAAAATTGAACCTACAAACTTTTTATAAATTTGTTCTTTTAAAATTAGGTTGATAAGGGGTGAACCGGTTCGGGATCGGTCGGTTCGGTCTAATATTTTTACGGACTGATTTGGTTCGGTCCATTTTTTTCCAAACCGACTCTGATCAATTTATTTTCGGTTTCGGTTTGGTTCGGCTCAGGATGGGATCAAATTCTTTCAAAAATTTCGAAAATTCAATCTAACCCAAATAGGCCATATTGGGCTATGCTAAAAATTAATTTTGGGTTCGTTCGGCCCAAATTCTCTAGTAATATAGAAAATGCATCACTAAATGAGCCTCTATTTGAATTTTTTTCATCAAACATCAAATGGACCACTTTAAGAAAAAAATTCACTTATTTTTTCACCTAAATAGTAAAAATCACATAATTACAAATCAAAAAAGCCGAATGCATTACTAACTTTCGGTTCGGTCCCAAATCAATTCGGTTCAAGTTGGTTCGGTCCAATACCATTCGGTTCAATACCATTCGGTCCACTATCGGTTCGGTTCAGTCCGGTCTAAATTCTAGAAAACCGAGACCGAACCGAATATATTTCAAAAAATCTTTTGTGGACCGAAACCGACCGAACTCCATTATGGACTGACCGAAGACCGAACCGAACGATATATAATTACTTACCATGTATCATTTCCGCGTATAGAAAGAACCTCCATCTTCATGCAAAGTTCTCTAAGGATCGTCTTCTATACATAAGGCTGGCATGTGCACGACTAGGGTTAGGGTTTCTTTTCTTTTGGTAGTTGAAAAGGTGCCATTCTTGCTCCTGTTTGTACCATTATAGACAAGCTGACAGCTAGTTTTGTCCCACCAAACTCCCCACGGCCAGTTTCTACCGGTTATAATTCTGTTTCAGCCACCCATCATTTGCCACGTGACCCCGTAGTTTTCCACCACTTTGTTCCACTCTTTATTCCCGCAACAGTATTAAGAAACTGTTGTGCACTGTGCGTTAGAAACATAACCTTTTTTTTGGCATTTCGAAAATTATCTAACCAATGTTTGGGCAGTTTTTGCGCCGCAAGGTATCGTCCCAAGAACAAACACACGTAGAATTCAAATGTTTAGTCATGGATTTCGCGATGAATATGTAAGAATGACAACGAGAGGGATCGAAAACGAATTTGATATCCGCACGTCATTGAATAATATGCTCAGAGGGAATGTATTTCCATAACCATCCTAATCAGCTGTGGTAATGTTATATGGATCAGGCGATGTTGTAATACATATTTATACAGTAAAATTTATAGACTTTTTGAATTAATTTTTTGTATCTTATAAAAAATAATTATCATACTATAGCATTGCTGTACTCTAGTATTTCCGAACCCCGCGGTACAATTAGAAAGTGTCAAAAACGATGTTTAAACCTCTAAGAGCATTCATTGTGAAATTCAACGAGAAGTGATACATTCATCATAATAGAGCGTGGAGTTCTTTAAAATATATAGCGCATGTGATTGATGCAACATATTGTATTATTTTCTTGTCCACTAGGGCAAGCAATTCATATCACAATAAGACTCTATAATTGAATTGCCTTTCAAAAAAAAGAAAGACTCTATAATTGATATTTATGCATATATTCAATGACGTGCGTAATTATTTAGCCCACTAAGATTTCCCAAACATTGGGCCCAAAGGCCCACTATCCCTACTAAATTAGACGTTGCTATCCGCAAATAGTCCAGAGTAATTTTCCAGTCTTTGGGGCCATTAGGCCCACTACTACTACCAAAATGGACTTTGCTGGCTGCAATAATTTTTCACTGGCCGAGTAAGGGTACGGTAGTGAATAAGGAACTTGGAGTGCAATTTCATTGCCCTCACTCTCATTGGTTTACCATGGTGTAAGTCTCGCTTCTCCAATATACTTTTTTATAAGGATATGATCATCTCAACCAATGAAAATGAGGATAATGTTCACCTTACGGTGAACAAAATCCATTTCAAGAACTTGTTCCCTCAAAGTTCACCAAATAGATTTTTTACTATCACTAAAAATATCCTTGGGCTACCAGAGGTCCATCAGATCATCAATATTAAATTTCGAGATTAGTCAAGATACATATAAAATTAGCCTGCACACTCAATATATGTGTGTGTGTGCGCGCGCCTATCTATTAAAAAGTTGCTCTCTCTTTTTTTTTTTCTTTAATACTCTATATACTTTATCTTCTGAGTAAAATTTTGAGAAAGTTTCGGGAACTAGTATATATTGATCTTGCTTTCATCTACGTGTTATCATTTTCTTTATTGAGTACAAAATGTTGTCTTGGCTTTAGTTGAGTTCAGTTAGCTAACAATGAAACTGGTCACCTCACCGTGCCAAAATCAATCACTAACCATCTCACCAAAATCCGCATGTACCATTGAAGGCTTAACTTTATTTGTTTATATCATGTAACAAGCTCAAATACCAAAGGATCAACTGATATTCGCCCCACGTAGTTTTTGTCCCACAGGCAAAGATAGAACCAAGATTCAACATTTGGACGGGCCGATTTTTTTTTTTTGTTGTTGTTGAAAAAAGGAGGGAGCCGAATCTAATTTGGGGGATTGAAATATAATTTTTTTTAAATTTTTAAAATTTATATTTTGATTCTAAACTTTTTAAAATTTTTAGAGAGACATGTCTCCCACCCGATCTCTATATAGTTCTTTCCCTACCCACAGGGATGCTGGACTTGGCCTAACTGACCTCTGCCCAACAATATCCTATCCAGTATCCAACACCAATCTGCAAACAGCATAATATTCAAGAAAATTGAACCTTTGACTTTGTCACCGATATGATAATAATAGTAAAAAGACAACTTTATATTCTCATACTACTATACAAAAAACCTAAATAACTGAGACTCAATCTATCTAACCTAGTAGTGAATAAAGACTTTTTCATTTAAAACATGTCTATATCCAAACTGAAAGGATAATTGAACCACGTGTGTTTCTCATCCCCATTCCACTAGAGAAAAGTTGAACAGAGGGGAAGTTTCTATGAGCTATTAGAGATTATTTCAGTTACTTCTTCCTATCTACTACCTTTTTTTAAGAGTAAAAGTTGCCCACATGTGTTCATATGGTAACATCTTTCAGCCCCCTGGACCATATCCAAAATTGTGTAATATGTAAGCAATGACTTCACACACCTACCCCTTTACTCTCCGCCTAATTCTTAGAAAGAGTAATGTTAGGAAAGGGTTTACTTAAATTTAACGGTTTCAGACATATCTGTGTACGGATGTGTTTAGATGGTCTGTGTATACAGACTTTTCCTTCTTAGAAATGGGAACCTAGCTTGTTGTGCAGTATGTACAGTCGGGACGTGTTGTGTATTAAAGTAACGTTATTTTAGCGCACAACAAACTGCTCGACTATTTGGGTATTTTTTTTTGTGCACCGAAATAACGTTATTTTCGTGTACACCACACCTTGTTGTGCTGTTGTGCGTAATGCACAATAAAACCCCCAATTCTCAGTTCTTATCCTATTTCACAAGAGCATCCGGAATGGATCTACTAAGTAACAAATTAGTCTAACATGTCATATATTTACTAATGACAAGGCTTTTTCTTTTGGGATTTCGAGTAATATATGATTATCTGAATTTTGAGCGTTTATTTAATTGGGATTCGAGTTTCTTTTATTATGGTGGTGTCATGTTTAAATTTTTTTAATCATAGTAATCTTATTAAAATATTAATAATTTTCTTATTTTGCTAATAAAAAATGATAAGGCTTTTTTTTCTCTTACACTGCATTGAATAAGTTAATGTGTATTTTTTGAACTGATAAACTGTAAAAGTCAATTTTGGCCAACCTTGTAACTGTCAAACTTCTAACTGTCCAATGTGGACCTTCTCTATCAGAATAATTTATTTATTATATTTTTTAAAATATCCAAACGATAGACCATGAAATTTGTCGTTGGAGTTTATTGATGTTTAGGTTTTGGCCTTTTTTTTTGTTTTTATTTCAAAAATTCAATTTTTTGAAATTTACATTTATTTTTTTTATAAATGATTACTTTCTCGTGATAAGAATAATCAAAAACTTAAAAAAAATATGAATTAAACTTCAAAATAGTTTAGAAATATAAAAAAAACTTCAAAGAATATCTACTTTGACTTATTTTTACTCTTTAGTAAATTTTTTAAATTTTAGTTCATAGTATTTTACTTTATAGATTTATCTCATCAGGACATAATTTATTTAAAAAAACTAACATAAAATTATCAAAATAATATTTTGAGTAAATAAAAAAATTAATCCAAACACGTAGTTTTTTTAGGTAAGGTCTACCTTAATTTAATCCAATAAAATCCTCAGTGTGAAGACTTTGAATATTTATATTTTTAAAATATTCAGAGTGGATGCACCGACGCACTAACAAGGAACCTTATTCTACAGTAATTTTACAACCCCTGAGTCCCCCCCTTACAATATCCTGACCGTTTAAAATTATTTCTTGACTTATTATAGTAATAAAATGTTAATAAATGATATTAGTTCGACTTTGCACTATTTAAATAAAACTTTATCAGTGAAAGTCAATTTAACTCAAAGTGTTCAGCTGGCTTGTGTTTAGGAATACAAATTATTCGTGTACTTTCAAAAATAGATGTGCTCATCGGATGCACGTGAGATTCACGTGCATCCGACAGTCCCGGACACATCTGCGTCCAAATGTCCACAAATGATTTGTGTTGCTAAATTTTTTTTTAAAAATTAATTGGTATTGATGTTACTGTACTTTTTTTAAAAATTAATTGGCATGAAAAATTTGACAAGACTGAACTACTTACTCAATAAATGCTTGAATTGAAAACGATTTTTTGTCATTTTTCTTGCAGAGTTTTAGGCGATAACTCATAACAAGGATTAGGTTTCAGATCTAAAATCGAATGGATAGGCAGAGCATGGCGCTACGAAGGAAGAAGTCAGTTGAGAATCTGAGATGTCCTTTTACGACTCAAGGAAAAAAGACAAGACCGACAAATTTTAATCCACCCCACTCTAACTAAATATAATTTTTTTTTATTTAATAGACAAAATTACACCGCCCACCTAAACTCTACCCAAGTCATGTCCTCCAATCAAAAAGAATCTTTCATGAGGTGTGACCTACCATACCCTAACTTTTTTAGTGTAGCTAGTGTCTCTAGAGAATATATATCCATCTTTTTCCAATTCATTTTGTTCGGAAGTATTTTAATATTTTGTATTATGTAGTTTTGTATTTTGACTATTCAGGAACATATTATAAAATGCATTCTTAAAAATGAACCGAAAAATATATATTTCAAAAGCACTTCGAGAGGAGTTTCTTCGATTATCTATACAATTCACACATAATTGTTCTACAAAATTTATTCGGAGATATAATTTAAATATCTAAAATCAAAATTTTAAAAAGTAATTAGATCTCAAACACCTCTCTAGTTTCTCTCGAGGCACCGTCACGTGTGTCGAGTTTACTCAACGCTACACATATATACAGGGATTAACAAAAATGTGTCTGAAAATCATCTGATGCACGAGAGAACCTTCATTATTTCTTAAATCGCATTTGTATCAGACAATTTCGAACACGTCTATACTCGAATTTATATACTAAAGTCTTCGTAGACTTCTACTCCCTAAATTAAAGGCTCGACCATCCCTTTTCTTTGGTTGTTAAACCTATCAACCACCCTACCAAAAATTGCCACATGCTATGTGACGTGGTACGTGTATACAGTTGACCTAAAACTGTTCGTATTGACATTTCGAAGCTATATATATATATTCCAAAATCCTACTGAAAAATCAGCGCTAGATAAACCAAAAGTAGATTACTAGTGTATATTTTATTGGAAATTAGCTCGAATTTGAGTTCCAGTTAATTAAATTCGAGCTCGTTTCAATCTACTTAAACCGAGTAATGTGGTTGCAAATTTCAATTATTAATCGGCTGGGCTCGAGCATAATTTGTCTAAGCTTAAGCCCAACTAGACGTTAGTAATTTATCAAAACAAAAGTGTATCTTCTTGAATGGAGCACATGTCACCCCCAGCTCATCTCAGCTTTAAATGAAAATATCTATTTAAACTAATATATTTAATTAATTATTTATTGGTATCTGAGCAACTTGTAATTTATATGATTGATATAAAAAGTGCGATATAAAAAATAACCGATTCAGAAAAGCACATCAATTTTAAATAAAAGTATCTATTCTATCCAAATGTACTTTAACTAAATATATATCGGTATTCACGTAACTTGAATTTTTATATGATATAAAAAATAACAGATTCAAATCATGAAAAAAATAATTCGATAAATATCATTGAAAGACCACAAAAGAGTAGAATAAAGCTTTTATTCTTTTTTCTAAAACAAAAAATAAGACTTAGGACAAACCTTATTATATGACTTTAGGATTAATTTTTTTGTCATCATATATTTATGGACAATATAGTCTTATGGAATGACGTCACTCTCTAAATTGAACTCTGAATCCGCTACTGGTGATTTTGGGTTCTGAAGGAAGTATTCACAATCTGAATGGATATTTAACCGAAGAAAAATTTGGTTATAATAAATATTATAATTATTTTAGGATTTTGAGAATATTGGAGGAGTTACGAAGTTGATTTTGCTACGAATTTTTGCCTTTTTGGAGAGCGTGATAAGAGAATTAATAATATATGCCTCCAATTTTCAAACTTTATATCTGCCTACATTGGACCACTAAAAAAATATGGATCAAATCATATATCGCGTTCTCAAATTTCAAAATCGACATTGGACCACTAATTTATGAATCCGAAACAAAACTTACAATTTATTATTCTTATCACTAGAGGTTGTGTACATGTCATAAGCTTATTTGAATATGAGAGAAATATAAGAGTAAATAATTGACTCGAGTATTTTAACTTATTAATTATTTCATGCTAAAATAAGTATAACTATACAAATTTATATTGTGTAAGAATATTTTCAAAATTTTATTTTTATCACACGGTTTGAAAATTTTATTCGTACTATTAATTTTCTCCCACTGTATAATATATTTAAATCTTTGTTGCATCCTTACGAGATTTCACTTGAACCACCCAGAAGTTCACTTTAGAAAGTGCAGGTCACATACGCCCAGCCGCCCCTACTGGAGACGGCTGCTGGCTGCAAGTAGTGGTCATACACACATATTATTTTAGTTAGAGAGAGAGAGAGAGAGAACGTACGCGGTTTGTCTTCTGTTAAATTGGAATCCTGATTTTGACTTTGAAAAGGTCTTTGGTCATCAGTCTCCCACTCCTTTCCCCCCCACCACACACACACACACACACACACTCTCTCTCTCTCTCTCTCCCCCCCTCTCTCTCTCTCTCTTTTCCCCTCTCTCTCTCTCCAACCGACCTCAGTCTACAGCCTCCCCACTTGGCCTTCTCCAGAAAGACAGAAAACTCAAAACTACAAAACGTGCTCCACTCCCTTCGTATGACTTGGCCACCGCTCTTTATTTTCCTCACACTTGTCCCGCACCTTCCTTTCGCCATCCACCTCCTTATATAAAAACCCCACCCCGCACCACTCTTCTCTCACTCAAATTTCAATCACCTCTCTCTCTTCTCTCTCGAACTTTTTATCTCATCAGCTGCTTCGATCGTCTCTGTTTCAATTTGTTCTGATGGCTCTTGAAGCTCTCAACTCGCCTAAGTTGCCCCACGAAAACGTAAGCCTCGGGAATATTGAGTCGTGGACTAAGGGGAAACGATCAAAACGACCGCGTATGGAAAACCCACCGACTGAAGAAGAATACCTGGCTCTCTGCCTTATCATGCTCGCTCGAGGCGGCGGCGGCGGCGGCGGAACTGCCACCACTGCCTCCACATCCACTTCATCTCCTCCGTTGCCGTCACAGACTTCGTTGTCGTCGGAGTCGAAGCTCGTCTACAAGTGTAGCGTATGCGACAAGGCCTTTGGATCTTACCAAGCTTTAGGCGGTCACAAGGCAAGTCACCGGAAACACGCCGGCTCAGGAAACGATGACCAGTCAACCACCACCTCTTCAGGCACTGCCGTCACCGCGACTGCGGCCGTTCCAAGCGGTGGTCGGACTCACGAGTGCTCTATATGCCACAAGTGTTTCCCGACGGGACAGGCCTTGGGCGGACACAAGCGCCGCCACTACGAAGGCGGCAACGGAGGCGGCGGAAACAGCGGAATTACGTCATCAGAAGGTGCGGGGTCCACGAACAGCCACCGTGATTTCGACCTGAACCTGCCTGCCTTGCCGGGATTCTGGCCTGGATTTGGCAACGCCGGGGACGACGAGGTCGAGTCCCCTCATCCGACGAAGAAGCCCCGTCTGTTTCTGTCGGCGGCGAAACCCGAATTCTGATTAAGATCTCTAGATTAGGAAATTAGGGTTGGAATTTAGGGATTCTTGGGAATTGATTTAGGTCTTACGATTTTTCTATTTCATTTTTTTTCCCTTCAAATTATTGGTGTTTGGGTAGTAACATCTATTTCTCGTGTACATGAGATTGTGATAGTGAAAGAATTCTTTTATTTATTTTTAATAGAAATCATCTTTTCATTTTATGATTCAAATATAAGTGAACTTCCCTTCCATTACCAATTTAATGTCAAAAAATTCACTTTTGCAAGATTTTGTCTATTTTCTTTTCACTATTGATTTTTGCTTATCTTTCTGCAAAGCCATAAAAAATAAAAATAAAAAAACCGAACGAAGAACATACCCGACATCACAAAATCAAGAATAAATCGATTAAACGGAGCACGAGATAGATGCAATGTTTTTTCTCTCCTCTTTTCTTCTACTCCACTTAAATATTCTTATCCTATTGGATGAGTTCGAGAGAAAGAAATGACGGGAACAATCATAAATAGTACTTTTTAATTGTATTTTTGAGAAATAGTGAAACCAACTACTCATGAACCTGTGCAAAAATAAATAAGCAAAGTTGTTTTGAAAAGATTTTAATTGGGTAAAAAAGGAAATTTTTTTTTATTATTTTGGTAAGTGGAGAATATTATTAAGTCCTCAAAAAAGTGAGAATGCCTTAACGTGTGGGATTGAAATTTGGACTACGCGAAAAATAAATAATAATAAAGATGAAAACAAAGCAACTTCGTGTTCAGACATTTGCCCCTATAAAAGTCCGCACACCGCGTACCAGAAGAATATATACTTTCTACGTATCAAACTCAGTCTTTTTTTAGGATTTTAATTTTTTTTAAACATAATAATTAATGTAAAAAATATTCTTTCCAAATATGTTCTTGAAGTAAAATATCAATGGGGATTTTTTAAAGAGTTTGATTGATGTATACAATATAAATTTTATTTAAATAAAGAGGTAAAAAAATAAATTTACTCAAGTTTTAGTTGTTATTTTTAAAAAGTGAACTTTTATTTTGGATGTTCTAAATTAGAATAATGGATTATGAAAATGTAATGGAGGGAATATATGTCTGAATGAATTTATGGATATTTCAAATAATTTTTTAAGATCAATCATATTATTTATTATTAAGAACTCAATTAAAATTGAGATAAAATCCAGTATGAATCACTACTCTACATAAATTAAGTACCCGTAAAATGTTTCAAACTTTAGAACTTTATAGGAAATAGATTTGGCCACCAAGTCAATGACTCCGAGTTAATTTATGGAGCCAGTTCATTGGTTTAACTTATTGGTTTCTTGAAATACATAATAGATGATGATAACGCATGTGATCGTCCTTCCTCGAAGCAAAAAATACAAGAATATATACTAAGGGGTCGATTATTTTTAGGAGATAAGTTATTGAGAGAGATAAGATAAGAGGAGTATTATATTTAGAAGGTTGGGCCACATTTATGTGATATTTATAGAGGAGATAAAAAAGTAAATGGTTTGAATGAGATATTTAAAAAAATATAGATAAAATAGTATTTGATTTAGATGGGAGATAAAATGAGAGATAAGATTATTTTGCAGTTGAAATAAGGAAGATGGGATATTATTATTAATTAATACCCAAAGATAACTTTTGGACAGGAGGAGGAGTGCCCAAAAATAATACTCTTCTATCCCCTTTACGGAAGAGTATTATTTTTGAAGAGGTGAAAAATTATCCCAATGCATTTTTGTCCCCCAAAACCATGTTAAATGTGTCACATTAATCCTTATACCCTTTCCAAAAGTCCTCTCCTTATCCCTCATCCAAACGGGTCCTAAGACATCGATTTGGGGCCGGCCAATACCCTTCCGATCTCTAAGTTAGGGATCGGATGATTTTTGAAAAAAGATAAGATGGAAAATATTTGCAAAATTGGTTGACCAATTTAGATCATTTTGAGTGTACTTTATACCTCCTTAGCTCTAAGAGTCTACTTTATATGGCGTCTACAAACCATTCAGAAGTCTTAGGATCTTTCCTATCGTGCGGATATGGGCTTAATCCCTTCAAACCTACACGCAGGGTGGCACACTCCTAGCAAGAGTTTGTCTCTACAAATCCACACTTAACCAATTTAGGTCTTTATTTGGATAAGGGAAGAATTTGCTTGCCTTGAGTTAAGGATTACTCTTCTAGAGCGGAGAATAAAATCGAGCATCTAAGAAGACAACAAGACCGAGTTGAGCAAATCTCTCCTCGGTTGTCGATTTCCTACTTACCAGATGAATATAAACTTAATGGAGCATCTGTCATCTCTTAGAATTGAAGATTGATAATCAAATGCAAAGCAGAGTTTAACATGAATCAAAGTACATAAAGTTGAACTTTTTTGGACTCATTAAGCATGTTGGAGATCTATGAACGAGTCTAAATTTGAAATTAGAGAGAAAAATGCAATTGAAAATTAATTAGAAGTGGTGAAATCTTTGTAACTTATTTTCAAAAATTTCATGTTCCTAGTCACTTAAGAGAATATTTTCTAACAACGCATAAACTAACTCTGTAAATATTAATAATTTGAACATGAAACCTAAAAATAAACAAACTTCTATGAAAAATAGTTTGATATCCACCGTGATTGATTGGATTTGATAAGACAAAGTCTTTGGTTTCAGAAAAATTTTTAAAATTCAAAATAAGTGGACTAGATTTTTTTAACTTTGTAGGCTTTTTAATCCCAATAAATCCTAAACCTTGATTTTGAATTCAGAAATATTTTAAGGAAAAATTTTCTAGGTGTGTAGCACTCCTCGTTTGATAGTGGTCAAAGTAGAGTAGGTTTTCTTAGAGCATCCGCATCAGCCTTTTCATTTTTTTCTCCAAATTAGAGAAAAAATCTCACTTTTTTATTTTAGGGAGCTATATTTTGTAATGTCTCCTGCATCAGACTCTCTATTCTATCCATATTCTATTAAAATATTCTTTTTTTCTTTTATATTTAATTCAAATGTTATAGGGGAGGAGAAATAAATGAAAAAAATAAAAATAAAATAATAGGAGTGAATAGTGACACCCTAAAATTAAGAAATCACTATTCATTTTGGAAAATATGGAGAATGAATAGGGAATCTGATGTGGGGGTTGTTAAGAGAATTTGCTCCTCAAATTAGGAAATAAGCATATTTGAGGAGTCTGATGCGCATGCTCTTATCACCTAAAAAAAACTTGCTACCCTAAATAAATCAAGTGGGGCCGAAATAAGCTTAAAGATATTTATAGATGTATGTAGAATTATATGATACTTCTAGAAGCTTCTTCTAGATACCTATCCATCGTGGGATCAAAATTTATCATCATTAGAGTTTCTACTTTGGCAGGCTCATCAACATCAGAGTGCAGGTCCAAGTCAAATATTGGGTTCTAAGTACTAGGTTTTATTTATACAAAAAGGAGGTCTTAGGTATAAACAATTAATTAAAGTTGAATTTGGACTGAATTTTTTTTTTTTTTGAATTTTCTCATTCGTTTCAGCGAGAAAATTAGTAAAATATAAAATTATAGGCCAAAATTAAAACGAGTCTAGATAAGACAACACTAAAAATAATTAAAAAATTAATTTTTTTCCATTTTCAGTGAATTTTTGAGACTTTTGCTCATATTGTTTTTATTCTCTAGATTCCTTTCGTCAAAATGAGTGATTAATAATAAAAAAATTCAATGCGAACTTGATAAAAATTATAAAAAAGACCAACAATCAGTGGCATTAATATAAATTAATTTAGACCAAAAATTCAATGCCCAAATACTCTCGTAGTGTTTTATTTTTTTCATAATTTTATATTAATACATCATATATTTTGAATTGAGACTCATATGTATAGTGGTAGAGAAATTTGAGGGAGTCGGGAACCATATCTAAAGTACATTGAATGGTTTTCCCACATGAGAAAATGCAGGTCCAAATCATAGATTTTTCAGTTATGCTCTGTTTGTGGGGAGACTAGTATATCATTTGGAGGAGAATAAAATTCCCCCTTCCCAATTTGAGTCTTATCCTCTTTTTATATCTTCTTTATTTTTACGGAAATATCAATATTATTAAGAGAGAGAGAGAGAGAGAGAGAGAGAGAGAGAGAGAGAGAGAATCAAGTGATTAGATTTCGAGTACTTCACTTAATGTTTAGGTTCTCGTCTTTATAGTTATTTGGTGAGAATAAACATGCTCTTCATTTGGATGGGTTTGGTGAAGTCCCCTATAGCTATCTGTTGTTTGAAGGCAATACTTATATATATATATATATTCGTCGCCCATTAAGCAATGGTTAGCAAGACTCATATATAAAATAGATTATTTGTATATTCATATTTGTAACAGGAGAGAGAGAGAGAGAGAGAGAGAGAGAGAGAGAGAGAGAGAGAGAGAGAGAGAGAGAGAGAGCGCGCAAAACACAAGCATTTTACAAAATGGCAAGCACACGAGAGAAATTGGACAAGAGCCAATACACTTGAGAAATTGAAAGTCATTGAACATATTTACATATATTTTCTAAATATATTTTCCGAAGACTTTATACAATCTATTTTGATATCAAGAAAGCCAATTTCCTACCTATGCAATTCCAAAACACATCGTAAAAGCCACTATCCGTAGATCTTGAAGGCGGCAAAAAATGGGGAACTCAGCTTTTGCATGCCACAAAAAACAACCACTCAATACTTTCTCAGCACCATGGGTTCTTCCATGGTGCCGGAAAATAACGGGATTCCGTGTTACGTTAGGATGAGCAGTTTTGGTGCCGGGAAATTATGGGATTTCGCGTTACCATTACGTCAGGGTAAGCCGTAAAATGACAATCAACAATTTTGTACCTTGGTTGTTAGGCTTGACGGCACATTCGTCAGCTGCAGTATATGTGTTCTCAGGCTACAATCCTTCACCTGGTTTCGTAAAATATGTTATCAGTTCTTTCGGAAAAAATACTTCATCACAAGGAAACAACCATAGCATGTTATAGATTATGCCTGAAAGTTCTACTTCAGATTGCAGATTATGAATCAAAACTACAGCAAAAATAACCGGACGCTGTTTCTCAAAAATCATATTCTAATTGAGATGAAGTTCTGGCACACACTCCAACTATTTAGAAAAACCTAGAGTTCATAATGTTGATTCAAGAACTTTACGTAACCACGCACTATCGAGTCTAGGGAAGCTCTGTAGGGCACACCACACTTTGTGCTGGATTTCTCACGTCAAAAGTTGAGTTGGATCCAACATGCTTCAATTACGACCGAATGTGGAGAGTTCTAAATGTTAGACCACATCTCGAGCACATTGAATAGTTTTTTTGACTTCTTATGACCGAGTGCAAGTATTTTTGGCAAACACTGCATAGTATGTTAAGATTATGCCTGAAAGTTCTACTTTAGATTGCAGATTATGAATCAAAACTACAGCAAAAATAACCGGACGCTGTTTCTCAAAAATCATATTCTAATTGAGATGAAGTTTTGGCACACACTCCAACTATTTAGAAAAACCTAGATTTCATAATTTTGATTCAAGAACTTTACGTAACCACGCACTATCGAGTCTAGGGAAGCTCTGTAGGGCACACCACACTTTGTGCTGGATTTCTCACGTCAAAAATTGAGTTGTATCCAACATGCTTCAATTAAGACCGAATGTGCAGAGTTCTAAATGTTAGACCATATCTCAAGCACATTGAATAGTTTTTTTGACTTCTTACGACCGAGTGTAAGTTTGTATCACATACTGACCCTGAAGTCATTTTGTTAAGCAGATAAGCAGGACATGTTAAGCAGATAAGCAGGAATGACGTAAGGTCGAAAACATTTCAACTTCTCGCATTAGAAGAATTGAAGGTAAGCTGAATTGCAGACTTACCTGCATAGCTGTTAGTGTGGACAAGAGACCTTTGCACTGATCGAGTAAAGCACGCTCTTCTGCTGTAACATTTGCAAGTTCAGACGCCACTGAGTTCACTTGATCTACCTGTGACATGGAAAGTGGATCCAAACGTGACATAAAGAAATTCTCTATATGCGCACAAACAAACTAATTAACCTGACATTCAACCAACTTTAGGTAACTTGACGCATAACAAAACACAGGAATTATAAAGGAATGCACTGAAAACACAAGTATCAATCTTTTTTTCACTAGAAATGATGAGATAACATAAGGGAAAAGGAGGGGCCCCAAGAGTCAAAGAGCTGAAACCTCTTTTCGAAATGGAAAATGCTAACCACCGAACTTACGGCCTGTTTGGCAGGGGTCTTAGTTAAAACACCTTCCCAGTCTTGACTAAGAGTAAAGCACGCTCTTCTTCCAAACAGGTCGTTAGGGTTGTGGATGTGTACAAAGTGCATCCATATATCCGTGAATGAGCATTGATAAAATGTGCATTGAAATTCTAACTTTTTTGTTGACATTACACATACATATTATCCACCGTCTAGTGGACGGTCATTAGCAAGACGTTTCCAAAATAAGAAGATAAAAGACTGGATACAAACCAAGAGGTTATTTCCTGTTTAACTACTGCCACCGTCCCAATTTGTTTGTTCTTTTTTGAGATTCCAACTTATTAAGGGAACACAATGATTACACTTAAAAGAACTTTAACTTATCAAGATTACGCTCAACTTTTTAAGCATTAAATGCTAGTGCATATTTTTCAATGTATAATTTTTTGAAGAGGAAAGACATAAAGGAAATCTTTACAAGTCAACATAAAATTGGACAAACATTTTGAGACATGTAAAAGTAAAAAGGTAGACAAACAAATTAAGACTTGTAATGGTGACTACCAATTACAAGCTTCGCTATGTAGCCATATAACCCGGGGTGTTAGCACGTATAACCTACAGACCATACCTAACAAATTAAGACGGAGAGGAAGTATGGTGACTACCAATTACAAGCTTCGCTATGTAGCCATATAACCCGGGGTGTTAGCACGTATAGCCTACAGACCATACCTAACAATGGCATTAACTGTGACTACCAATTACAAGTTGCCCCACGTAGCCATAACCCAGAGTTAAGTGTAAGCACCTATATTCTACGGATACCTATTTTCCAAGAATAACAATGGCATCAACTTTTGTGATACAATCTAGGCCAGGAGGTCATTTCCTGTTAAAATATTTAGGAATAACAAAGGCAAATAACAACGGCTAGAACTCTCTGACTACCACTTACAAGCTGCCCCACGTAGCCATAACCCAGAGTTAAGTGTAAGCACCTATATTCTACGGATACCTATTTTCCAACAATAACAATGGCATTAACTCTTGTGATACAATCTGGGCCAGGAGGTTATATCCTGTTAAAATATTTAGGAATAACAAAGGCAAATAACAACGGCATTAGCTCTGTGACACCATCACATGGAAAGAAAAAGATGAAGGATCCCAATTGAAAGTTCAATCATCTATATAAGTGCTGCATAAGGTCCATTATCAGTACATCAAACTCAAAAACATAAGTATTAGAGCTAGTTGAATTGTAGCCAAGTCAAAGTATGCCACAAGTATAATTGAGCTAGGGAGATTACAAAAAAAAAGTTCAGAAATATTACCTTTGTCAACAAAGAGCAAATCGAGGATGCCATTCCCTGCATCACATCAACCGCTGAACAAATAGCATCTTTCACATTTTGAATATCGACCTGTGATAAAGAACCCAAAAACGAAACCACTTTCTCAAATCCCCATACTAAATATGTGAGCATTAAGTGATTAGAATCTTTTCTTTGATCAAACAAAAAAAAAGTGATCAAATATCAATGTTTATTCAAGACAAGAACGCACACATACCCTTGCACCACTAACAACAGGAAGCCTGACAGTGCTGGCTTCCAAAGCTTCGGTAGCCCCTGACAATAAAGTGGAGTGATCCAGATCAATAAGATCCCAATCATCCAAATATACCATCTGCATGAACAAATACTATTTGAGCCAAAGAACGTTTGCAGACGGGCACAAGCAATGATACATAATCCAGAACAAAATGTGCATCTCAATATCTATGCCCCCCTCCCCGCTCCTTGTTCCCGGACCCCCGGATGGTAGGAATTGGATCGATGAAAAATTTTCCAGTTGTCAGAGACAGAGACCCTTAAGGATAAGAGAATTACGATCTCATGATTCAGATGCAATCAGCTCTAAGTGAACACCAAGACCATGGAACAATATTCAGGCTGTTTATTCGAAAGAAAACAACAATGACATGAATGATGAAAGCACTCCTTCCCATGCATCAACCAGTTTTTCTACATTTTTTCCTCCACGTGGGAAGAGTATAGCTGGGTTAACCAGTCCTAACCTAGAACTCAATTGCCAAAGTGCAGTTTGTTAAAGTATCCAACTCAAAATTAATTGACAATGAGGAGAGATTGCTCAACTCATATACTAGTTTTAAAGGTAAGTCAATGTGGGACAAACTCTTAACACATTCCAGAGGAGGACGTGACTGATGGTACTGCTTGCAAGTGTCCAAAATAGGAATAGGGTATATTTGAGCCTGCTATGCACATGTACAAAATGGGATTGTAAGCGCTGGAAGTGGTTACACATACAAGCTGAATCTCAGATAAAAGAAGGAAAGGGCGGCTGTCATCATATATTCAACATAGTAACAGTAGATGAAGACAGGCGGAACTAGCATCAAAAGGAATTTCAAGACCAACTGCATGTTTAGCATTATAAATTAAACACAAAAGTCAGCAAACCAAGCCAAGAAGGACCATAAGAAACAGAATAAAATTGCAATTGCGATCTTACCTGTCCCTTGAGGATGGAGTGTAGCTTCAAATTGTGACGTAGGAATTGTAACTCTAGTCTTTTGGTTTTGACTGAATGCCACAATTTCGCGGTTGTCACCCAAGCATTGTATAGGCTTTTCTGTATCGAAAAGACAGAGATATTTAGAAAGAAAAAGAAGTGCAATAACTCATTACACTGGTGAAAACAAAAATGAGCTACAAAAGTATCTAACTTCTCCACAGCACACTAATACACTTTGATACACAAACCTAACAGTATATCAAAAATCCATATGCTTTTCTCATTCAGACAATTTCATAGAAAGAAATACTGAATGTGTGTGAAAGAAAGAGAAGATGTTTCTCACTGTTGAATGTTGGATATTTCACATATTACTGCTATAGCAAAACAAATGTTTTCTAACTTCTAAGAAGTGACCACTGTGTTATGTCAATCCGATACCAGTAACCAAATGTTTCCACTTCCATTATTACCCACCTACCCAAAGCTATATCTATGATCTCAGGGTCATTCGTAATACAAGAGTTCTCAGGCCCACTTCTATTAAACAGAAAGAATCTAGCAAACTGTATTCCAATCCCGAAGCATATATAGCCTACTTTGCAAATATGGAAAACTAGAATGTAAGCGCCAGGTTAACAACATAACACGGACTACCTCACGAAGTACCTTTAATCCATCTTCTTTTGCCTCTTTTTTCCTTTTACCTTGTATTATAAATTTCATTTTCTAATCCGTGATTTTCTAATCCCTCATCCCATTAGGTCAATTTCTTTTTACCAAACAATATCTCCAAGTGAGACAAAATAGTAGTTGTAAGTTAGCGAACTGTATTTTTTAGCCTACCAATATGTGTGTGTAGAATTCAAAGCTAACTTCTGATCAATTAGTGTACCCATGGACTTCTGTCATCTGATTCTCCCTTCTGACTATGCCACAGATTCATCACTCTGGAGATGACGCAGCACAAACAATCTTAAAAACCCCAGAAACTGTTCCTTGAGGAATACAATTGAAACAAAGGGATTCTAAGTGATCAAAACATAGATTTCAAGAGAAGGTTGGGTACAAATAAAATTGTTATATGCATCAACAAAGAAACAATAGAAATGTATGCTTCCAAACCAATTCATAATTACATAAATTAATGGTAATGAAATCAACGAGCTGTACCTCTGCAGTCACTTTCTGGACCAACCTTGCAGCATCAGCTCTGGCATTAATAAATCTCCATTGCAAGTGCCGGTTATGTAGCAGCCTCAACAAGTGTGCATCAACAACACGATTTTCCCCGACCTTCCCCACTCTCCGTGTTTCAGCAGCAAAGCTGAGAATTGATGGAGTTCTGCTCAAATCATTACTCAACGCGATTGGCCCCACACCATTCCTCACTCGTGATGGGCTCAGCATCCCTCTTGGGGAAGAAGCCGAAGATGTCACAAGCTTATTTGGTGATGATGGCCGAACAGCTCCGTGAATAGGAGAAGAGAAACCCCTGCTAGCCCAAACACCTCTAGGCGAGGAATTTGGATTATCAATAGACGATTTCTTCAACGTGTTGAGTTTTGATGGAGCTCCAGGTTTCAACCCATTGTAATTTGACCCAGGGGATTTTGACTCTTGCAATCGCCTCACCCGGTTAGTAGTCTCTTGCCAGAACCTTGCCGGCACCACGATACCACGTGGTCCTCCCCGCACATGAGCAAGACCCTCACACTCTGGCACAGCTCCAGAAGTTCTAGAAGAAATGCTTTCAGCGTCCGAAGCAACCGGATCAGACGAGGATGTAGATCCAGCAGCTGAATTTGCATCATACTCAGTATTTGCTGACTGGACTTTCAATCTCCCATCAAACGAAGCTTTACTTCCATCAACGATCACGGATTGATGCAATGCCCTAACTATACTCCCAGATCCGCCCATTTTTTTCTTGTCACCAGCACAATCCAAGCTCCTTGTTATAGAATTCATTTCTCGCGATCTCCCAGGCCATCGATGCTGATCATTCGGCTTCGAGTTTTCCGTCTGATCCCTCACCGGCATCACTCTCCTCCTCTCCGGCGTCCCTTTCCTCGCACTACTCAAACCATTCGTCGCCGTCGCCGGCAACGGCGCTGGCTTTGTCTTGCTAATGGGAAGTGAAACCGAGTCTCCTTGAAACGAAACCGACAAACTCCTCTTCGAACTGACCAGCAAACTCGCCGCAGCTGAATTTCCCGGCGTATTCGGCCGTGGAGTCATCGGCCGCCTCCGGTCCACCGACTGCGACCGTTTAACAACCGCCGTCGAAGAATCCGGCATCGGCGTCGACGGCGCCGTTTTCAAAACGAGCGGCGACGGATACCGCCTCAAGGAAGGCGAATTCGAATATGATGAATTCGAAGAGGTCGCCGAACCTGAAGTGGTCGAACTCGAAGTTGTTGAAGACATGTACCGAGACGTGACTTCTCTCGATTTCGGTCTCCGATTTCCAAACACGCCATTGTCGGCCTCGGAATTAGGTAATAACGGAGTCCTTATCGCTTTCTTCGGAGCGTCACCCCTAGGGTGCGGCGTACCAGACACGGCAGTCACCATTCCAGCACAAAGTACTCAAATGTCATCCCTCCTAAACCCTAATCTGTGACCAAAACCACCACCGTCTTTAATTCTTCAAGCTAATTCTTAGAGAGAGAGAGAGAAGATGAACTGCGAAGTGAGAGAATGTAGGGTGGGTTTATGGACGTTTTAGTGCGTATTGTGTGCGAGTGTCGTGTGTGTGTGTCTCTGAGAGAGAGAGAGAGATTACCGGCAATATGACCGTTACGGGATGCCGGCGAGAATATGCGAGGAGAGAGAGGAGCGAGATTTGAGAGCATAACTGTCGCACTAGTTCTCGTGCGCTTCTGAGCTAAATATATGTAATATGTATATAAAAGAATTGTGTACTCGCTCGATTCAGTAATTAAGGTACTCGCTGTTTTATAGGGGTGACTTGGGATCGTAAGGGTAGTTTTGGAACGAAGTGAGTGGGGTTGGTCCACGTGGAAGCGAGTATCTGGGGTTAATGTGCACGCGACGCAGACAAAGTGAAGGAGTCAAGGAGTACTTGAGTTTAGCGAACCTTCGGAGAGACGTTACGTTAAAGACATTTTAATATTAATTTCTATTTATTGTTAATTAAAAATTGGGTTAATCAGGCAAAACCATGGGTTTTAAGGAACTTACTATTGAATAAAATATATGCAAGGAACTTTTGGAATACTTAAAAACACAATTATTTGTATACATGTTCGGATATAAATTTATTTGAAATTGTCCAATGTCTTTTAGTGAATTTTTTGTTTTGTGTCTTTTTTTTATAGTTGTTAGTTTGTCTCGACAAGAGATTTTAGAAAAATATAAAATTATGTTGAAAAATTTTAAAAAATCAAAAAGATTAAAAAATAAGCCCAAAACAGCGTCTGTGTTGACTTACTTTAGTAATTTTTTTAACTTTTGGATATAATTTTATAATTTTTAGATTTCTTTTATCGAGACGAACCAATAATCACCCAAAAAAATGACGCAAAAATAACAAATACCTAAAAAATTTGAATGAAGACAAAAAATAATCAATTTAGTTAATTTTGACCAAATAGAATAAGCAAAATTTGATGGACAAGGAGAAGTGATTTATAAAGCTATGAATTTTTCTAGTACAAGGAAGAAATGCATTAAATAGTTGGCGACGATATCGATGAAGAGTATTTCTAACGAACTTCAACAAATACTCTCGATGGTGCTGTTGATAGCGCTTTCTCGAATCTTGAATTTAAAAGCAAATAATTAAAATATTGTTGCTGTATCTGTAAACACCTATTTGACACCTAAGTCGGGAATTGTAAATCTTAAGTAAAAAAAATACTCAAGTAAAAAATTTACAAGAGCATCATACCTTTTTTGGATGAATTTAGATGTGGTTAACATATGTTTGAGTCGTAGATCCCTTTGAGGTGTGGATAGGAATAACACTCAAGTAGCTGTCTGCTTATGGTGGAGTATTGCCATCTTTATACATGGATAAGAGATGAGGCTTTCTCTCGATTTAGGCATTCAATCTCGGACACACTGTTATTAACACCTTTTTCTCACTAATATTTTTTCACTAGTCGTCGTATGAGTTTAGGACGCCATCATGCTAGGTAGGGCCCACACTAAGATCCCTAAAAATAACTTGCAGGCTCTAAGCTCCTTGTACACTCTAGGGGCGAGAAAATCGTAGATGGCTGAGAAGACATTAGCCGGACTAAGCCAAGAAGATCACGCATGGCAGAACAAATCAAAGTAGTCTTTTTTATTCAGTCTGCGGTTATACACCAGTCTACAAATTTTACGATTTTTGTTATTATGTCTTGGTACTATTATTGATTTCAAATATAATTGAAATGTTCTGTTATGCATATAATTACATATTAAACCCTCTATTTTTCTAATGTACAACGTTAATGATATGGGTAGGTGAAATTCGTTAGTTGTTATAAAGTTTCATATTCTGTACATTGATTGGAATTTTTTTTTTTTTGGTTATTTGGAATTAATTCTCTCCCATCTTAATTAATCCTTTGAGTTTGTGAACTCTTTTAGCTGTTGTAAATTCATGTTGACAAATAAAATTCCCATGAGACATGATTAAAAAAATAAATTTGATGAGCACTATCTGTATCCATGACCGACCAATAATTAGACTGGACAAAATTTCCAAACTCGAACATGGCAGACCGGTCAACCTATTCTGTTCACGGACGGTCAGTTTCTATCTATACATGTTCTTGACATAGCCGTATATGCAAGGCAGGGAGGCACAACGTGCCTGTACCATTTAGGGTAATTTGGAAGACAACGTTAAGGATTGCTCAACATCTTCTAGATTGCACACGAAACCAATGGGTGATCCTCCCGGAAAGGGAACATGGGCACCAATCATGGCTTTCAGGTCACTTGAAATTACTCTCCTTCCAAAAACATTGAAAACCTTTCACTAGCAATAAGGCAATGTACGAAACGTACAATTTGTACACTCATACAACACTCTAACTTGATTGCCAGCGGTTCATGGCCAAACAAACTACCTCCATTTATCAAACTTGGGTACAGGAGACAAAAGCAGGACTTGGGAGTGCCCATCTATTTTTTGGCATCATCAAAATTGAACCATAAACGGTTAAAATTTCACTACTAGACTAATAAATAAATATCATGAGTAAAATTCATGATTATTATATTTTAATTATAGTTTTCAAACCGTAATTGATTAGGTCATAATTAAAAATTATGAGATTTAATAACAGTTTAAATGACATTCGCAGGAGACATGATTAAAAAAATAAACTAAACCATAAATTGTTAAAAAATTGCAACGGCAACTAGAAAACGAATATACTTGTGTCACTATAGTTCTTGTCGTGTGTTAGTTTAAATAGTAATAAAGGACCAAAAAAATGATAACGACATTTAATATAAACAATAGGTTAGTTATAGGTCAAATTTGAAGAGTAAAATTAGATATTCAAATTAAAATGTTGCAATGATGTTATTTATCCATACCCTACCGTACAGTACCGTGCCGGGTTTGTAGTGATTTTAGACCACTGGCATATTGTCCCAATCACTGGCTTGCTTCGGGCTTTTTCGTCCTGTACCGTATCGGTCTATATTTTTATTTTAAAAAATCCAATTATAATTTTATAGATAATTAGACATAAATTGAGACTAAAATCATCCATTTTTATGTTTGATGATTTGTTTATAAATTGTGAGGTTTTATTTTTATATGTTTAATATAATTTTTTGTTATAAGATATTATTTGAGAATATATATTAATTTTAGTGATAAATTCGTACGTACCGTATTAGTAACAAAATCAATACGTTTGCCGGGACGAGTTTAATAACTTTGTCTGGAGGTGCTATAAGGAGGTGCTATATGGATTTGATACGTGATCACGGCCGGCCTTGAGGTTTTAGAGATCAAAAGATAAATAAAAAAAAAGTGAGGCTTTCGATACACTTTAAATAAAAAATTTATGAGATGAAACTAACTTCGAAAAGTCATAACAAGAATTTAAGAAGATAAATTCTGACAATTATTGATCAATAGAAGAAATTAAAGTCTCATTCATAGATAACAATTGCTATTGATTACGATACATTAAGTATTTTTAAAAATTACTCATAATTATTGGAGAGAGAGAGAATGAATCAGATTCTAATTATCACTCATACAAATACTTTACGTTAAAAGAAAACTTTAAAATTTATGTTAATATACGTTACACATATTGTGTGTTTTTATACATTCTCTTAATCAACGGTATAAATTACAGGTAAAAAAAAAGTCTATATGCATTCCCTTTGGGCCGGCCCTGAACGAGATCGTGTGAGCAAGCTATGAGTACCCTAAAGCCCTAGAACAACACTTCAAGTTAAATTCACGAGTTACAACTAATGAGATTAACAGTGTAAAACATATTTGTCAATTTTAAATTATCAAAAATTATCTTGTTTAACAATAACAAAAAATCAAAATACAGGTGTATATCGAGCCACTACAAACACGATAATTTACTTGTGTGCTCAACACAGCAAGATGAGACTATGCGCATGGTACAACACGTGACCTAAGATTTTGCAAGTAAGATCATCGTTTTAAGTACAATAAAGTAATTAGCACTCTGCAATCATGAAAAGAGGATGAACACAGCAGTGCGTATTCAGATCGAGCATCATTAAATATATGAAAATAACGTTAAGTTTTTTTTTTCTTCAATTTGTATGTAACAGAGATTTAAAAATTGTAATAACAATCAAAAGAAACGTGCGTATGCTCACATATTACACGTAATGAAGCTACAAAATATATATATCCATATATTTTGGCAATACATGCGTAGTCGCGTATGCTCACATATATTCACATGCGTGTAATAACAATATTACACGTATGCTCACTATTCCATTTGTAACCATTTTGACACTCACTCTAGAAAGAAAAAACATTCTCTCTCTCTCTCTCTCTCACTCTCTCTCATGTACCATTTGAGCACTTACAAGAACAAAAAATGAAGCAAACCCTGTAGCGTGCTTATGAACTTATGTTCAATTTATATAAATTGACATGACATGACACTACATGATACAATCAGAAAAGTCCATTGAATCAAGCAAGCCGTGACGCACGACAAAAAATAAAAATAAATGAACTGAATAGCACTCGAAGACGTATTTTAGACTTCGATGTTGAAATAGGATGGAACCCATTATTTGTAAAGGATGCGACATGCCATTTGCCTGGTATGCATGAATAACTATCAAGGGTCATGCCAAGAAAGTGACTGAAAAGATAGGTCATGTGGGTGCAGTTGGTGTCCAAAATTGAGAAGAAAATCAACAAACCAATTAACAATCTTAAAGTCACCAAATATTTAATTAATTCTAGAAAATTAATTATTAAATCTAACAAATTAATTAGCTTCATTAACAAATAAAGGCAAACAAACTACCTCTCATCAACCTTCTGCAAGTGAAAAGGATGGTTACCTCCCTTTGAGTTTGTATACAAAGAGGTCTTATTGTCATCTACTTCATAACACACCAAGAACATATTTTGCCCTTGGTTTCGTGAGCTTTCCAAACAAGGACAGAATCAGGATTCAAAGTTTGAGGGGACCGAGATTTTGTTTTTTTTGGAAAACGGAAGGGGAGAACGTAATTTTGGGGCCAAAATATAATTTTATATAATTTCTAAAATTTATATCTAGGTCCTAATTTTTTTTAAAATTTTTACGGGGGATTGGACCCCCTGGTCCCTTGATGGTTCCACCCTTGTTTCCTTCCAAGGAGGATCATAATAATGTTGTCTTTGTCCACGCGTTATATACTCTTTTTTATTTCTGTTACAAAATGCAACAACCAATTTTTTTGCGCAATCCACCAATGCTAATTTTTTTGTAATCTTTTAGGTCGTCACATAAAAATTAAATTATTTTTTGTAATTATATATATAGGCTGACCAAAATCAAGATACTCATTGAATTTATTATTTGTCCACGTGTTGTTTTAGTATAGCATTCGTTAGAAGAAAATTAGCAACGTATTTTTATTGACAATTCGTCATATCTACAATGATATAGATTTCATATATTTTTACATCTACTTGCCTGTAATACATTCTTTACCATCTTTACAATATCTACTTGACAGTCTATTTAGGTAAAAAAAAGATAAAAATTCATTGTTTAAAATAGATGTGTATGATTAGAGGATGGGTATATGAATTACAAAAGCTAATACATAAATATTTATGTTTGCGATGGTCGATGCGACATTAACATGGTACGTATTATTTCATGTATTTGATGATACTCGACTTGCACACACGTTGCATGTGTCCAAGCCTCTAGTGCCAAGAAAGTGACTGAAAAGATGGATCATATGGGTGCAGTTGGTACTGAGAAGAAAATCATCAACAAACCAATTAACAATCTTAAAGTCACCAAATATTTAATTAATTCTAGAAAATTAATTATTTAATTTAACAAATTAACTAGCTTCATTAACAAATAAAGGCAAACAAACTACCTCTCATCAACCTTCTCTGCAAGTGAAAAGGATGGTTACCTCCCTTTGAGTTTTCATAATTAAGTTGATCATAAGCCAAGCTATAATCGCACCAAAACCACAACCAACTCCTTCCCTAAGCTGCCATCATTAATTTCTTTTACATTTAATTTGTCTATAAGCAAGTTTGGGCGACCTAACTCGTAAACCTTAATCAACCGGTACGAGATTCATAACTTTAAGATAAATGGCTTAAAAAATACTTTTTAGTTACCTGAAACTATGCTCTTCAAATTTGATCGAACACACAAACTTGTTCTCTTGTCAAAAATTTAATCGGGAACATAAAAAAATCGTAAATAATAATCATCTGTCTTTGGTCAACGGAAAGTTACTGATGTGATTAGGTCAGTGTAGTGTGTGTAATAGCAGATTACATCATATATACATGTACGGTGTACCCTTGTGGGATGCATTATTTTTTATAAAGATTTTTCCTCACTTAATCAAAGTCTTTCAAACATTTAATTTCTCATTAGATGCGGATTATTTTTTTTTGACAATTAACTCCTAAACAGATAAGTCTTATCAGGGTTCATTGAAATATGACCTTATCTACACAGTTAGAGTTTAACTGAACCGTTAACTTGTCGTTATAGTCGTCCTTGTCCGTTTAGGTCTGGTCCCGAACTATGACCTTATCTACACAATTAGAGTTTAACTAAACTGTTAACTTCTCGTTATAGTCATCCTTGTTCGTTTAGGTCTAGTGCCGAACGATTCGGTTCTGAAACTTGTTCGCTCACTTCCAAAATTTGATCACAATTATCTAACCGTTTTTCTTGTGTCGACAAACATAATCTTCTTATCGGCAACATGCATGGTGATCTGTCTAGGAAACTCAGAATGTTTTTCAAACATTTAATGTGGATCTAGATCATTAATAGCAAATCTATGACATTGTTGTGTTTGATAGTCACACGTCATTAAATTAGTCACCGATTTCAGCAAAATTTAGTTCGAAAATGCTATTAATTCATCTACCAGCTTGACGTTGTTACTTATTATGATCACCAACTACTCAAATTTCACTAGCAAAAAAAAAAAATACTCAAATTAACTATGTTAAAAGAGGTCCGAAAGGACTTGAGGGCCTGCTATGTCCCAAAGCATAGCAGGCTCAGTGTTCATCCTTCCAAAAAATAGATTCGAACCAATAGTTTTGTATAGAGCTCGACGGGTAAAATATTTCGATAAGAAAATTAGGTTGATCGAATATCAATAAATATATAATCGAATGATTTTCTTTAAAGTGTATTTATGAAATCATATACCATTTTTTTGTATAATACTCTAATTTCGGCACAGAGTTAATAATGGTTGATAAACTTAATTTTTCGCACAAATAATATAATCACCGAGTTCTATAAAGTGAACTATGCATATGAAATTTTTGAAATTAGAAGGAATTTTAGGTCCTATTCAACAAAAATAACTTGTCCTGCAAAAAAAAAAAACAATATTTTTCAGAAATCATATTTTTACACTAGTTTTTCACACAATTAAACAACTACTTTTAACTTTTCCAAAAGTTTATTTTATCCAATGAACACGTGATTTTTTTTTAAATTTTTCTCATTTACTTCACTAAAATTTTATCGGTAACAATATTTTTGTATATTTTTCCAAAAAAGTGAATGAAACCCTAGAGTCACAGCAGTCTGCCATTGCCCAATGGTCCCCGACTTCATTCTAGAACCTTTTCTAAACACCATTCGATAATTTTTGTAGTAGTTACATAGAATATTTTTTCTTTTTTCTCAAGTAGTTAGTTATTCGATTGAAGCTATTTTTGTCGCATTCTATTTTTTTACGTAAATGTCCCTACGACAATTAGAGTTAAGGGAAGTTTTGTAACGGGTTTTTAAAAAAAAAATGAAAAGTGTGAGCCGATCTCAAACGTTGATCACATTAAAAGAAGTGTTCCCTTTTATAATAGAATAAATGCATATATGTACATATACGTGCGTATATATGTGCATATGTGCAGTGGCGGACCCAGGATTCGAATTTGAGGGTGTCACCATCAAAATAAATGAACAACTAAGAATAAAATTTATATTTAATAACTAAAAAATATATGTTTCAAAATTTAATTAACTAGATTTGAGAGAGTTTGGCACAGCAAAAAAGATATGTACATGTCACAGTGCTACGTGGTAAACTTTAATTTACTGTTAAAACCTAAAAAAAAAAAAAAAATTAGTGGAGCACGGGGGTCGGGGGTGTCACGTGACACCCCGCCCCCCTCTTTAGGTCCGCCCCTGCATATGTGTGTGAGTGTATATAATTAGGTGATATGCACATGCAGGTGTCCCACAGAATACCCATAACACAAAGAAAGGACCACTTGATTTTGGAAAGCATTTCCTCTTGTTATAATCTACTCCACACAAAAAAGGAAGCCCATTCCTTCAGCTTTTATCAAAGTATTGTTCTCCATTTCCTGTTTTGAGGTCCAGATTCATAACTCAATAATGTAGTCCCCCCCACCAAATCAATTCCCCATTCATAAATTCTAATCAGCAAGTATTAATCATAAACCCTTAATTAACTAGCTAAATATTCAATAATCACATAGGCTAACAAGGGGGCATGACCAACGATGACGATAACAATGACGGTGATGATGATGATGATGATCGAGCGAATAGCATAATAAAAAAAAAACATAATAATATATGGTGGACAATGATTACCATAAACAAGAAGGTTGTTGGAATTCGTATGGTTGGCGAATGAATTTAGAACACCGGAGGGTTTCACGAGACAACCGAAAGGTCTTAATAGTTTTGCCTCCATTGATGTCCGCAGCTCAAAAGTATTAGTGGTTTTGCAGCTGATCAAAGGTCGCTCCATGTGTATATATATTTGATCCATCCCACATTTTCTAAACACTAAAATTTTGTTTACATTATCATAATATTTTTTTCGTGTTTTTGAGAGAGAGAGAGAGAGCTCACTTCGACAAGTAGTCGACGGTTTGTGTTCCTTCAGGTGATCTTAAGAAACAGAGTCCTAGGGATGACATTTTGATCCAATCCGATGGATATTCGAACCGTAACCAAAATATTCCCCGTGGATACGATTATGGAGCAGACAAATAAATGTCCATTCGGTTATGGTTCGGATACGGTTATTGTTAAATATCCAAAAATAACCGAACAATTATCCGAAACCAAATCAAACTGAACCGAATCGAATTTGAAACCAAACCGAACCCTGTGTGCGTGTGTGTGTGTAACATAAAACTAAAACTAACCTAAAACATAAAACAAACAAAAAAAACATAAAACTAAAACCACCGTAATGCTAATATAGTCTATTTTTCTTTGGTTGATCAATTGCATAGGTATAAATTATGTAAATGAAATATCTATGTCAAATTAGAAATGAAACTGGCTTCCCTTATATATTTTTATCATTTATGTGATTTCACTTTGGGATTGTATTCTATTATTAAACTACTTTTTATTTCGTTGCGTTGTTGTTGGTTTAGTTATAGCTGATGAATTTCTTTTAACGGTAATGTAATATGTAATACGTAATACGTAATACATAATGTGTTATTTGTGAGTTTGCTTTGTTGACAAAATATGAATAGTAGTTTATTTTCCAAATATGAATAGGAATTCATTTAAAAAAAATTACACTCGGATAAGATCGGGGCGAGGCGGATTCGAATCGGATTCGAAAAAATTATGGATATTCATTCGGTTCGAGTATTAACCGATATCTGATAGATATAGTTATAGTTCACCAATTTGAATAACCAACGGATATCGGGTCGGTTACAGTTATCGGTTATCGTTCAGATATCGGGTACGGATATCCCAATATCCGATCCAATCCGATCCGTTGCCATTTCTAAAATAGACGGTGCATCCCCCAACACCCACGGTGAGACGCCGAATGAGGTTTGAAATTTTACATGACTCGGCTCGGTATTGTATTCGTTATATATTCTGCATGTTTCCAATTTCTGAATCTGTTACATTATTTCAGTTTGTAATTAATTTTCAATTTTGACGTATAGTTGAAGTTGGCCCAATATGTCATTCATAAACCCTTAATTAACTAACTAAAACAATAATCACAGACACCAACAAGGGGCATGGTCGATCATGATGATGATGATCGAGCAAATAGCTTAATCACTACAGAACACAATAATGGTGGACAATGATTATTCTAAACTAAAGTTATCAATCTCTTGCCAATAAACATATCGTTTTTATTCTTGGTACAATACATGCCGGTATGGGTGTGCTTCGGCATACCATTTTAGAATTATCACTAAAAAGTAATACACACACATTTCTCAACGAATATTTTTTAACAAAAAAATATATTGGACATATAAAATAAAGTCTCACAACTTAAAAATAAATTACTAAACATAAAAGGAGACGACTTTAGCTCAATTTAGATATAATTACCCAAAAATCATTTTAAAAAAAAAAATTTACTAACCATTATCATGTACATACCTGATATTGGTTGGACCACCCGATATTAGCCAGTACGAGTTGGCCGGTACTACTTTTGGTCTGGTAAGGTAGGTGTCGCCAAGTACCGAGCAACAAGAAAATAACGTACATTAATTAGAAGAAATTACTGTATATACAAAAGAATGAGAGATTTCCTTGATCAAGAAACTCGCAAATAAATATGTTTGACTAGGCTCTTTTATTGTATGCCTGGAAAATTTAATTTTGGCACAACTCAATTTGCTGCAAAGTCTTTATATTATGTCTAAACACTCCAAATCTGTACTTCTCTTTATTCATAGGGCTAAAGCTTTACTAAGAATGAATTTTTCTTATAGAGAGATAGTCACGAGGGATCTATGCTGCTCCACTGCTCTATTCTTGACTCTTAATCCATAAAGGTGTTTGGAAACGTTTTCATATCAATATCATTTTTCTATTTTGTTGAATTGAAAAGTCTCCATAATGGCTTTTAAAAACATTTCTTACAAGTTTCTATGACGTCTAAAATCACAAAAAGTTAAACTAGAAAACAGAAAAGAAAATTAATTCTTCATTTCCAATTTGTTTTCATAATCTTATGATTTTCACATTAATTTAAAGATCTCAATTAATTCTATAAATTGGTTCAAATTACTGAAAATCGTATGAAAATATTTGATTTTTTAACCCGAAAAATGGTTACAATTTTTTCAAGAACAAAAACCACAAATTTGGGACGAAAATAATACAAAATAGGAAAGCGGCCAGGCTTGAATCTCCTTCTGACTATAGGAATTAAGTGCTATTTCAATGCCAAGAAGGTAAAATTTTCAAGCTAATTAGCCCAAAGACATCTCTTTCTAGGGAATTGGAGAGGTTGCTCTACATTACGCACAACAGTCTATGTTGCGCACTAAAATAACGTCATTTTGATTCTTAAAGCACTAATTGAAAATTATTCGGTCAGCGTCTAACTATTCGGACAATATTTTACGAGCCAAAATAATACTATTTTTGCTCGCAACATGCCCTGATTGCACACAAGGGTCCCCTTTTCCCTCTTTCTAGGGTTCCTACTGCTTTCTTTGTCTGTCACTCACTATCCCTTCCCCTATTTCCTTTTCTCTTTGCCTTGCTTTGTATGTAGGCTACCTTACAAAAGGGGACCTTGCCCTCTATATTTTCAGAGGCACTGAAGTCTCAGGTTCACCTACTTTTTTGCAACTTTACATGGGCCAATCCGAATGCTGTGCTAGCATCTTTTATCATGTTATTTCTGGTGCATTCCAACACCTATTATGAGCATTAAGCACCATAATTTTACTTGCCAAAATTGTCCGCATGTTTAATGTTGGTGACATTTTATGTTTTAATGCATGCTGAGGTGGAGGGAGATAAATGGCTGTTAGTGAGTGTATGTGTCTCTGTGTGTGTGTGTGTGTGAGAGAGAGAGAGAGAGAGGAGAAAATGAGTGTCACCTCAGCATTAAGTAAATACGAGGTAAAAAATATAGTGTTACTAGCATTGCTCGGCTCAAAAATTAAAGATCTCTCATAATTAAAATGTGAAAGCCATAACGGTGTTCGTGAAAACTTTTGGGTTTCGTTTGTGTGTTTTCCTACAATTTTCGTTTTTTGTTTTTGGATAAAAAGAATTATTTAAAAATGTTATATTGGATTTTACTTTAAAATTTTAGCTTTTACGAGAATCGAAGTTTTGATAAACACTCACTTGAGTCCAAGAGTAGAAACAAAAGATGTGAAGCCAAACACAAGGTTTTATATCCTAAGAAATCTTAGCCCTGTTCAGTTATGATAAAAACTTATAACTTTTTGCCGGAAGCAAAGTGCACAATAGGCCGCACGACATATTGTTTTAGGCAAACTCTATTCATTAAGAGTCTTCGATTTTATGTTAAACTGACATCATTTTGCTACACAACACGCCTACTACGTAACAGACTCCTCCATTTCTTTTCCCAAAAGGATCTAAAATTATGAGCCATGGAGGTTTGGATAGCAACAAAAGCTAAATCCAAAAACTCATGTTTACTTAAAACAAAAGTTTGATATTCAAGATCTATATGTGTAGAGATGAAAAGACAAGGTTCTAGATCCTAACAAATATACCCAAGATAAAGAACAGCCAAAGGCTTATTCCCTTATTATATATGATGATGTAAAGTTAAACCAACTTTCTTCTAATATCTATAGTTTATCAACAGCAGGAATCTAGCACTTAACACATGCAAATTAACAATAGGAAAATTAACTAAAATAACCTATCTAACATTAAGAGTTTGGTCGAGTGAGAGCATGATGGATAGAGAATTTTTTTTGATAATTCAGAGTGTCCCATTTAATTTACGTGCACCTCAACTAATTTTTAAAGGATCAATCTTACTGTCTACTAATGGAAATCCTAATTAAAATCAGGGCAAAACCCTGTATGTATGGGTCCTATAAGAGTTGATAGCATCTGGAAGATTTTGAACCTGAAACTTTAAAAGAGAACAAATCTTAACCACCAGGCTAACCCATTGGGATTTGGATAAGGAATCTACTTATCCAATCTCGCAGGTTCAATTCCCATGAGAGCGAAAAACCGTTGGACCACTGAAGTTTTTCCAAGTTATTAATTTTAAGATCCCGAAAATACTCGAGATGCATGTAAGATAGTCCAGACGGCCAGCTATAAAAAAAAAAAAAAAAAAAGCAGCCTATAACAACATGTGGGTCCTAGCTTAATTAACTCTTCTATTGGTAGAAATGGTCAATTTGTTGGTAACTTAATTAGGACATTCAGTTAAACCTACTTTTGTTAAGAAATCATGACAACTGAGTTTGATAAGGTTATATCACTTAGATAATACTTCACATTTGTTATTGGCTTTAAAGTAACAACACGCAACTAAACGATGACCCAAGCTTAATTATGGTAGCCACATTCAGAAAATTAATTGATTCACGATTAGTCACACTACCTTTTTTTTTTTTTTTTTTTTTTTTTTTTATAGCAGAGGAACAGCCTAACAGTCAGGTACTTTGGATTCGATTGTGTCATCCAAATCTCTGAGAAAAACTAGCACAACAACACACAGCCACTACTCGCCACTTAAATCAAGGTACTCACCCGATGAAAAATCGAACTCCAAACCTGAACGAGTCCTCCCCAAGCTTGACACGCATCCTTACCACTAAAGCAACCCCTGGGTTTGTAGTCACACTACTTTACTCTTCATATTGATTCTTCTTTCTCCACTGGCAGGGACTAAGAAAAGCACGGTGCTATGGATATACATATCCAAACATGAGTATATATGGAGTTATTCAATGCACGTAAAGTTTTCGTGATTTATGTAAAATCAACTAGTATTGGAAGATTCGAGAGGTTATAGTGCGCGTGTAATGCTGACAAAATGATATAATTTTTCTCATTTTACCCTCAAAGCTATGTTGTTTTACCCGCATTATACCAAAATGCATGGGTTCATTTTAAAGGCAAAATATCAGTTTGTCCACACTACACGCGTAATAGGGGCTGCACTGTAGTCCAAATCTAATATGGGCTCTCTTAGGACATTTGTGTTCGAACTTTACAAAATTTTGGTCCATTCTCAATTTGGGAAGAGAATGACGTAAAAGAGATGTAACTGGGTAGAAGATGTGGACTGATTGATTTCCTTAACTATAAGAAAGTGTTCAATTAAAGAAAGGATTAGTAGTAGTTTGGTGGTTTGGTTACACGAGAAAGAACCAAAGTAGGCAATGGAAATTAACTTGAGAACCCCAAGGGTTTGTTCACCCGCATGAGAGAGGTGATTAAGGAGCTTGCTCTTTAAAGTTATGAGTTCGAATTCCACTAAAATCACTTATTTAGGGTTATTGAAAGTTTGCTTGATCGTTAATTTCAGAGCTCTCGGGAAAGGGTGGAATTAGAAATTTATTTTATCTGGGCTAAAAATAAACTAGACTAAAAATAAATTAGACTGCAAATAATAGAGCGGACTAAAATTATTTTAACAAAAATTTTAAATGTAAAAAAAAAATTCCACCTGAGCTATAGCCCAATAGAATACATACATACTTTCGCCCTTGCCCTCAGGACTAGTCGATAATAAGTTAGGCATACTCAAAACTGGCCGGATGCCTCGACTATAAAAAAAAGTTTAACTTGAAGGAGAAGGAAATCTTTTGCAATTTGCAATAAAGTCAAATCAAATTAGGTGCAATTTATCATTGCAATTGCTTTAGTTGTGAGATGGTCACCAACTGGGGATTTAAACAAGAGAAACATGGACTACCTTATCATTACACTTGCTTTATATCAAGGTAGGCTGTTTTTTTACAATTTAGACTTTTCTACACTTTCTCTTCTCTCGAGTAAGAACAATTCGGATTTGGTCAGTTTACAGACACAAAAGACCAAATTCGATCAGTTCAGAGTAAAAATTTTACATACCAATCTCAATCGATTTTATATAGGGATTAAAATCGGTTAAAATTTGGAAAGATTATACGCAAAGAAGACCGAACCTGATTAATTCGAAATGGAAATTTTACATAAATATGTAATAAAAAAAGGGGACTAAAAACACTCAAAGTGATGTTTTAGAAGCACTGAATAACGTCTCATTTACTCATTAAAAAAAATCATTTTTTTAGAATGGGGGTGACACCAACCACCTTCCCCTCTTCTATAACCCCTGCATTCAAGTTAATCGAAATGGACTTAATTTTAGGTCACATTAGTTGGGCCACATAAATCGCATTGGAAAGTGGAAACCTCCCACATTTCGTGAAGTTTAGACCTTCCATTTAGGGTTATGTTGTTTCGATGTTTAATTTGCTTGATTTTTGGATTAAAGTGAAATTAACGGTTGAGATTTATTTTCATAAATTTGGTTAGGTTTAGTCAATAAGAACAAAAAATAGCGACACCCGAAATCAAATAAAAAACTAAAAAAATCTCTTTGATTAAACTGACACCAACCGATCCCTATCCCGGACCGAATAGCTCTTGCAGTACGCTTAGCTTAGGAAGAAAATAATTCCCAAACGCTGCACATATCCATATCTACAATGAGCATGGCTGCTTTCCTAACTTAGGGCTTTAAAAGTCAAAATAACGTAAATGTTTAGGATAATCCATGATGTATTACAATTCACATTTGTTTGAGAAGATAGAATTGAAAGGGTAGTAACAATAGGGTTGATTGAAGATGTGTTAATAAGGGTATCAAAGAAAATTGAATTGTCAATTACCTAATATGTTTGTCTACATTATCTGCACTCTGTAAGGATATGAATTATCCTGCCAAATACTCGAACTTGGATAAAATGACATATCTAATTGGTCATTCACTAGAAGCGTGTTTTTGTACAAAAAATTTATGGACTTAGAGATTGTGCATTATGCACAATAAAACGTGTTGTACGCCAAAACGACGTTATTTTGACATTCAAAATATATAGTTGGCATTGACCAAACAATTTTCGAATAGTATTTTGCAGGCCTCAAGATTCTCTAGCTAGTCCCTTTGTTAATACGAGATTCATAACTGCACTTCGAAAACAAGTTCAATAAAATTGATGTTCAGCCGGGTTTGGGCTGAAAATTCTCGAGCCAGTCCTTTCGTCCTATAGATAGGTAGCATGCCTTGTTGATACGAGGAGCTGGGCCGAGAAGGGACTTTGCGGCTCGGGCTCGGGTTACTCAAGGCCCAGCCCAAACAATGAGCTAGTCGGCCAAGCCCAACTATCTCCAACAACCAGTTTTTTTCCACTTATTAGGGGTTAGGGTTTTACAGATACCAAAACTTGCTCAACACTACAGCTCTCTCTCTCTCTCTCTGTGTGCAATTGGTAGCGATCAAGTTTCGGTATCGTTCCTAACAAACCTACCTCGAGCGGCATTCGGCCTTGGGCTCGGAGCTACAAGTTTGTGGTGGCAAAAGCGGAGCAGGAGAGGCGAGCCACGGTGATTAGGGCGGAAGGGGTGAGCGAGTCGACGAAATTGATCTCGGAGGCAACTGCGGCGGCTGGGATGGGGTTGGTTGATATCAGGAGGATTGAGGCTTCAAAAAAAATAGCGGCCACTTTAGCGAAGACTCCGAACGTGGCCTATTTTCCTAATGGGAACAACATGTTGTTTGGACTCAATCCTTCCATGATTGGGCGCTGAATAGGTGATTTTGATGTCCTCAATGTTCTCTTTTTTCCTATACTGTTTACGAATGCTTGAATATATAGCTTGTGATTACATTTGTATAATGTATTCACTTCTCACCTCTACTCATTTATCATTTTTTTATCCAGTTGCTGCATTGTATTCCTTGTTTGGTTGTTCGTCTTTTATTATGCTGATTCTGTTAGTGTGTACTTATAGATGGGTTTTATGATTCATGTGACATAGAATAAGATAAATCAAGTGCGTTAAAAGAGACCTTGCAGCTCACAAAGTAAAGCTTGCTGTCCAAAATTGCTCAAGTCACCAAGTCAACCAAATTTGATTCCAGTAACCACCTAATAGTACATTTGTTGGAACACCGAGAAGGAGTTTACTATGATTGGTGTAGTGAGATATGTGGAACTAATCATGCCTTTATGTCCGAGGAGTAGGGGTGTAAGACTAAACTGAAAAATCGGACCAAACCGGTAAACCGAACCAAACCGTCGGTCCGGTCCGGTTTTGTGAGTAGGCTGGTCCGGTTTGATTTTTTTTGAATTGTTTCGGTTTGGTTTTCGATTTTTAAGTTTTTGGGGCCGGACCAGACCGAACCGGACCGGTTTTAATCCTAAGTCATTTTATACTTTATAGTTTTAAATGTTTAAGTTCTTTATGTCTCACTCTCTCTGATTTTGTATTTTTTTTTATTGAGTTCGTGTACTTATTTTAGTGATTTCTGAGTTCTGGTCTTCATATACTAAGTTATGGTTTTGAGTTATTTGTTTACTGATTTCGCATTTGATTTGTGGGTTCATATACTAACTTATTTTTCTGATTTCTGAGTTATTTTTTACATTTTTTGATGATTTTGGCCCAAGACCACCCAAACCGGAAACCGGACCAAACCGGAGCCAAAACCGGTCGAGCCAAACCGGACCAAACCGAACACTATCGGTCCGGTTTTTGGTTTATATTTTTCTCAAACCGGTACCGGTTTGTTCGAGTTTATAGGGCAAACCGGACCAAACATGACCGGTTATACTCTACCGAGGAGTCCATTCAAGTTATTTGTTGAAGACCTTTACGTTGTGGCTCTTTGACATTAATTGTGAAGGTGGAATGTCCAAATCCAACGACTAAGAAGATGGGCAAGGTTTTTTTTTTTGGCTAATATACGTAGTGGTCTGTCACTATTGTGGGTTGGTCTAGATTTAAGAATGAGGATATGTTAGACATAAGTAGATGGATGATATTTTTGTAATTGATTATGACGTCTTCGTAATTAATAATGGCATTTATGTAAATATAAGAGAATATAGAAGAGGATAAGATATGTATAGACAGAGGTGAGATAATTTTATTACTCTCCGGTGGAATAAAATAGTGCATCGGATATCATATCCAAAGTTTAAAGAAGTAAGCAAACCTTAAATGTGGCAAATATGGATAATCATATGTAGGATGATAGCAATAGCATCTTTTATGTCTCCTAACAAACAGACCATAAGTGCATATGAGTTTCTTGTTGAAGTTGAGTTAGATTTGAATGTGAATAAACAATTGAAAGAAGTGCAATAGAGGTAATGCCGCACTTTATGGAGCCTCAAGTGCTCTTCTATGTTGTACTTTTAAGTGTTGCATAGATGACTTATTAAGGTATTCAAATGAAGCATTTTGGGGAGCTTCAAGAGCTTTTTCTATGCTGCACTTTTAGGTGCAGAATAAATGACTTATTAAGGTATTCTTATGAGACACTTTGAAGAGTATCAAGAGTTTTCTCTTGTTGCACTTCTCGATGGTCTATTTATTATTTATCAAGGCATTTTCTAGCTGTCGCGTAGATAACTTATCAAGGCATTTGAATGAGGCACTTTGAGGAGACTCAAGAGTTTGTTCTTGCTGCACTTCTAGCTGATGCATATGTTACTTATCAAGGTGTTTTCTACTACTACCACAAAAATTTTGAAATTCATTTTTAATACACTATTAAAGGATTTGCTTTCAAGCAGCAATAATAAAATAAACACTAATCAATTTTAATTTGTATTCTAACTATATTTAAAATAAAATAAGTCATAGTCATTAACTTCAATTAAGACTTCTAGTCAAGAAACTTCACAAGGATATAAAACAAAAAAAAATATTATAGAAATTTATTAAGAACACGAAATAGAAATATTCTAAAGTTTTTGTCAAAAATTTGGAACAATACTAGAAGGAAAAAGAAACTACAAGTTCAATTTCCATGTGACATATTTATATCTACTATGCATTGTCCAAGTGATCCCATTCATTCAGCAAAGCAAACATCATTATCTTTCACTACTTGATGAAAACAAAGTTAAATGCAAGGTTTTAAGGTCTATTGTTAGGTGATAAAAATAAAATCTAGTTGATATTGTGAATTAAACGTACCAAAGAAATAGGACATGCTATTGGTGTACCAATGACATTGCCTACGGTCTTAAATCCTCCGTAAGGTCTTCTCAAATGCTCATCCTATTGGATTGAGAGTTGAACGTGAATTTCACACCAATTAGCTCCGAGTTCTTCTCCACCTGCCTTTGTAGATGAATCCATACTAGCGATTCGCCTTTTACCTACATCTTCTGTTGGGTTGGTTACCCTCTTGACGTATTCAAATTTTGCGAATCAAATTTCTATGACTTGACAAGTCATATAAATTTGATTCGCAGAATTTAAATACGTTTTCTTATTGATAAATGCTAATTTCGAGAGGGTAACCACCCAATAGAAGTTGTATTTAAAGGGGACATCGCTAGTATGGATTCATCTACAGAGGTAGGTGGAGAAGAACTCAAAGCTAATTGGTGTGAGATTCACGTTCAACTCCTAATCCAATAGGACAAGCATTTGAGTAAGGCCTTAAGACCGTTGGCGATGTCATTGGTACACCAATAACATGACATATTTCTTTAATACGTTTAATGCCCAATATTAGTTAGATTTTACTTTTACCATAGACCTTAAAACATTGTATATGGTTTTGTTTTCATTAGGTAGTGGAAGATGATGATTGTTGCTTTGCTGAATGCACGAGATCACTTGGAAGATGCATAGTAGATATAGTTATGTCACATAGATATGAACTTGTGGTTTTGTTTTGTTTTTTTTCAATATTGTTCAGACTTTTGACAGAAACTTTAAAATATTTTTATTTCATTTTCTTAATGAATTTCTATTATTATCTTTTTTTGTTTTGGACCTTTATGAAGAGAAGTCTTGGTTGAAGTTAATGACTGTAAAGACCCGGAAAATGATTTATTTTAATTTAAATATTCGGGATTTGACAAGGTATTTGATAATACTTGACTTGGGTAATATGAGTTGGGACCCATGTGTGTGTGTAATATAGTTTTGGTACTTGATCTTGGCATGTTGCATAATTTAGGGAGAAAGTGTAATTTACCTAATATGTATTATAAAAATCAGATTTTTATACCAAAATCACACTCTCTCTCTCTCTTCCATCTTCTCTCCCGTCCGCCACCCCCCTCTCTCCACATCTTCTTCTCCCCTTTTTGATTTTGGGAGAAATCGGAGGCCTTGCACTCCGAATCTCAAGAAACACAAAGAATGAACGATGATCTACGCGAAGAGGGCTTCGTATCAAGCCCGGGATTGATGGTTCTCGCGGAGTAATGGAGGAGATCGATTTTCGGCTAGATGGTTTCTTGGAGCTTGATTTTTGAGGTAGGATTTATGTTAAACTTTTGATTTAAGTTGTATAATATATGGTGATGTTGTTCTTAGCTTTAAATCCTATATTGTTTTTGGGGTGAAGTTTCATTTGGGCTGTTTCCAGAAATTTGGGGATGGGTTTTACCAAGAACACCAAGAACACAATGAGCAAAACGAAAATCTAGAAGATTAGAACACGACTCCATACTGTTTACACATTTTGAGGCATTTAGAGGCCGAATTAGGAAAAGTGTATAACTACAAAGTTGTAGATCTCGGAATTCTCTTGAAGTTTCATATATAAATCGTCTCAATCGGAGTTCGGGATAAGAAGTTATAGCCAAAATACCAGAACTGTGCGAACCTGAGATCGACCAAGTCGCTTGAGCGACTTGGGGGTCGCTCGAGCGACCATCGAGCGACCATCTAGCGACTTTCCAGCGACCTTTACTGATTCTTGGCCCGTCCAGCGACTTTTTAGTCGCTCGAGCAACTTGTCGGGCGACTTGTACTGACTGTTCGTGCCTTTTGTGGGACTCATGGACTAATAGAAACCAAGAACCTGGTGATGGGCATTCACGGTTGATTTATCCGTCCCTTTTTATACTTGTTAAGCCCGTGCAATAGAGCGTTGAGTATTGTGTCATAGTTGTAGACTCGTTTGAGAAGACATATGGGGTATTGTGTTGTACACATGGATTGCGGAATGGAACATGTGTAGTGTGATATGAGATTCGAGAGGTCACGGATTTTGATGATGACGTGTGTGTAGTTATGTGTTATGATAGTGACAATAATAGTTGGAACTATGAGGTGGGATATCCCCCTGACAAAGGGATTACCTGGGATTGGTTTTATTATTATTGGGTGAAAGGCGAGTCGAGCTGACAAGTATGCCTTTGTATTGAGGTGAACCCAACGTCGAGATTACTATCATCCTTGTATCCTTCATATGAAAATTGTTTACCTATCCTTAGGCCGAGACCCTACTTGCGAGGCACAGTACCGTTGACTGTGGGTTGAATCGGGTTGTGAGAGGTTCATGGGAGAGATTCTTCTTCCTTGAGTTTATGTTCCTCGTCATCATTGTGCCATGAGGAGTTTGGATTTAGCGTATGGGTTATTGGCCCTGACACATGAGATACTTTGTCTAACTTTTCCGATCTCTGAGAGGATGGTAATGTCGGCTTGCCTTGAGACTTTAGAACGAGTGTAGTTCGGAGTAGAGTACGGTTGATATCCCGGTATGTTGATATGCCTTGTCTGTCGTGATTGACCCACGTATGTGAGTTCATGATGAGTTCTAACGGGACGACTTGATTGTGAAACGAACTATGAGGATTAGATGTGAAAGTGACGTTAGTTTGTCAGCATATGATGTGTGGTGCACGGTTGCTATTATGTGCTTTTGTCGTTCATTTCCTTTATTGCTACAATGGACAATTGTGTTAATACCGTATAATATTGCTTTCCGTAAATTGCTGAACTGCATGGGATTTTGGACCATTCTTGTGTAACCTTGGACATTGGATGGTAAAGTATGAACGAAAGAAACTAAATGAGAAATGTATAATATCAAATGGTCTAGCCTCCGACGGGAGTTGAGCTAGTTGTGTGATTTCTAGCCTCCGACGGGAGTTGAGCTAGTTATGTGATGTCTAGCCTTCGACGGGAGTTGAGCTAGTTGTGTGATTTCTAGCCTCCGACGGGAGTTGAGCTAGTTATATAAATGTTCTAGCCTCCGACGGGAGATGTGCTAATTGGAATATGATAACTGAATCGGTCTGGAAATCATGAATTGATCAAAGTGGTTGTCATGCAGTATTGTTTATGGACTAATGGATTACCTGTCACACATGCGTTATTATGAACTGTAAATGAGAAGTGTATAACAACAAATGGTCTAGCCTCCGGTGGGAGATGTGCTAGGTAGATCTTAACATTGACTAGCCTCCGGTGGGAGATGTGCTAGGTGGACCTAAACATTGACATTTGGCCTCCGATGGGAGATGTGTTAATATATATTTCAATGTGGTCTAATCACCGAAGGATGATACACTTGTTGGAATGTGACAATAGAATTAATATGAGAACTATGGACTGATTGGTCAGTTTGACTTACCGTTTTATCTCCAAGATGTTGTAACCGTACTTTAGGGACTTGTGGATTATTTGCCATGCCATATGAAACCATTACGTATTGAATGCTTGTTCGCTCAGTCATGGTATAAGTTGGTGATACCCTATGAGACATGTTGTGAATAAAAGACGAGAATTGATTGAGTTATGTGATAGGCGTTGACCACTTGAACGATATGGGAAATTACTTGGCTAAACTCCTTTGGGAGATGTACTAAGAAAATGAACACTATGAGACTAGCTTCGACGGGAAAGGTGGTAAGGGAATGATGGTTTAATATTTAATGATAACTAGTTAATGGAACCCGCGAGTCGTGAAATGACTCTACGGTCTAACGGTCAATTAACTGTGTTTTGGAATTATTGAACGTGTCGTTGTGCTCACTCTTGTGCCTCTTATATGTTTCTACTTGCGTTATCTCAAGTGATTCATGTTTTACACTATTTCGTCCCACATTCATGCATGATTGGTGATGAGTTGTGTCGGTTGTCCGTAGTGACGTGTGTCATGTGTGTTCAAGGGAAAGGTGTGTCGTGTATTCGGTGTTTGGGATAGGGGATTGGGATGTCGAATTTGATGTGAGCTGCATAGGGAGCTCGTAACACTTATGTCTTCCTTTGTCAGTTAGTGTGGACAAATCTCAGCGAACTGTATACTTTTGTACGAAGGAAAAACTTATATATTTTAATATGAGACAGGTTTTAAACATATTTTTATTAAATCAATGGTTTAACATGTTATCCTATACGAGCTTCGGCTTATGTTTTGTTGTAAAAACCTTTTTCAGGTAAGGCTGTGGATCCTATCAAGAGTTGAGCCATTGGATTGGGCTTCTTAACTCCAGTTAAGCATGTATATCTCAGTCTTTTTTTACAGCGTAGTTTATACAGTTTAATGTAAAGCTTTTTAGTTTGAGATTCAATGTAATAACAATTGCACATTGAGAGAGGTTGTTGTAATAAAACAAGACGTGTTGATTGGTATTTAAATGGGAACGCTCCTTGGGATTTAAGTTTTATTGTATTTTATTTCTTTTAATGGTTTAATCATACCCCGAAGTTTGGGGCGTGACAATGACTATGATTTATTTTATTTTAAATATAGTTAGGGTACAAATTAAAATTGATTAGTATTTATTCTATTGTTGTTGCTTCAAAGTTAGTCTCTTGATCTCGCAAATGGTGATTTGAAGTGGCAGTTGGAAATGTCTTAATAGTTTATTAATATTGAATTTAAAATTTTTTTTGTGGCAGGACTAGAAAATATCTTAATAAGTAATATATGTGTCACCTAAAAGTACAGCAAGAACAAACTCTTAAGTCTCTTCAAAGTGGCTCATTTGAATGCCTTGATAAGTTATAAATGCACCACCCAGAAGTGCCGCAAGAGAAAACTCTTGAAACTTCTCAAAGTGTCTCATTCGAATGCCTTAATAAGTCATTTACGACAAATTAGAAGTACAACACAAAAAAAGTTCTCGAAACTCCCCAAAGTGTCTCATTCAAATGTCATAATAAGTCATCTACGCGACACCTAAAAGTCTAGCATGGAAAAGCTCTTGAGGCTTTATAAAGTGCCTCATAACAAGGGTGTTAACTCTATAGCTGCATCGGTACACGTGGCACTAAGACATAGTGCCCCAACTGGTCCTTTATTGAGACAGTTATGAATATCATAACAAGTCCCTTTTAGTTGTAGTGTTTGCACCCTAAATTTGTGTAACATGGATCGTCTCTTACTAGTCTACTATTGACATAATCGGAGTCTATGTAACATAGATGTTCATCTACTATTATTGACCAAGGGGGATGTACATAGCGAGAAATAGAGTCAATTGACTCCACTGAATTAGAAAATCTCTCTGACATAGGTATATTTTTGTGAGTATTCTAATAAATTTGTCCCACAAAATATTATGTCTTATCTCACAAAATTATGAGTGCAATTTTGTTCACACACATTAAAGGAGGGTGAACATTACCCTTAATCTCATTGGATGAGATAGTGTAAGCCCCCCGATAGTTGATGTGGGGGTACATGTTCACTAAGATTGACTTACAGATGGTCCAGGTTGCTGTCACTAGTCCTTTTCCTCTGCCTCAATTTAGTAGTTGTCGAAGTTTCTGTTCTTCTAAGCAAGATATCCTAGTTTTGTTGACTTGGTAGATACGACTTCTTGTCTACTTTACACCGCATTGGATTATATGCTTAGCAGTAGGTTGTGAGCTGACATGCATCTTCATTGATCCCTTGGATTCTTCCAAGTCATATTTATCATGGGTTTCTTGCAGTTTTAGCATATGTCCTTGTAGTTAGTTCATGGTTATTATCTTGGGGTATGTCCCTTATACTTATGTTCTCATGCTACTTTCCTGGGGTGTGCCCCTTGTATATTCCTATCTATGTGGGATATGCATAGAATTTGTCATAGTCCCGCTCTGGGGTTGTCCAGGCATTTGACAATTTTTCTTTTTCGTTTTTTCTTTACTTGCATTCTTTTGTTTCTTTTCTTTCATTGCTATCTTCTAGGGTATGCCCCTTGTAAATTTGTATATTCGCTTAACCTTTTTTAATTTCAAGTTGGTATATTCACAAAAAAAATTGCACTTTTTTCAATTGTTTATTCACATTCAAATCTAACTCATATGCTATTAGGATCTGTTTGTTACGGGACATAAAAGAAACTATTGTTATCATCCTACATATGATTATCTAAATTTACAACTTTAAGATTTTTTTACTTTTTTAGACTCTGGATATGATATTCGATGCACTATTTTATTTTAGTGGTGAAAAATAATTATCTCACCTCTCCCTTATTCATATCTTATCTGTAACGCTTCGCTCCTGTTTTATACAATATTGTTCGATTTGATTTCTTAAATTTCATTGACAACTGTAGGTCGTTCATTCCTGGATTACTCTAGGACAAACACACTTAAGTCTAAAGTTTCATTTGGTTTGGGTGTCATCACAACTTTAAAAGACCTTGTACAAAATAAGGTTATGCTCTATTATAAATAGTATTAAACTTACATCCACAAAGTGATATGGGATTTTTGACCATCCATCTGAACATCTATCGAGACTTTTTCTCCCGAATGCTCGGCCTAACAACTGGCACTACAACATAATTGAGGTGTCACATTATCCCTCTTTTATATCTTCTTATATTTACATAAATGTCATTATTAATTATAATAATGACATTATCAATTATAAAAATATCATTTACCTACTTATTCCTAACAGATACTCATTCCAAAAAAACACAAACTATTTGTAACTACTGATTCCTCTATAATAAATTTTTCATTCTATTATATCTCCCTTCCCTTCTTATTATAATATATTTCCCTTATTATTTTATTTGGGTGATAAAATAATCCTCATATATCATATTCAAAATCCAAAGAGAAAAAAAAAACCTTGATTTTCACAAATCCAAATAGCTATATGCGAAGTGATAGCAATGGACCTTTCTCTAACTCCTCACAAACAGGCCCCACCAGTCTGTTAAGTTTAGTCCATTTTCAGAACATAACAAATGTCAACTTTGTCCTACTTTTAGAATTGCAGACTCTCAAGTCTCAAGTATCAAAAGAAGTACAAAGCACACAAGTAGGTATATAAGTTGGCAGTGTAACATGATACAATACACAACTCAGTTCGTACATTATGTCAAACTACTTAGTTATTACAACATCAAGTGTCAAAGCATATAGATTATAGTGGTAAAGGTTATATATATACATAGGCTAAGGAGACCCACCCAGTTTTGGATGCTCTGGAGGTGGTGAAGGCTTTGGGATATAAGGCATGATTGGAGTGCCATGCTGAATAGGTCCAGGTCTAATGGAAGCCATTGAACTCGGAACCGGATCGATAGGCTCGTAATCTTCCAGATGTGCACTCCTTGGAGCACTCTTGCCAGTTCTTGAAGTATGATCTATCTCCTGCAAAAAGAAAAAGGGTCGATATGAGTGAGAGATTGAAAAAAGAAACCCTAAACTATGTTTCTGGAAAAAGGGAAAGAAATAATCCCAGTTTCTGGAAAAATGTAATGGTAAAACATATGGTACGGTTGCAAATTATGTTTTGGGACTCCCATTTTGAAATATAGGACACTTTCGTTCCAAAACGATAACTTTAGCAATGATAAAAGAGTGAGCTCTAATTTTGGAAAATAGTACTTTAATTGTATTAGATGTTTTAACACTTGATAGAATGATTTCCAATTTTGTTATCAATAGAAATCTACTTTTAGCGTACCACAATATAGGAATGTGGTGGACCATATTTTCGTATGAGTTTTCTAGTACCACGCACTTGAAAATTAACTTTAATATGTCTTTTTTTAAAAATTATCATACACTCATCTCTTCTACTGGTTAGATCAGTGAAACATCATGTATCATGCTATTGAAATTTCAAGTTTGGAATTTTTTTCGACGAAACAAATTGTAATATAATTTCTATCACGTTCTAAATAACTTGTGTTGAATTTTTTTTTAAATTCCAGAGTAATATTTCGAACAGAGGTAAGTATATTTGTAGAAAACCTCCAGAAAAGGTAAAGTATATTTGCTAAAAACCTCGAGCAGGTTTGTAGTTTAGCCTCTCTCTTTTTTTGGCAAAAGCATTCAAATGGACATTCAATCCTCAAAAGCGATAGAACTCGAAGGAGTTGGCCTAATGGTTAAGATTTAGAACTTAGAGGTATGCTTCTTCTTAGATCTCAAGTTCAAAACTTCCCAGGTGTTATTAACGCTTATACGATCAGTCTATATAAGGCAAAAATCCGGACTTTAATTGGGCCCCCCACAAGTAGACTGTGAAATTGGTCCCTCGAAGACTAGTCGGCATTAAATTGAGAGTAATTTCAAAGCCGATCAGATATCTCGGCTATAAAAAAAATCCTCAAAAGGGATAGGGTTAATTTTGTGTACCTTTAGCTTCCTGCTTTCCTTCATGACTGCCAAGTCATCCTCCTGGTGAGTTAAGGCCACATCTGATTGATTCAAATATTTTTTGTAAGCAATATGAAAAGAGATACACATATTATGTGATAAGCCTTAATTAGACCATCAAAGCCTTTTTTTTATCAACAGAAATTTCATATGTCAAAAGAACCAGAAGATTTCATCACAGACACGAGCTCACTGTACTTATACTATGCACGGGAGTACAATAATTGCTTATTGAATTACGACGAATTAACATTAAATGTCCATCTGGAGCTTTTCTAAAAGTATAGAGGGAGAGAGAGAGAATGTGAAAATATGTGTTTTTTTTTTTTTTTTACTTGCTTCTTGCCGTAATTGAATGAGAATAGATAATATGCTTTTGGGATTGACGCTGGGAGCAAACTCCAAGCGAATATGAAGTGCATAGATACAGGCTATGCCTTCAAATGAAAGATAATTTTGAATTCACTTTGTCTACAATTAAGGAAGTTGTAAGAAATGCAACTATGAACTTCATTGAGAGTTTGGTCCTAATTCAAGATGAATGCTAGTGGCTTTTTTAACTTTCTTAATTTTTCCTTTTTAAATAGAGAGGTTGACAGACAATGCAAAGCAAGCCGAAATCATGTGTGACGACTGTTCCAACATAGGGTTATTTGCGTAGGGACATTTTTATTTTTCAAAATAACTCTTAAAAACTTTCTTCTATCCTAATAACATACGAATACTTATATAAAAAAACTATTCCAAAAAAATTGCTCCCTAGAACTGCTAAAAAAGAGGTTCTAAAAAATTGCTAAAAAAAAATTGCTTGGGAAAAAAATCATGTGTAACAATTACAAAAGATTATCAACCATGTTTATATGCTCATCGGGTTTGCAATGGACGCTAGTAACATGAAGACGACTCTTGTATAACTAACCAAAAAACAGCGTAACTATTTTTGTTTGTAATTTCAACCAAAAACAACATAGTGCCATAGAAATACGCAACGGGCCAAAAAATATATGTACCATACACCAAAAATATGCATAAGATTCTTTAAAACTTTACTATATATAGTGGGCTAGAATGACGAATCATTCATGCTAGCCCCGTGACAACAGGAGTCCTGGTAGAGAATGTTGGGTAGGTAAGACTAGAGCCCTAAAAGAACCTATAGGTCTCAACCCAAGACAGGATATTGGATTGGGTTAGTAATTTGGTCCAGAAGAAAACCTAAACTGACAAGGCTCTTGAAAAATCATGAGAAGATCTCTGAAGGATATGACAAGAATCCTAAACGGATCTCACGGGAATCTTGAGAGAATAAAAACATGATTTGGAAAGAATCTAAGAGATCTTGATAATTTTTTTAAATTAAAATCAATTATAAAAAAGATGACATAGAATTTTAAAAAGATACGTTCTAACTAAAGTGTATATACTTTTGTTCTTCTTTTTCTAAAATGCGACTTAAATATCGGACCTCCGAATGGCATTAGTCAAATGAGATTAATGAATTACTTCTCTCAGAGTTTAACATGTTCTCTAAAGATCAAAAAAATAATTCATATTAAATCGACGGATGTAATAATCCCACAATATAACTAATTACTTTGGGAAAAATAATAAAATCACTCAGTGTGCAACTATCCGACTCTCACACTCTTAAGTAATCAAATGCTCACACGCACACAAAGTGTGTCCAAACTTCTACTCATAAGAAATGCAACTACCCGAAAAATCAAGAGCTCTTATCGACAAAATCGTTTGGCATCTCGATGTCGACTCATCACATCCTGAAGTTGAAAAAGGTCTCAAGGGTTCAGTTGTTCACCGATTCAAGTCGTACGTGAGTTGAGTTTAGAACGTTGCGAAACAGCAATCAAACAACCATATTCAACTACCAACGTCAAAATGAAACAATCTCAATATTTCAGAAAACACAGAGCCATAAAGTTTACCAGGAACAGAGGAGGTGCTTCCATCAAGGCAGAAACAAAGGAACACCAAAGCTGTCCCAGCCACCACCCACAACACAAAACCCTTCATAATCAGACTAAAATCTCTCTTCAATCCCCTTCAAAATTACAAAATATCCCTCTGAACAGATCTGTGCCTTTAACGAACTTGGAAAATCTCCTTAAATAACACAACCCATCTGCAATTTTCTTCAAGGAAAAGCATAAAAAAAGGGAGAAGGAAATCACCGCCCTTTCGTCACACTTAGATTCAGAACGCCAATGTCGACCAGAAAATCCGGAGAGAGCCCATATCGGATGTAAAAAAGAAGTATATACATATATATATATATATATATATAGAGAGAGAGAGAGAGAGAGAGAGAGAGAGAGAGATGGGATTGCTGTATCACAATAAGGGGGGTACATGGGGGGATTTATTGATTTTGTTTTGGGTTGCAGAAACAGTGGGGAATGTAGCGAATTGAATGCGGAGTTGTGGGGAAAAGCGAGTCCCTTCTGAATGTGGGCAGGCATGGAGATTGGTTTTTCGGCACGACACCGCCTCCCTCAGCGGTTCTCCATTTTTTTAAAAACTTGGAGTGGCGGTATATTAAACAAATGAAAAAAATAAACTTTTTCTGCCAACAAGAAACCCCCTCATTGAACGGTTTCAGACGCATGTATTCCGAAGCATTGAGTAATCCGAGCCCGAGCTGCAAATTATGTTAGAAAACAAAAATATTCATTCCTATTTTAGAGAAGATCGTTTAACGACTGTGATAGTTATTAAATTATTATTTTGTTATTAAAAAATTATAATTTTTCATTTTGTATCAATTTATTTATTGTTAATTTGTCTCGATAAAAGAATCTAAAAATATAAAATTATGTTAAAAAACCTTTGTACAAAAGTTAAGAAAAGACCAAAAAATAAGCCAAAATAGAAAAACATTGATAAAAAAATAACAAATAAATTTTTTTTCTAATAAAAACAAAAAAATTAATTTACATTATTTAGGTCAAAATTGATTATTTTTTTATCGAAAAATGGGAAGAAATAGTTTTATTTGAATAAATGATCAGCCATTACTTTTAGGGAAAACTGTGTATCCTAGCATTACTTTGTTTATACGATGTATTTTTGAAGGAGTGAAATTAAGCTGGATGTAATTATAGTTTTAGGAGAAAATAGACGAGAAGCTTGTTCTGGTGTAAAGTGTTATCGTGCATCAGCATGTACCAAACAGAGTTTTGTGTCTGTCAATCTCATAAAAATGATTAGAGAGTTATGTTCAGACTCTAATACTACAGGATAAGTTCCGGAAAATTGGAGACTAAACCTAGTTGGATAAGAATGAAAAATCATAGACAAACTTAATTGCCAATGAGAAGTTAGTAATTAAAAATGACTCCAACATTAATGGGGATACAATATAATCCATGAAAATTTAGAAAATAGGTTTGTCCTGTTACTCTTAGGGTTTCATTTATCCCGATAAAGATTGTAGTTCGAGAAGGATACAACTATGAACGAGGAATTAGTTGTTGAGGAGATTTTAAAACGGGACCAGAGAACCTCTATATAAAGAACCAAACCCCCCAAGGATAGAGGGACAGTGTAATTCATGATTACATGCACTTGTACTGTAACATCAAGGGTCACGCATTAGCTTAATTATCGGAGTGATTTCTCATCAGCTAAAGGTGAAGGCCTGAAGGTGTTGGAAACGTCAAGGAGTTGTCCTAGTCTTTAGGAAATTAGTTTACTGTTGTTCCTAGTTAGTTGCTAGACGTGACCTACTTTGACCTAGTTTTTAGGAGTAAGTTGAGTCTGTTATGCAGTTCCTATTTTCATGCTTTAGTAGTTCCTGATTTCTAGCTGCTATTGGTTTGTTTATTTGCCCATATAAAGGCTGTTTGGTTTATCAATAAATGTGTAGATTAGTACACTCTTTCCTAGCTCTTATTATGTGTAAAAGTGTTTTTCTTTTTTCATTTTGCTACAGAAGGGTCATTTGACAGAGTTCTTATCTTATAGAAAATATAATCAGAGAACAAGGCATTTTACTAGCTTGAAGGAGAGAATTACTACTTTTGACAAATTCAATCCCGCACAATTTTTAATTAACATAAAACTAGCAAATAAAAATACACAAAAAATAATAATCTAAAAAGATAAATTAGGTCAAACCTAGTCTAATTTTGACGAAAACAAGATTAAAACATACTCAATATTTAATTAAATATAACACAAATTTTAATTATAACAATAACAAATTAATATTTATTAAATAAGTAAAATTAAATTAATTTTAGGTATACAATAAAAAAAATCACCTAGATGAGATTTAAAACAACTCGATGAAAGTTGAGAATAATTTGATGAAAAAATATTTATTTTAAAATTATACTTTATCATTCATAAATAATATCAACGCTTAACTAATACTAGTCGGTCGGGCACACACAATGCGTGTGCAAATTAATTTTTATTAAAATAATAAAAGATTTCAGATCTTTTTTATATGTTTCATAATATTTTTTATTGTTTTTTATAAACTAAACAAAATTTAAAAAATATAAACTAAACAAAATTGAAAAAATACAGAAAAAATAGGATTAAAAGATTTAAAAGGCTCAATATTTAATTTAAAGGGTAACATGGTAATAACAAAAGTAAACACAATTAGGTTCCACCGCTCTCCCTTTCTTTATAAAGGTGCTCAAGGAGGTACAGAATTCCCCATAACGTTCGACTCGTCGATCAAAATCCAAGTGCCTCTCTCGTCCAAAATCCGACACCGTAACGCGATTCATCTCCCCACTCAGCCCTGAGTCCGGCGGAACTCCGCCTCTCTATTACGACGACGGCCGTCGCCTCTCCGCACTATTACCGCTTCAATTTGCTATACGGTTACGGTTTTTCTACACAGTTTGGCCGCGGAGAATCTGCATGCTCATTCTTATGATTGTTTTCTGTGATTGACAAGCGAGGCTTCTCCGTTAAAGTCGTTTCTTCAATTTCGTTAACAATGTAAGTTTGAAACTGTCTTATTCTGGATGTTCCAGTTTTTTAATCATTCGCTCTTCGTTTTTTTTTTTTTAATGGTGCGTTCAATGTTGCTTTAGGGGAGCTGTTAAATTGGAACTTCGATGTCCGCAACGTGTGGGTGGAGTTGTGATTGATCCAGAGCCGGATTGGAGTTTTTCGACTCTCGTGTCGGAGCTTATTTCGATAGAAGAGAAGCTTAGTGCATCTGCACCGTTTCCTTCGCCTTTTTTCAAGACGAAGTCGAGGTTCTTTGCATATGTAGTTGATTTTCATTTTATTCATGCAACTGCCTTAAGTTTTGATTTTCATTTTATTCATGCAACACCATAAGCCCAGCAGTGCTTATGGATGGAGGGAGGGAGGGAGAGAGAAGATGAACTGCGAAGTGAGAGAATGTAGGCTGGGTTTATGGATGTTTTAGTGCGTATTGTGTGCGTGTGTCGTGTGTGTGTGTCTCAGAGAGAGAGAGAGAGAGAGAGATTACCGGCAATATGACCGTTACAGAATGCCGGCGAGAATATGCGAGGAGAGAGAGGAGCGAGATTTGAGAGCATAACTGTCGCACTAGTTCTCGTGCGCTTGTGAGCTAAATATATATGTAATATGTATATAAAAGAATTGTGTACTCGCTCGATTCAGTAATTAAGGTACTCGCTGTTTTATAGGGGTGACTTGGGGTCATAAGGGTAGTTTTGGAACGAAATGAGTGGGGTTGGTCCACGTGGAAGCGAGTATCTGGGGTTAATGTGCACGCGACGCAGACAAAGTGAAGGAGTCAAGGAGTACTTGAGTTTAGCGAACCTTCGGAGAGACGTTACGTTAAAGACATTTTAATATTAATTTCTATTTATTGTTAATTAAAAATTGGGTTAATCAGGCAAAACCATGGGTTTTAAGGAACTTACTATTGAATAAAATATATGCAAGGAACTTTTGGAATAGTTAGAAACAGAATTATTTGTATACGTGTTCGGATATAAATGCATTTGAAATTGTCTGATGTCTTTTAGTGAATGTTTTCTGTCATTTTTTTTATGGTTGTTAGTTTGTCTCGACAAGAAATTTTAAAAAAGTATAAAATTATGTTTAAAAATTAAAAAATTAAAAAAAGACAAAAAATAAGTCCAAAACAGCGTATGTGTTGACTTATTTTAGTAAAAAAATTTAGCTTTTGGATATAATTTTATACTTTTTAGATTCTTTTCATTGAAACAAACCAATAATAACCCAAAAATGACGCAAAAATAACAAATATCCAAAAAATTGAATGAATACAAAAAATAATCAATTTAGTTAATTTTGGCCAAATAGAATAAGCAGAACTTGATGGACAAGGAGAAGTGATTTATAAATCAATGAAATTTTTCTAGTACAAGGAAGAAATGCATTAAATAGTTGGCGACGATATCGATGAAGAGTATTTCTAACGAACTTTAACAAATACTCTTGATGGTGCTTTCTCAAATCTTGGATTTAAAAGAAAATAATTAAAATATTGTTGTGGTATCAATAAACACCTATTTGACGCTTAAGTCGGGAATTGTTAAATCTTAAGTAAAAAATAATACTCAAGTAAAAAATTTACGAGAGCATCATACCTTTTTTGGATGAATTTAGATGTGGTTACATAGGTTTTGAGTCGTAGATCCCTTTGAGGTGTGGATAGGAATAACACCCAAGTAGCCATCTTTATACATGGATAAGAGATGAGGCTTTCTCTTGATTTAGGCATTCAATCTCGGATACACTGTTATTAAGACCGTTTTCTCACTAATATTTTTTCACTAGTCGTCTTATGAGTTTTGGACGCCATCATGCTAGGTATAGGGCCCACACTAAGATCCCTGGAAATAACTTGCAGGCTCCAAGCTCCTTGTAGACTCTAGGGGCGAGAAAATCATAGATGGCTGAGAAGACATTAGCGGACTAAGCCAAGAAGATCACGCATGGTAGAACAAATCAAAGCAATCTTTTTTATGCAGTCGGCGGTTATACACTAGTCTACAAATTTTACTACGATTTTTGTTATTATGTCTTGGTACTTATTATTGATTTCAAATATAATTGAAATCTTCTGTTATGCATATAATGACATAATAACCCTCTATTTTTCTGATGTACAACGTTAATGATACGGGTAGGTGAAATTCGTTAGTTCTTATAAAGTTTCATATTCTGTACATTGATTGGAAATTTTTTTTTTTTTGGTTATTTGGAATTAATTTCTCTCCCATCTTAATTAATCCTTTGAGTTTGTGAACTCTTTTAGCTGTTGTAAATTCATCTTGACAAATAACATTCCCATGAGACATGATTAAAAAAATAAATTTGACGAGCACTATCTGTATCCATGACCGACTAATAATTAGACTGGATAAATTTTCTAGACTCGAATATGGCAGACCAATCAACTTATTGTGTTCAAAGACCGTCAGTTTCTGTCTATACATGTTCTTGACATAGCCGCATATGCAAGGCAGGGAGGCACAACGTGCCTGTACCATTTACTGCTCGGGTAATTTGGAACAGGGGCGGACCCAGAAATGAAATTTGGGGTTGGCGAAATTTAAACACGTATATGTTTTAAGTTAATCTTTCATAACACCAAAAAAAAAAAATTCACATATTATATAAGGTTAATCTTATCTAAAACTCTAATCAAAACATACATATCCTATAAACAAGAAAAAAAATACAACATGAACACCTAATTAATATTAAAAAAATTAATAATCAATAATTAAAACATAGTAATTAGTGATCACATAACCAACACTCAGTAATAAAAAAAAGTCCATACATCACACTCTTTTTCTTGGCAAGCACTAAAATAACAAAAAAATTGGTGTGTGATCCTAGGATATCGCCACGTGGTCCTCCAATACCCTCTATCACTATATATTCATTTATGTGAGACTTAATAATAAATGTAGGAGTACTCATATGAATGTATAGTGATTAAAATTATTGAGATATCACATGAAGTGTTCTAATACCACTAAATAATTACTTGTAATATGATAATTTAAAAAATTAAAAAATTTGGATTTTGAAAATTGATGCCACCCCCCCCCCCCCCCCCCCCCCCCCTCCATAAGGGTCCGCCCCTGCCCAGCACCTCGCACGTCCAACCCACGACAGCGGGATATTTTTCTAGGAGCTTTGATGGAGAATCTTTCGAATGGTTCGTATCAAATCAAGCTTTTAACACTGACTTTGGGGAAAGAAGAGAGTAAAAGCATTGGAGCTGCCTTCGTGATCTATATTAATTATTTGGCTGTTGTTGTGCTTATTTTCTATTTTGCTTACCGTATCTGAAACTAGGACCATACTGCCTGTTTGTTTTCAGTGTAGTTTTCTCTGCAAAGTCTGTCAAAAGGAGTGCTTTTGTGATGCACGTAGATGAGATAGAAGATGATGAAGAAGACAGTGAGGAGGAAGCTCATGACCAACCTATTGTTGCTGGGAGAAGATTTACCTGTGATGATTTTTACATCAGGTTACAATTTTTTTCGTGTAACCTATGAAATAAACCATAAAGTAGCCCAAGAAGTTCGAGGAAAAAAGCATGATGTGGGCATAAGCATGAAGAAGGTGCACGGGTATTAATTGTGCGAGTATATAGAGTTTGATGGGGGTCTGTAGTTGATAAGAGAGACAATAGTTTATGGTTTTGGAGGATGTCAGGGTCTTGGAAATATAAGATATGACAATAGGTTGAGTGTTTTGGGGGACTTTCTTTTTTGTCTCATATTTAATATCAAAGAAAAATCATGTTGTCAGATGAGAAAGGTGTAGCCAGAGACCGACAATTTTACTAGTCTAAATACTCTTAGGTTATTGTATTTGGACATCTGAATCAAAATATATTCAAATTGATAGGATGCATCATCTCTTTTCTTGTTCATTTAATTATCTTGTGAGCCTCTCAATCTCTTGAACAGTTTTGAGTTTAGTATGGGATGGGTATCGTTACCCACTTTTTTCTTCAGTGACAGCGATGATACTGAAGTTGAGTTGCCATGTGCACGATATTCTTTGATGGACAAAGTCGGACTTGTAGAAAGTGCAATATTAGCGCTCACCCATCAACGTGAGTTTAGTGCTAAGGTGCGTTGGATTGCATTGTTGACATTTATTATTCAATTCACTTTAAAGCTCTGCCAAATGTATAAGTTTGTCAGTTATATGTCTTCCAAATCTTAAATCTTGAATGCATAAACTTCAGCTATAATTCTTATGTGAATGTTTCTTAGTTTATGTTTTGCTTCCACCCCAGTTCTTATTAAAAGCATATGGAAATAGTTTTCTAGATTTATGTTACCTGGGAACACTATGTTCCGAAACATGGTACATTTCCTTTCCAAATCAGTAAATTGGCGATTCAAAGCGTACCACAACTCCCTCCCTTCTTCCCAAAATCAACTTTAGGTAAAATCTAGAGGGACCAATATTTTGGTGGGAGAAAATGTTGTAAGTTTGGTCATTATGCTCATATGAATGCATTTTGCTTGGACAATTTGAAAAATGAGACTTAGTTTTGACTAGATGTATATCACTTGAATGAGTGTTGTAATTTTGTTATTTATTAAAGTCAACCCCTGGCGTACCACAGTATAAACAAGTGGTGTACCACGTTTCCGTTCCCTTTTCTCTTACGAGTACGATGAGCATTCCAAGTAACATAGTTCTAGATTCACATGAACTCTCTATCATAGACTCGCTTTTTGATTTGAACTAACATGTCAGATATCCATCTTAGTGTTACTTGAGCTTCCATTACTTCATCATATATGTATAACTACGTCCTTATGTGTATTATAACTATATATATCCATGTGTGTGTGTGTGTATTTATATAACATGCATACGTGTATGACTCTATATATGTAGACACACACATGGTATATATGAGAGAGAGAGGGGGAGGGAGGGAGGGAGGGAGGGAGGGGGGAGAGAGAGAGAGAGAGAGAGAGAGAGAGAGAGAGAGTTGCGTATGCTTGTATGCATTTCCATTATGTGAGTCCACTTGAACTATTGTATTTGTCACAAAGGTTTTCGTTCTAGCGCATGTTGGCTTGGATCTAATTCCTTTGTATGTTACACAGACACGTGTACAATTGTCAACTGAGAGTATGTATCGAAGTGCCAGATTCATCATTTCCACGGTAAATGGTTTTTACCTTTGAAGCGTAGATACTAATACAAGATTTTCATATTCGATACGATACGGGTACGGCTAGGATTTGTTAGATATTTTTCTAGTTTTTTAAGCTTTGTAGTACACATTATTAACAAGAATGGTAATAAAACTATTGTATTTAACTTATGCAATAGTGTTGTGTACTATGAGTGTAGCGGAAATGAGAATGTTGAGGGGGATGTGTGGTAAGACTAGACGAGATAGGATTAGAAACGAAACAGTCCGCGAGATGGTAGGCGTAGCACCTATAGACGAGAAGTTGAGGGAAAATAGGCTTAGGTGGTTTGGACATGTCTATCGTAGACCTACGGATGCAATAGTTAAGAGAGTGGATAGGATAGCTTTGCATAGCAATGCTCCGGGGAGGGGAAGACCCAAATTGACATTAGATGCGGTAGTGCGCAAGGATTTAAGTCTACTAGGGCTAAGTGAGCAAGCAGCACTTGACAGAACTCTTTGGAGGAAAAGGATTCATGTAGCCGACCCCAATTGATTTGGGACATAAGGCTCAGTTTGGTTTGGTTTGGTTTGGTAATAGTGTTGTATACTAGTCTACTTGGCTACTTGTTCAATTATTGAAATCTAATTTTATGAAACACATGTATGACACAATAAGAACGTTAAAACTTTAAAAAGATGGTACTTGTCACTTTGCATTCCTTCTTAAAAGGTAAGCAACGTACTAAAAAATATTATTCCCTTTATTACCCTCAATTTTACTCTAATACTATGCAAGAAGTCTCACAATCTAAGCTTCATGAAAGTTTGGATATGTGAACTAAACTATCCGAAAAGTATATGACACTTCAAAAGATAAGAAAATTAATTTTTATATGATGATACTTCTGGAATATGTATCTGCGAGTATTGGAGGATCATTGGTATCCAATATGGATACAACTCCCATTTACAAGTATCGGTGCTTCACTCGCTTTTGCAAGGTTTCGTAGAGAGTTTCATGCATATTATGATAGTTTTATGCATAGTTCTATGGTATAATCCAAATACTAAATGTGCTTCCTAGGTTCATGTCTAAGTATGAAAGCACTATCAAGCCTGTGGTGGTCACCGTTGCGTGTTGGAAACATCAGAGACATGTTAGGACCCGTATCTGACTAATTTGAAATTCTAGGCAGGGACCACGCCTGGGACACGTGCATCTCAAGGGAGACATGTATGGGGACATGGCAAGGGGTTAATACATCATATACCAAGCTGAATTTGAGGGTAAATTTGTAATTTTTAATTAGTATAGCATTATTGTTATTGGTTGCTGAGCTATCGTGGAGAACTATTGATACTTTGTCTCGTTGCGTGGTCAGATGGGCCTTGCAGTTTGTCTTTTTCTGATTGATCATCTACCAATTACGTGGACGTGTAATTCTTTTTAATTTTGGTTGTTTGCGATATTTGGATGAATTTTTCCCGTTTCCCCCGCAGGGTCTGTATCCCCATTATTTCAAAATGCTGCATCTTGTGTCTATATCTGTGCGTGAGTCCCTGTCCCTTCTTCTTGGAGGTCTAATCTATATCTACCCAAAGGTCAAGTGTCTGGACGCCTACTTTATGCTTTTAGTAGAGTCCATGTGATATATATGCCTTTGTAGAAGTGATTCCCACTATGACCATCATCTTATTATATTTGCATTCCTTACCCAAAATTTGTGTTCCTCTGCCATGGTTCTTTATTCTATTCCCTTTTATGGTTAAGACCCTCTCACAATAGCACAATAGTCCATGTTAAAGTTGTGCTTCCATTTCCACAATGTGGAGTGTTGTACGTTCTCCAATCCAGAATGATGGGCATTGATATGCTTTTGTGATAGGAAAGATCACGCTTTCTGACTCTCTCCACATTCATCTTCTTATGTTGGACTAGCATTATTTTCTGTTCTGAAGCTCCCTCTGTCTTTTATGTTGAGTAACAGGAGGAAATCAGGAACCAAGTTTTAGCACTGGAGACAGATCTGATCAATAAGAACAAGGAGGTTATTTATGCACATGAGCGAGCTAATAAGGAATATACTGAAGCATGGAAGGATATAGAGAGAAGACAAGACATGCAGTATCGCCGCAACATGTAAGCTCCACTATTCTGATTGTTGGCACAGCTGTACTTTTTCCTGTTGTTTCTGTATTACCTTGAAGTTCTGTTTCTTGTTCCGTGAGAATGTACATGATACTTGCAATATAACGTAGCTTTGTTTCTTCATGCCGATATGTGGTACCGGTGACTTGGTTGCCTTGGTTCTTTTTTATGTTTGGACAATAATTTAAGTTTGATGGAATTATCAAAGGTTGCCCTAATGAGGCGTTAATGTCTGTGGTCTTTTATATAGATTGCTTTCTTCAAGGCTTGAGTTAGTTGATTAAAAACTAAAGGAGTTTGACTGAAACATTTAAAGGCATCTCAATGGGATTCTGAATTTGTCAGACCATGACTGTGAACATGTTATATATACGATTCTTTGAATCCACTAAATATGGCAAGGAAAGTAGTATGCGAGTTTAGAAGGTTTTAACTTTCTGTCAGGCCACACGTGACATGAGTCTATCTGGAACTCTGTCAGTTTACCTAGTGGGTAGTTTAGAGTATCACAATATTAGATGGTCCTCAGCTATTCCATGGGATATGGAACTTAGGAAAGTTGAAAAGTGAACACTGTACCAAATGACTGTGCAAATGCTTTATAAGCTGGTAGGAAAATGGGATCCAATACCCCTCTTACTTAGAGCATCTGGAACCATAATGAAGTTTTGTGATTCTAGGCTGGTTCATGTCTCCACCAACAATATAATTAGTTTGATAGAAATAAGTATTCAACATCCTTAGTCTCCCTATAATTAGGACTTCTCAGAGTAATGCTCTTCTTCTAATTCCTTATTCTATCATGCAGCCATTTCACCTCTTCTATGATTAGTCTCTAAGGAATTTTCTTGTATTTTGTTCTTTTTCGACACCTTATTGCCTATTCAAATCTGTTGTGCTGCAGGTTTGGTTTTCCTTTTCTTTTAGGTGGGGTTGGAGGTTGCTTTTTAGTCGTTCATCCTACTGTTAACCTTCTAGATTTCCTTGCATATGTGTCCATCGAGAAAATTTTGCATAGCTTTAGACGTAGAACTGATTAGGCATCAATGGAAGAGATTAGGATGAAGTAAGGACATCTGTAATTTAGTAGAACCAGTTGGGCAATGGTTTTGTACCCATGGTTCAAATCAATTTTGATTTGTTTATCCATGTCTCCACTCTCTATTGCTAGGAGCTCTGTAACTAACTGCTGCGCATCATGACAGTGGATATCACAAATATCTAACTTTATCAACCCGAAAGGAAGAAACGTAGTTGCAAGTCTATTAATGCGGGACATTAAATGGATAGTTAAAAGCAAAAGAGTTGGGGTTAAATGCAGTGAAGTATAGGTGGTAACTTCTCACAAGGCAATTAACATGAGGAAGCTTGATACCGAGATTGAATTTTTTGAAGCTAAAGGAAACTAGGACCAAAAGAAAAAATGTAAATTGTAAATGAACATTTGTTTAAATTGCTGGCTAGAGTTGTACCATAGAAACTTGATGGGTGGTCCAGGATGTCATGAAGGGACATCAGGCATTTATTCAAACAATGCAGTAGAATCTCTAAATTTGGTAAAATTATGCAACTGATAATGATGGAGGAATGTCGGATCTGTTTCCTTTCTAAAACTGTTAGGCAAACTGATGTGGTGATATAAATTATGCATTCTTCGGTGATTAGCTCGTAGTTGATGTGTCAAAGTACGTAAGAAAACTATCCCTTCAGTGTCTTTTGTTATGGGGAGATTCAACAGTAAAGGTGAGGGCTGGTGTTTGATATTGTGATAATAGGATGAGAGTCAAATATACAAAATTATTGAATGGAAACCCTGCATTTTTGTTGGAAATTATTGGTGTATCTGTATATGCAGTATCAAGTACTAGACCATATGCAGTAGTAGTATGCAGTGAGACGGCTAAAGTTTTCCGAGAGACGGAAATCTGTGGAAAATTTCTCAAATTTGGAACACTGATGTTTTAATTATAAAGATGTGTATTTTTATTTATTCTGCATATATGTATTTACTTTTCGGTTCCGTTTTGGCTTTACATTTTCACTGTAGTTTCTTCCTACAATAGGAATAGATTATCATTTTTACTTCTTGTAAATTGCAGAGCAGAAAAACTTAATAATCATTTGACGGTGGTTCAGAGGGACCGGGAACACAAATCCCAAATAGAAAAAAGAAGAAGAAGAGATGATGCAGCTACTGAGGAAGCGGAAAGAAGGGAAAAGGTTCTTCTGGAAGAAAAAGTGAGGCAAGAAAAGGTTAGAAGAAGAAGAGTTTTGTTAACTTGGTTATCGAATTAATCTGATATGACATCCTTTGGCATGGAGCACAATATTCGTGGTGACCATTTGTTCAACTCAACCAAGAAAAAGCTAATTTTCTTATAACCAAGAATCTGTCCTAAGCAGAGCCTTTTGGACCCACCCCAAGTAGAGCAAACTCGAGGTTTAAGCAACACCCTGCAAGAAATAGCTTTTCTTACTTGAGTCAACAACGTGAATATTAAACTTTTTGGTTCTTCTTTTTGCTAATGAAAAAAACACATTGCTAGACAAACAAGGGTGGCTTTATACATGGGGGCGTGGATACAAAAATCTCTTCTGCATTTGTCATAAATTATGCTTCTTGGTGTCTATAAGATTTTAGCCCTATGGACCATGGTGTTCAATATGCTTCCACCCACACCAGATCCCTTTGGTTCTTAATAAGGTTTTAATTCTATGGGAACTGTATAAGAAGCACAAATATGAGCATGTTATTTTTCAATAAATATGGACCATGATGTGAGCAACCATCCTAAAAACAATATGTCAAGAAGGTACTTCCTTCAACACCTACTAGAACCTTTTAAATTGGAATTTTTCTCAGATACTGAAAATCTATGTTATAAGGAAAAAAATGCCTGTCTTTATATGCATGCCTTGGTGTGGAAGATGATTGTTCCAATATCATGCATGCAGGATCATATTGTTTCGTGTTTGCCAAGGATTTTTTTTTCCCTGTTGTCACTCATGATTCTAGATCCGTTTGTGATTGTTATGATTCTTCCAAGGTGTTTGGGAGCCAATTATTTTTTAGATTCTAGATTCTAGATTGTAAATCATAAATTCTTGGATTAGAATCAGTTGTAAAAGCGTTCGGATGATAATGCACAAGATAAATTTTACAAAAGGATAGTGTGTAAATTTGTATAGATAATCCAAAAACTTAATCCGAAGGTGATTCTGGGATTATGCATTCTCCGGTTTATTTCTTGGAATGCAGAATACATTATATAATCTGCTCCCAAACATCAAAAATGGAAAACCGCGCAATGCAAAATGCAAAAAAGTAAGTTGCCAAAAAATCCCCCTTCATGGATTTCTTTCTATTTTTCTGCCCGCTTTTGGTTTGCTACTATCATGTATATCTATCTACTTCATATAAATTGGTGGGAAATTCTGTTGATAACATTATAGAATATTTCCCTTTTTTCTTGGTAAATGATATTGTGGCCATTAAGGTTGTACTTTTGGATGCAGGCTAGACTTGAGGCTGAAAAGAAGAGAGCTAAAGAAGCAAAAGTAGCAGCTGTGGAAACTGATAAGAAGGCAGCAAAAGAAGCTGAGGAAAAGGTTGCTAAGAAAGACTCGGCAAGGGCTGCTGCAGTTGCTTCAAAGGCTATTGGACACCACACAGGTGCCAGTTCAGTGATAGTGAACAATGAATCCAGCGAATTTAGATTTGATGGAGTAAAAGAAGTTCTACAAGCAGGTATGCCAGCTACCAATTTTTTGTGCAATTTCTAGGGTGCAAGGTTTTATCCCCTTCTGTATGGAGTAACGGTCTTATTCGCTGTAATTCATCCTTTTTGAGCTTCAACTGGAGTGCATTAAGTGATGACTCCATCAGTTAATGCCACTTGCTACCAAAGCCAAAGAAGACTAACCTTTGTTTTCACCTGCACAAGTCAATATAATGTGAAGTCTCCTGTTAAGCATGAGTCATGATGGTTTCTTTTTCTACCCGAGTGCCTGTAACCTTTTTGCCCACTTTCTGTCGTTGTAGTCTTACTCCGGTAGAATTGCTCAAGTAGTTACAGGACTCTATATTATTCAGTAAAAAATAAGCATCCTGTTTCAATTTCCACGTCCATTGTATATTTCATTGTCATCTGGATTTGCAGCTGACTGACCAATTTGGTTGCAGGAAATACATTCAAGTGTGCAAAAAGTGCTAGAGGATTAGAGGAAAGAAGACAACAGATATACAAGGAAGTAACCATTAAAAATGAGGAGCTGAGATTGGGTTATAGCAGTGTAAGTGATACTGTGGAAGTCATCAGACTTCAAAACTCCAGAGGCTTTAGAATAGCTCCTTTTCTATTCATACTTTGGAAGTGTTTTGGTCTGTTTTGGTCTGGTCTGGTTGGTCTTATGCAACTTCTGCTAGTATTGAGCATCAAATTGTGTACTCAAGCATGGAAGGATATAGAGAGAAGACAGGACATGCAGTATCGCCGCAACATGTAAGCTCTACTATTCTGATTGTTGGCACAGCTGTACTTTTTCCTGTTGTTTCTGTATTACCTTGAAGTTCTGTTTCTTGTTCCGTGAGAATGTACATGATACTTGCAATATAACGTAGCTTTGTTTCTTCATGCCGATATGTGGTACCGGTGACTTGGTTGCCTTGGTTCTTTTTTATGTTTGGACAATAATTTAAGTTTGATGGAATTATCAAAGGTTGCCCTAATGAGGCATTAATGTCTGTGGTTTTTTATATAGATTGCTTTCTTCAAGACTTGAGTTAGTTGATTAAAAACTAAAGGAGTTTGACTAAAACATTTAAAGGCATCTCAATGGGATTCTGAATTTGTCAGACCATGACTGTGAACATGTTATATATACGATTCTTTGAATCCACTAAATATGGCAAGGAAAGTAGTATGCGAGTTTAGAAGGTTTTAACTTTCTGTCAGGCCACACGTGACATGAGTCTATCTGGAACTCTGTCAGTTTACCTAGTGGGTAGTTTAGAGTATCACAATATTAGATGGTCCTCAGCTATTCCATGGGATATGGAACTTAGGAAAGTTGAAAAGTGAACATTGTACCAAATGACTGTGCAAATGCTTTATAAGCTGGCAGGAAAATGGGATCCAATACCCCTCTTACTTAGAGCATCTGGAACCATAATGAAGTTTTGTGATTCTAGGCTGGTTCATGTCTCCACCAACAATATAATTAGTTTGATAGAAATAAGTATTCAACATCCTTAGTCTCCCTATAATTAGGACTTCTCAGAGTAATGCTCTTCTTCTAATTCCTTATTCTATCATGCAGCCATTTCACCTCTTCTATGATTAGTCTCTAAGGAATTTTCTTGTATTTTGTTCTTTTTCGACACCTTATTGCCTATTCAAATCTGTTGTGTTGCAGGTTTGGTTTTCCTTTTCTTTTAGGTGGGGTTGGAGGTTGCCTTTTAGTCGCTCATCCTACTGTTAACCTTCTAGATTTCCTTGCATATGTGTCCATCGAGAAAATTTTGCATAGCTTTAGACGTAGAACTGATTAGGCATCAATGGAAGAGATTAGGATGAAGTAAGGACATCTGTAATTTAGTAGAACCAGTTGGGCAATGGTTTTGTACCCATGGTTCAAATCAATTTTGATTTGTTTTATCCATGTCTCCACTCTCTATTGCTAGGAGCTCTGTAACTAACTGCTGCGCATCATGACAGTGGATATCACAAATATCTAACTTTAGCAACCCAAAAGGAAAAAACGTAGTTGCAAGTCTATTAATGTGGGACATTAAATGGATAGTTAAAAGCAAAAGAGTTGGGGTTAAATGCAGTGAAGTATAGGTGGTAACTTCTCACAAGGCAATTAACATGAGGAAGTTTGATATCGAGATTGAATTTGTTGAAGCTAAAGGAAACTAGGACCAAAAGAAAAAATGTAAATTGTAAATGAACATTTGTTTAAATTGCTGGCTAGAGTTGTACCATAGAAACTTGATGGGTGGTCCAGGATGTCATGAAGGGACATCAGGCATTTATTCAAACAATGCAGTAGAATCTCTAAATTTGGTAAAATTATGCAACTGATAATGATGGAGGAATGTCGGATCTGTTTCCTTTCTAAAACTGTTAGGCAAACTGATGCGGTGATATAAATTTATGCATTCTTCGGTGATTAGCTCGTAGTTGATGTGTCAAAGTACGTAAGAAAACTACCCCTTCAGTGTCTTTTGTTATGGGGAGATTCAACAGTAAAGGTAAGGGTTGGTGTTTGATATTGTGATAATAGGATGAGAGTCAAATATACAAAATTATTGAATGGAAACCCTACATTTTTGTTGGAAATTATTGGTGTATCTGTATATGCAGTATCAAGTACTAGACCATATGCAGTAGTAGTATGCAATGAGACGGCTAAAGTTTTTCGAGAGACGGAAATCTGTGGAAAATTGCTCAAATTTGGAACACTGATGTTTTAATTATAAAGATGTGTATTTTTATTTATTCTGGATATATGTATTTACTTTTTGGTTCCGTTTTGGCTCTACATTTTCACTGTAGTTTCTTCCTACAATAGGAATAGATTATCATTTTTACTTCTTGTAAATTGCAGTGCAGAAGAACTTAATAATCATTTGACGGTGGTTCAGAGGGACCGGGAACATAAATCCCAAATAGAAGAAAGAAGAATAAGAGATGATGCAGCTGCTGAGGAAGCGGAAAGAAGGGAAAAGGTTCTTCTGGAAGAAAAAGTGTGGCAAGAAAAGGTTAGAAGAAGAAGAGTTTTGTTAACTTGGTTATCGAATTAATCTGATATGACATCCTTTGGCATGGAGCACAATATTCGTGGTGACCGTTTGTTCAACTCAACCAAGAAAAAGCTAATTTTCTTATAACCAAGAATCTGTCCTAAGCAGAGCCTTTTGGACCCACCCCAAGTAGAGCAAACTCGAGGTTTAAGCAACACCTTGCAAGAAATAGCTTTTCTTACTTGAGTCAACAACGTGAATATTAAACTTTTTGGTTCTTCTTTTCTAACTTTAAATGCCACAAAGCGCAACAGGGATTTTTTGCTAATGAAAAAAACACATTGCTAGACAAACAAGGGTGGCTTTATACATGGGGGCGTGGATACAAAAATCTCTTCTGCATTTGCCATAAATTATGCTTCTTGGTATCTATAAGATTTTAGTCCTATGGACCATGGTGTTCAATATGCTTCCACCCACACCAGATCCCTTTGGTTCTTAATAAGGTTTTAATTCTATGGGAACTGTATAAGAAGCACAAATATGAGCATGTTATTTTTCAAAAAATGTGGACCATGATGTGAGCAACCATCCTAAAAACAATATGTCAAGAAGGTACTTCCTTCAACACCTACTAGAACCTTTTAAATTGGAATTTTTTTCAGATACTGAAAATCTATGTTATAAGGAAAAAGATGCCTGTCTTTATATGCATGCCTTGGTGTGGAAGATGATTGTTCCAATATCATGCATGCAGGATCATATTGTTTCGTGTTTGCCAATGATTTCTTTTTCCCTATTGTCACTCATGATTCTAGATCCGTTTGTGATTGTTATGATTCTTCCAGGGTGTTTGGGAGCCAATTATTTTTTAGATTCTAGATTCTAGATTGTAAATCATAAATTCTTGGATTAGAATCAGTTGGAAAAGCGTTAGGATGATAATGCACAAGATAAATTTTACAAAAGGATAGTGTGTAAATTTGTATAGATAATCCAAAAACTTAATCCGAAGGTAATTCTGGGATTATGCATTCTCCGGTTTATTTCTTAGAATGCAGAATACATTATATAATCTGCTCCCAAACATCAAAAATGGGAAACCGCGCAATGCAAAATGCAAAAAAGTAAGTTGCCAAAAAATCCCCCTTCATGGATTTCTTTCTATTTTTCTGCCCGCTTTTGGTTTGCTATTATCATGTATATCTATCTACTTCATGTAAATTGGTGTGAAATTCTGTTGATAACATTATAGAATATTTCCCTTTTTTTCTTGGTAAATGATATTGTGGCCATTAAGATTGTACTTTTGGATGCAGGCTAGACTTGAGGCTGAAAAGAAGAGAGCTGAAGAAGCAAAAGTAGCAGCTGTGGAAACTGACAAGAAGGCAGCAAAAGAAGCTGAGGAAAAGGTTGCTAAGAAAGACTCGGCAAGGGCTGCTGCAGTTGCTTCAAAGGCTATTGGACACCACACAGGTGCCAGTTCAGTGATAGTGAACAATGAATCCAACGAATTTAGATTTGATGGAGTAAAAGAAGTTCTACAAGCAGGTATGCCAGCTACCAATTTTTTGTGCAATTTCTAGGGTGCAAGGTTTTATCCCCTTCTGTATTGAGTAACGGTCTTATTCGCTGTAATTCATCCTTTTTGAGCTCCAACTGGAGTGCATTAAGTGATGACTCCATCAGTTAATGCCACTTGCTACCAAAGCCAAAGAAGACTAACCTTTGTTTTCACCTGCACAAGTCAATATAATGTGAAGTCTCCTGTTAAGCATGAGTCGTGATGGTTTCTTTTTATACCCGAGTGCCTGTAACCTTTTTTCCCACTTTCTGTCGTTGTAGTCTTACTCTAGTAGAATTGCTCAAGTAGTTACAAGACTCTATATCATTCAGTAAAAAATAAGCATCCTGTTTCAATTTCCACATCCATTATATATTTCATTGTCATCTGGATTTGCAGCTGACTGACCAATTTGGTTGTAGGAAATACATTCAAGTGTGCAGAAAGTGCTAGAGGATTAGAGGAAAGAAGACAACAGATATACAAGGAAGTAGCCATTAAAAATGAGGAGCTGAGATTGGGTTATAGCAGTGTAAGTGATACTGTGGAGGTCATCAAACTTCGAAACTCCAGAGGCTTTAGAATAGCTCCTTTTCTATTCATACTTTGGAAGTGTTTTGTCAGTTTTGGTCTGGTCTGGTTGGTCTTATGCAACTTCTGCTAGTATTGAGCATCAAATTGTGTACTCATAGATATCTTCTCAGATAAACAACAGTTCTGTGAACTTCAGCTCTTGAGCTGAACACGAGAATATGGTGTCCTGCTTGTACTAGATCCTTGCTATAGAATTCCTCGCATTAGTTTCATATTGGAATTCAAATTTATCTTTGCATCATGTAATATTTTATCAGAACTAGTCCTTTATTTGCATACTGTGTCATATTTCTTAATCTACTTGAGCTGAACACGAGAATATGGCGTCCTGCTAGTACTAGATTCAGTTGATGTTTTCTCTTGAACGTAGGAATGTAGGTTTATTCTTCTTCTTACGCATGTACTTATATCTTTGCTACAGAAATCCTCGCATTAGTTTCATATTGGAATTCAATTTATCTTTGCATCTTGCAATATTTTATTAGAACCAGTCCTTTATTTGCATACTGTGTCATATATCTCGATCTACTTTTCTTAATTTGCTTCTCATGCACAGGACCCCCTCATCCATGGATCCAAAATACGAAGACTGATCAGAACAATTTCTGGGCTGAAGGATAACGCAAGGTGAGGTGAATTCTTCCAACTATGGTATGTCTTAGTTGCTGTCATCTTCTTCGATGCAGATACAATGTTACCTCAACTCATTGAGGCATTGAAATCCCATTTTCATACTCCTATTAGTAAAAAGGGTTGGAGAGGATTGGTACCTCTAATCAATTACTCATTTAGCAAGGGTTAGGCATTGTAGCTCATTCAAGTACTCAAAGTGGTGCAGTATCCATCACCAGAAAGCTGCAAGAAAACCTACGATGATACAATAGGTCGGCATGACCGCACACATAACACATAGAGAAGGATAAGAAATCACCAATCAAAGAGAGAAGGTAATAACAACGTAGAATTTGTAACTAAGCCAATATAGCATATATATGAAAACGAATCTATGGTTTTTTTTTTTTTTTGCTAGTAATTATCCTTGTTCATGAGTCTGTTGGTGGTTTGGTGCTAATTTGAGTTGTGTTTTGAGTGTGTAGGATCTCTATACGATATGTTCTCTTTTTTTTCATTTAGGTCAAAATATTTGCACGTGATATTCATTGATTAATTTACTTTTGCAGAACCAGAGTAGATCAATTGCTTGAGATATTCTTTGATTCATCTTGCCCTCAGTCTATGAGTGTGGCAATGTTCGCCGAGAAGGTATTATTTGTTGTTTTCTATTGTTAGAATTTGGATACATGAAGAAAGGAACAGAAAATAAAACGGGACATGTGATTTTGGTGCCATACTCGCAGATTAACTAGAAAGAAACTCTCTCTCTCTCTCTCTCTCTCGATCGATCGATCGATCGATCGAGTAAATAGTTGTTTATACTGGGTTTTAATATCTTTCGCCTGCGTGTGTGTGTGCACACTCGCTCGCACGTGCGCATTGTCTGTCTGTGTTACTATGTAGGCAAAAACTATGATCGATCGATCGAGTAAATAGTTGTTTATACTGGGTTTTAATATCTTTCGCCTGCGTGTGTGTGTGCACACTCGCTCGCACGTGCGCATTGTCTGTCTGTGTTACTATGTAGGCAAAAACTATGATCGATCGATCGAGTAAATAGTTGTTTATACTGGGTTTTAATATCTTTCGCCTGCGTGTGTGTGTGCTCGCACGTGCGCATTGTCTGTCTGTGTTACTATGTAGGCAAAAACTATAGATTCTGGTTGCTTGTTTTATGCTTTGTGCTATTGGTACTTGCAACTGGTAACCAAGGAAATTATAGATAACTTTACATACTGATATATAATCCGTTTCATCGTTTCAGATCTTGGACCAGTGTCTTATCCCTAATAAGACTGTCTTTGCTTATGCTGTTGTCATTGTTCGTGTTTCTTCGCAGGTACAAAATGTTCCAATTTTGATTTGACTTACGAATCTCACCCCTGCCTGTAGTTAGTTTTCTAACAGCATTACAGTTTGAAACGAATAAACATCTTAAGTATCAAGGATTTGTAAATCTGATGTTTGATAATTTCACTCGTGTGAATATTTGGCAAGTACTTAGTTCAATATAGATGAGACTAGGGTCTTGCTGGCTTCGTTGGATCAGAGGCTGTCTTGTGCACTCAAACCTCAATGCAGTTCATCAAGCAATGCAGCGGTAAATGTTTGTCAGATGTAAATTTCGTGGGATGAGTTCAAACTAGAACTTTGATATTTCATAAGAAGAAGTTGAACTTGTCTAATAGTACTATGAAAATCATCCGCGTCTACTTATTTTTCTGGGGCTCGTTCTTTCAAGGTTGTTTACACATAATACTGATTAACTGCATATAAGACAACTGACTCTTGGAATGGCGGCAATTTATGTTTATGAGCTAGGTTCCACTTGCTATGGATCTTCTTCTTGCCCAGTTGAATAGAGCTTGCACCTACACGGTCCCAAAGCATATTGCTTACTCCAAGGTACTTGACCTCAAGTTTTAAAGATCGATTTGCTTCATAATTGCTTTCTTGCCATGTATGCGTTTTGATTTTCCAATGATGACAACGTTTAGTAAGCATTGTCTCTACGACTCCACTGCAAATTGTCAATGGTGATATTACTTCAGAAAGTTTGGCTATTCCCTATATCTTCTTTATCAGTATATTGGCATATGGATCCTAAAACTGTTCTTGCTACTCCAGTCACTATTTGGTACAAAAGAAGCTTATCACAAAGCCATTGGTTACAAAGAAAAAGACGGAGTGATTGAGAGTGAAGAGAGTTATGTTTTACGGATAGACTCATGCATGAGACTTTATGGAGCTCTTGTTCAGGTTTGTCCCTTTGCTGAATTCCATTGCACTGTTGTCTTGCTATAAATTCGTAGAATGCACCTATGCTCATTTTGAATGAGTTATGCTACGAATGCCTCTATCCTTTTTATGACCCATTCGGTTCACATTGGTTATTTGCATATTTCTTAAATTAAGCAACAATATAAGCCAAATTATTTGGCATCAATTTTGCTTATTTGGAAGATAAAAAAGTTGGGGTCTTGTTGAATAAGGCAATGACCAACTGGACACCACCAAACAAGCTTACTTGCAATAAGCATGGGAACGAAACGGGCCTTTGGTCTATTCAATAAGCAAATAACTAATTGCTAAATGGGTCCCTTTTTCAAAGCAATAGGCAAATAAGCAATCGAACTTAAGAGGCCCTTAGTTTCTACTTGCGGCACTAACATTTTGTTTTTGTTTTTATAATAGACAGAGGATGAGGGTGTCCAAAACATACATGGTCTGACAGAAGGTTGGGCATGGCTTGCAAGATTCTTAAATGCTTTGCCTGCAAATTTATATACTGCAGTTGCATTGCTAGCATTTCTTGAAGTACGTCGATTTGATCAATTTGCTTATAAAGTGATTTAAAATTCATGAATTTCATGGAAAAATAATTGTTGTGCTACCAGATGGCAGGGTTCGCTCTCTATCGAAGATATAAAGCTCAGTTCAAGAAGGTGTTAAACATCATTGACCGAGACTTTTTAACTGCACTAAAAGAACAGGGAGGAGATGCAAAGCTCAAGATAGTCATCACAAGTATCCAGAGTTACTTAAAATCAAATAAGTTCCTAGAGGAACCAGAAGGAAGGTCTCTGCGGAGTTTTTCATACTCTCGTGAGTTTGTCGCGTAAGTAAGCCCAGCCATGATCGTATCATCGTAGAAGATTCATAAGACGTGCAAAACCAAAAGTAATCAGTCGAGGTGTAGGCTATTTGAAACTTCGTAATTTAGGGTATTCTTGTAATCAGTCAAGGTGTAGGCTATTTGAAACTTCGTAATTTAGTTTATTTTTAACTTTGTAATGTTGGTCTATTCTATTTATTTGTTTAGTAACGAAAATATTTGTCGGATATCTCCGTCACGGGAATGAGAGAATTGTGGAGAAGATTTTCCCAGGCTGAAGAAGACAGAAGGCTGTTGGATATCACTGTAAGCAGCCATTATTGATCCAATGAGAGAATTAATGCATGTCTTGTTTCTTATGCAGTTGCCTATAAATATACTTTTTTTTTTATAGCTGAAATATCCAGCAAACTTTGGGATTTTACTCAACTTAATGTTGACTAGTCTTCGAAAGATTAATCCCACTGTCCAGCCTATAAATATACTTGTTTGTAGTGTATGAGGACCAGAAAAAAGAGAGAGCTGAAAAAAGAGAGCTTGTGACTTGTGAGAGAAGAGAGTTGAGGCTTTTGTTGGTAACTCTTTTTATTTGTAATTGGTTAATCGAACTCATTCTCTATGTGGTTAGGTGTTTGAAGTTCTAACCATGTGAGTTTTGTAATTATGTTCTATTTCATACAACATAAGTTAATAACCTAATAATTTAATAATAACTAAATAGACCGTTGATAACGAGTTTAATTTTGTTCACCCTCTGTCGTTTGGATTATTTCGGGAATTTCAATAATTAAAATTGTCTAGTTTATTCTGATTTACTTCTTTAGTTATTACAAAAAAATTCAACTCAATCGATAATTCATAATTTAACCACATTGGAAATTCCAATAACAGAACCACAAACCTTAAGAACTTCACCCCAAAAGAACAAAAAAAAAAAAAAAAACTAACATGTCTACACACACTTTCCATACATAGATTCAAATACAAATATGTCTAGAACCGTCTAATACACGTGAAATCTTTCAAAATAATACAAGTCTCACCTGTATCGGACGATTCCGGATACATTTATGTCCGAGTCTATGTATGAAAAATTATATTCTTAGACTTTTTATAACTGAACAAACACTTAGAGATTATTCAGTGTCTTGGGACACTACCATCAATCTTGTGTCCCACGCGAATACGTAGTGATTGAGAGAATTAAAATACCCCGTGACAGTGCCCCAAAAACATCTAATATTTCTTAATTTCAGTAGGTGCTCCTCCTTTTTTTTTTTTTTAATTCATTCTCATCACAAAATTTTTATAAACTGCGGAGATAGATATTCCAGAATTGTTTCTTCTTGGTACTGGAACCGAGGGCGGCGGTAGCCTTTGTTTCATGTTTTCTCTTCAGCATAGCCCATAAAACATGGATATCATCGTACTCACAAGTCTTTACCTCATGTCGAAGCTTCCCTAACCCTACATGTTTTTTAAGAAGAAGACCAAGAAATTGTAAATATAACTCCCTCCATCCTATATTTAAATTAATGTAATAATTGAAACACAAAAGTATTTTTACGTTTTCATAACAAAAATGACGGAGTTTTAAAAAAAGAACAGATCTACGAGGTATTAGCAGTCGTTTTCGTTTTTAGCTGTTATTTATCTTGTTTTTGCGTTTTCGTAGCACAAATGACGAAGGTTTGAAAAAAGAACGTTTCAGCTGTTATTTCTCTTCTTTTTGCATTTTTATTAAAAAAATGATGGAGCTTTAAGAAAAGAATAGACCTACGGGTAATGCAGCCGTTTTCCAGCTGTTATTCCTTTATTAAGGACAAGTTCTTACGCGTTTTGAAAAATGAACAGGCTAAATGAGACGGTTGACAGGAGGAGTGCCGTATTATTCACTTAAATAAAAGAATTTGGTTGAGTTTTGACTAACTTAAATGATTTTTTATTCAGCGACTTGTTTTTTATGTTAATATTTTTTTTAACTAATTCTCCCTCTGTCTCATATTTAAAATTGAGATCTTTAAATTAGTGAGAAAAAAGTTAAAGAATTACGCATGAAAATTCTTTACATTTTCATGAAAAAATGATCAATAAAATGAGAAAGGAGTTTATTATTACTACACCCCACAAAAAGAAAATAACTGGAGTTTTGACTATCTTGACTTATTTTCAAAACTCCACTTATTTTCGTTATTATTTTTTTTTTACCAAAATATTTGAATTTTTATATTTGACTCAACGAGAACAATTAGTAAAAATGAAGGAGTTTTGAAAGAATAACAGAGCTACAAGGTAATGCAGTTGTTTCTAGCTATTATTCTTTTTTCAATAACAGATTCTTACGCGTTTTGAAAAAAAACAAATAGAATGAGACGGTTGACAGGTGGAATGCCGTATTATTCACCTAAATAAAAAATTTTTGTTGAGTTTTGACTAACTTAAATAATTTTTTATTGGGTGATTTGTTTTTTATGTTAATATTTGTTTTTTTTAACTAATTAATACTCCCTCTGTCTCATATTTAAAATTAAGATCATTAAATTAGTGAGAAAAAAGTTAAAGAATTATGCATGAAAATTCTTTACTTTTTCATGAAAAATGACAAACAAAATTATGAGAAAGGAGTATATTATTACTACACCCAACAAAAAGAAAATAAGTGGAGTTGTGATTAAGTTAAGTTTTATAATTAATGACTTATTTTCGTTATTAGTTTTTGTTTCAAAATATTTAAATTCGTCTCAACAAGAATAATAAAAAAATAAACCGAATTAAAAGGTTCTAAAAAGAGAAAAATCACAAAAATCTATTTGCTGTTTATTATTATTGTCATCAATAAACTCTTTTTTAGCTTTTTATCATATTTTTTTCTTATCAGATTATTCTCCCCATGACGAATTGAAAAAACAAACACAACATTTATAAAAATTCATAAAAAATAAAATTAAGACACAAAAATTCATTTTAGTCTGAATAAGATACAAACAGTTTTTACACCCCAAGAAAAGCGGCCAGCTGAAATCAAGATTTGTTTTAATTGGCGCGAAATATATTTTTTTTAATTAAAAAAATTAAAGTTCAAAAAATTCAGATTTTGTAGGAGTAATCCAAATAAATAAACCACTGAAATGGGAAAAAAAAAAAAAAAGCGAGTAAGAAAAAGAGAAGAATAGCGGCGACAAGAAGGAATCCGCAGCCTACATTCAAGTGCCTCTCGATGAACTCTATCAAAAAAATTCATTGGCACGATTTGTATCATTACATATTCAGAATTCAATCGAGAAAATCGTTCGTAAAATTCAATTTCTATCGACTACCGATATGATATTCATCATTGAAAAAATAAATGATCACTTTGAATCGGAAAATAAAATGTAAATTTAATTACATGACTATACCTTTTAGATTCACTTAATTTCGATATATTAGTAATTTTCAATGAAATCTGTACATATAATTGTTCTAATCATGCTATAAGATTCTAATGGCGAAAGCATACTTACCGGATTTGCGAATCCCAACACGCTTGGCAACAACGATCCAAATTCTTCGTGCAGGAACCATCATCTTGCGCCACCACTTCATCGCTTCAGATCCGAATCGTAATACGGAGATAGAGGAATCGGAACTGAATGTGGCGAGACTGTGATTTTGAATATAATCTGAAGGAATGTAGCTAAATTGGTTGCAATAAGATGAGAGAGAGAGAGAGAGCAAGGAAGTCGTCAAGAGTCGGCGGTTTCTATCTGTAAAACCTGAATCCTCAGCGGGAGGAGGAGGAGGAGGAGTGTGCTCTGGTCACTGTGAATTTATTGTTATTGTTTGCAACATCCCAAAGCCATCATAAATTCTTGCGATGACGCCTGTCAATTCGTTGGTACAGTATCCGTATCCCACGCTGGTTTGTCATTAGGGCCCGTTTGTTAAACTTCTTCATAACTTGGAATTCGTAAGGTAATGGGATTAGGATGAGATTCATAATACCAAGATATTATTAAAACCAATGTTGTATGTTTGTTTATACTTGGGATAGGATTAATAGTACATGGTTCGTGTTTGTTTGCAAAGGGGATGGATGAGATTAAAATATATATTTTCCAAATTTGCCCTCACCTTGATCTTTTCAAAAGAAACGAAAAATAATGTCTATGGCTAACAAAATGAAAAATAAGCAATCTTTTTTTTATTTATCTATTTTAAATTTCTATAAATATGAAATCTTTTACAAATAATTATTTGTAAATAAAAAAATCAACATTTGTCATATCTATATTGGATTTTTAGAGCCATACAATCCTCCATCTCTTTGTCATAACCTACCATGGTGAGTAATCAGCCAACTACATGAGAGGAGATTATATCCCTTAATAAAGAGTAGACAAAAAAATAACAAGATAATTCATTCTCAACACTTTTTTAAATGAAACCCATTTCTAAATAAATATAGCAAAATTATGTTCAGAATTGTTATACTGTCCAAACAATTTTTTTGGTTTAAACTAAAATATACCGATGTTAACAAAATTATTATTTTTGTTACTTAATTATAAAAAATAAAAAAAATCTAACATTTGAATAACTAACCATTTGGACTGTGGTAATTATTGACTTATTGGTTTATTATTTTTTTGTCTTTTAGTGAAATTTTTTTACAATTTTTTATTTTTTATCAATTTTTTATGGTAGTTGGTTCGTCTCGACAAGAGATTTCAGAAAAGTATAAAATTATGACCAAAAATATAAAAAAATTCAGAAAAGACAAAAATAAGCTCAAAACAGCGTCTATGTTGACTTATTTGTGTCCTTAGTGATTTTTTTTAACATTTAAACATAATTTTATATTTTTTAGATTTCTTTCGTCAAGACGAACCAATAATCACCAAAAAATGACATAAAAATAACAAATACAAATTTTTTTTGAATAAAGACAAAAAATAAGTTATTAAGTTAATTTTGGCCGAATAGACCCTTTGTTAGGGGCAAATAGGTCAATAAATTTAGTACCATGGGATAGGATTATAATACCTGGTCCCCCCAGATATTAAGAATGTGGGCTAATTGTGGGATTGGCTATCTTATGGGTTTCATAATACACCCATTTTTTGCCAACACAAACACTCAATTAGGAGTCCCATGGATTTCATAGTCCAAGGGATAGAGTGTGGAGGGTTAACAAACATGGCCTAGGTGTATTTGGTTGCTTTGAGAAATTTTTACCAGTTTCAAAAAAAAAAAATTCTAAAAATTTTTATTTTTTTTTAATAATTTCATCTCTCTATAAAAGAAAAGAGAGAAAGAGACACCTTGAAAGCGCTGAAAAAATTTAACTACCAAATTTTTTCTAAAACACTTACACTAAACAACATTTCAGAGTTTTTTTTCTAAAAATTATTTCAGAAACACTCAACCGAACATTAGTGATACTATTAGGGTGGTTTTTATTTAAAAAATGAGTTTTTTATTTTGCACAAATTTGTAATTATTTATTGATATGTCTCGTCGAAAAGAATTTAAAAAATATAATATTATGTTTAAAAATTAAAAAATTAAGAAAGACAAAAAAAAGCTAAAAGTCGACTTATGTTTTGTTTTTAGTAAATTTTTTAAAATTTTTGAATGTAATTTTATATTTTTTTAGGTTTTTTTCATTGAGACGAATTAAAAAACTCTAATAAAGTTTTTAAATAATTTAGATCAAATAGATCTTTATCAAAAGTGCTATAAATTAATTGGCCATTGATAAAAAAGATTAAAAAGCATAGGTGATATATTCTATCACATCTATTTAGTAAATCTTTTTTGAATTTTAAATACACCAAATCTTATTCTTTCTTATTGAATTTATTTATTTATTTTTACAATGAGATTAAAAGTCGTTAAAATCACTACGATGTTTATATAAGAATAAGAATAAAAACAAAAACTTTAAATTTTTAATATAAACGAGATTCATATTGTATTTTTTTACTGGCATGGTTTGATCTCTCGACTATCTGCAGTACTACATAATACTAGTGTAAAATTCGTGTTATGTATGGGTCAATTATATAATAATATTGTTATTTTATATTTATTTGTTGTATTGTACCCCATATAACTTATAAAACATAACCTAATTTTCACGTTAGGAATCTTTCCTAATTATTGTCGTGATCATTCAGATCATAGATGATCACTTTCGCGAAAGCATCTTTCTAATTTTAAAAGCTAAGAATCAATAGAAAATAGTAATTGATTTCATATTTGTGAAATAAAAATCTCACCCCCTTTTGTGGATATTTAACCTAATAAATTTGTATTTCTTTTCCTTCTTTTTTTTTTTTTTTTTGAAGTAATTACACACATATCTCGTTGTGACTTTAAAAAATTATTGATTGATAAAATGCTAAAGATTGTGAGTCTCTCTATGATATCATAATTTGAGAATAAAAAAGGAGAGACTGGCGATTTGCAAAAATAGAGATGAGATAATGTAATTTAAAAATCAAAGGAAGAAATTTCTAAACCGTCAAAACATATGAGTAATCAAATAGGATAACTAAGGAATAAGAAAAAAAAACTGACAATACTATGGTAACCCAAAATATCGCAACATTATACTTTATAAAATCTTCTATATGGCCGAATAAATATATAATTAGGTAGCGGTCTCACTAGCCAAACCACGTTATATTCCAATTGAGTGAAAAATCTAACAAATTTTAGAACTTAAGGGAGTAACTTTATCTAAATTCTTTTGTAAGTTTTATTTCCTCAACCTATCATCTATTTTGTAATAACCCTAATTTTTAAATTAATTTAAATTTTATTAATTAGATTTGCTCTATTTAAAATTTTAGAATTTGAAATTTTGAAGCTTGCGCTCAAGCGACCTTGTTTTCTGGAGCCTGAGTGAACTTGAGACCGCTCAAGTGGTCTGTTCAAATTCTTAAAGGACATATTGCTGACGATGGCCATTAATGAAGGAAATTGTTTGGAATTGATTTCCAAATTCATGAGGATTAATTGATTACGCGTTTATGGATTACTACATAAACATAGGCAATCGTTCATTTTCAATTTACAAAAAATTTGTAATCATACTTAGAAGGTTCAGAGAGTTTTAGAGAGAGTTGTGAATAATTTACGAAACTTGAAGGAAGGAGGTTCTGACCATGCGAAGTCCATTTGATCCGAGGTTGATTAGGCATTTGTGCTGGGAGAAAAGTGTATTTTAGAAACTTAAAAAGAAAAGAAAGCATAAAAAAATCCATATGTTTTACTTTCGGTTTAGTTATTATCGCATATGTTATCATTTGTATTTTTTTGGGTTCGATTTTTCGGTGACTTTTTCTACTGAGTTTAATTACTCATCAGAGCAACTTCTCTACTCTTGGTATTTCATACCAGATGTCAAAGAGTAGTTAGAGGATCCGCCAGAGCAAGAAGAGCCGAGAGCTACTGGAAAAAACTATGGTGGCGTTTGTCTACCCAATCATTAAGAGCTCTGTTAATTTCTTTTTCAAATAAATGTAAATCCCGATGAGTGTTTTTGTTATTTCACTTCCGCACTTTTATACTATGATTAATCAATTTACTGTTGAATTTCAATAATAATAGTGATGGAATTTTTGAGATTAACGTTTAATTAATTAAACAATTAGATAAAAAATTTAATTAATGTTCCGACGTTACATATTTGGTCCACAAAAGAAAATTGAATAATGAAATCTTAATGTCATAAGTAAAGGTATTTTGCTCCATAAAATGTATTAACACACCCTCTTTATTTCTTAGAACATTTAAAGTCACTACATTCGTATTCAGATCATCACTTTCATAACAGTGAAATCGAATAGAATACAATAAAAAATTATGCATTTCTAATATGAAAAATTAGACAATAATGGACAATCAACACATTATTTAGTGGAAAGAACACATATAGAATTGTGTTACTATTTAGTCAAACTAATTATTTTCTCAAATGTTAAGCAAATAGGAGTGTCGCCATGGTGGCTAGAGGAGAAGGAGAGGAATTGGGTAGTGAGAGAATGCAATGATTGTGTGTGAACTAGAAATGGTGAGATTTTAAATTTTCATTTACCATAGTTGTTATTAGAATTTAAATTAAAATATGTGGATCAAAAAATTATGAAAGAAAGAAGCTAGAGAATGCGTGGCCAATATAGTAATGAGACACGTGTCAATTCAAAATTTTAAATCTTTTAAGAAATTATCAACGAATTAGCCAATACTTTATTCGTGCGAAATCTGTAAGAAAGAAAAATAATTAAGGTAAATAAAGAAAATGGTCGTTCGATTGTGAGGTTCATAAAAGATAATGCAAGAGCTAAAAAAGAAAAAGAAGAAAAAAGAAGGAAAAGATAAAGAGAATGTTGAAAAAAAAAACTAAAATTATTTGAAATATTTTTGTTTATAGATTTTTAAAATCATGAATTATTGTTATTAATCAAATTATGAAAAATAATGGCTAGGTAATTTTTTTAAATCATGTTGACAGATGGACACTATTTTTCTTGCCTTTTACAAGGAGTATTATTTATGAGATGCTTAAAATATTTTATAATTATTTAATATTTATAAAATAGATAATTAAGTTTGACATCATGTAGCAATCACTCGATTATTAAAAAAATCAATCTTTTATTGAGTATAATGGTTGAAAGATTAATACATGGTAGCAAAAATGTAATGTGAATTTTCTTATCATTTATCATTTAGAATACTTTAAAAAATCAATTACTTTGAGTATAATATTTTTCACGTAGAGGCTTTTTAATTTTGTTATCAATTTTATTTTTTCCTTATACAAACATTAATGAGATATATAAATTTTAAAGATTCCTACTCTCATTAATTATGATTATAAGAATATTCTAATGAGAAATAGGAAAATTTATGAATTTGAAATTCAAAATATTAATGGATATATATAAAATAATATCTCATGTGTGCTATTTTAAAACGTTAAGGAAAAATCAATTAATTCATGTAACTTGTCACTCTACGAGTCTTGCTCATTAAAAGATTTTCAGTAATACTATCTATACGATATAGTATTGCAAGAAGCTCTGTTTTAACGAGAAAAACTATAAAAGCTACACAAATGGTATCACTTAATATTATTTTCAAAAAAAATTGTAACTTTATTAAACTTGAATTGGTCTAGTAAAACAATAAGAGAATTCGTTACTCAAAAATATTTGAAAGAATCATATAAATACGTTATTATATATTTTTTACTACTCTGTGCATAACACGAGATCATTGTTAGTCTTCGATTTGTTAAGGAGTCATTAATTACTTTTCGAGTCCATGCAGAGAGATACTATAGTACTAGTCTAGTTGTGTTACGATCCTCCTGGTTGGCATCATTTGAATTTATTCTCCATGGGGGTTTTCTTCTTTTTTATTTTGCCGTCGGAAAAAAATATTATTGATGCTATTTGAACTTTTAAAAATAGATGGAAGAAATACTCAAACCAACCTTTTATATTATATTTTGTGTTTTCAAAATAATCGATCCTAATAATCTAATGAAAATCTCCTTCTCTAGGATTAAAGATAGAAACACGATATTGCTCATGATTATTCACAATGTAACACAATTGCTTTTGATTTAGATTAGGAACCGTGCTTTCTAATTTATGGAAAATTATTTCTGAGTTAGACATAATATTTTATTCTTTTTTGTTATAACTGATAAATTTATTTCATTTGTTCTCAAATGAAAAGTATATTATTTAAGTAGTTCATTTGAATGCCATTATAAATAAGTTACAAAAAATTTGTATTTAAGAGGAAAGAAAATAAAGTGACAAGTATATATGACTGTTAAAATTATTTTAAAGCACGATTTATAAATACTTGATAAGGTTATCAATTGTGGAAAAAAAAAATACAATTTTCAAAATGAGCTCAACCATACACAAAAACTATGAAATAGATTCTCTAATGGCGAAAATGAATTATAAAAATGATAATTTTAGGTTGAGAAAAAACCACGTTGGTAGCATGTAACTTCTTTACATATTATTATGAAAAAACCTAAATAAATTCAAAAATATGTAATATAGAAACTATGAAGATCCATTCCTGCATTATATATTATTCTCCGCTTTGACCGTCCAAACCGCATAAACTTCCCATATGCCACTCATCTTTGTATTGGGGGCGTATAACTGTGAAGTTTCGTCATAGGCTTTGGCCCCCTCACTACTTTAATCGACCTTATACAATGTATGACCATGATGTATTATATATATAATACTAAATTTTACATTCACTAAGTGATATTAGACCCTTGATTACCAATCCAAACATTAACTGAACAATTAACACCACAGCCTGGCTGAGATATTATAGAAACTTTATTTTGATGTTTTGACTTTTGATGAAATTGAATAAACATTCATCCTGTTTAAATTGCAACAAATATAGTCACAAAAAAAGTAATTGTTCCCCACTAGTTTAATCTTGCGAACTTTGATTTTGTCAAATTAAGAGTTAGGATTTGTTTGATTCGCTTATTTATTTATTTATAAATAAATAATAAGCAAATGAACTATGCAACTACGTAGAAGAAAATCATAAAATACAATACCTAAATAAACAATTTTAAGCCAACCAACTTTGCTTACGTTTGATCTTATTAATTCAACCTAATGCCTCTTGCTGGATGACGAAATTGCGACACCCCAGCCACGTTATATTATCAGTTGTAAGGTTGAGCATTTAGAAGGAAGTTTTAGTGGACTTCTGGGTGAATGGTCAAGAGTCTTATATATCGATTGGTGGATGTAAAAATTCAGTGTTATATATAATAAATTATAATCATATTTTGTACAAGGCATTTTAAAATCGTGGGCGTCAAAGTTCAATAAAACTTAGTAGGTAAGTGCAAAGTTATCAATCTCGTACTCGCGAGCATACCATTTTTGTTACTGGTACAGTACGTACCTGTACCAGTGTGTACTAGTTTACCGTATCGGATTTATCGCTAGAATTAATATATATTTTTAAAATAATATTTCTTAACAAAAATCATATTGAACATATAAAATAAAGGCTCACGGCTTAAAAAAAAAATACTAAACATAAAAGGAAGTAATTTTAGTCTCAACTTATAATGTATAATTACCCAAAAAATCATAAATTAAAAATTAAAAAAAATTATCCGATAGGGTACGGTACCTATCGTAATACGTCGGACCAATACAAGAGATGGGCCGATACGAGATAAATTACTTTAGTTAAGCGTACTTGTCATGCAGCAATGCAAGAACCGATGACCTACTAGAAAATTTGTAAAGTTTGGACGGCCAAAACGAGCATTATTATATAAGACGAGAGCAAGTTGTTACAAAAAGTCTTGAAGCTGAAATTTATTTGTTAACTATGAATACAATACGAAGTTGAGAATAAGTTATCTACTAATGTCTGGCTGGATAATTGGCATCATCTAAATTCTGTCTATAAAAGATTATAGGTTAAATTGCACTTACCTCTCCTAAGGTTTCTAACAATTGCAGAAACCTCCTTTGAGGTTTCAAAATTTATAATTATTTCCCCTACTTTTAAAATTATTATATGCTTTGCCCCTAGCATTAGATTCCATTGGTTATGGGCTAGTTTTTTATGAGGTCGCCATTATACTTTTTTAAAATACCCTTGCTAATGGCTATATACATAAAAGAAAATCTTTTTAAGGTTCACAACACTTATTCCTCACCTCACTAAAAATATGTAATTTTTTTTACAAATGCATTAGTTGATTATTTACTTATTTATCTGCATACCAGTTCTGATTTATCACTAAAAAATAACGTACATTTCACGATAAAGATTAAAGATTAAAAACCGCTACATCAATAAATAAATAAATAATTAACGAATGTATTTGTGAAAAAAATAAACAAAAAAATATATATATACCTTTGGTGAGGTAATGAGAGAAATAAGTGTTGTGAACCTTATAAAGATTTTGTTTTATGTATATAACTATTACCAAGGGTATTTTAGGTATTTTGAAAAAGCATTATGGTGACCTCATAAAAAACTAACCCATAACTAATGGAATCTAATGGCAGGAGGCAAAGTGTATAATAGTTTCAAAAATACAGGAGGTAACTGTAAATTCTAAAACCTCAAAGGAAATTTTTACAATTGTTAAAAACCTTAGGGAGGTAAGTGCAATTTACCAAAAAATATCTTCATTATCATTTAAAGTAAAGTTTCAAATAATTAGAAGCGGTTACATCATTTTGTTTTTTTTTATTGAGCTCTGTCGAGAGCAACATATTGTTTAATATCTACGTTTACAGTAGGATTAATATTATAAGGATCTAACAAGATTTTCTGCGTGTTGATTGTCAGCTATGTAATACATAATCTTTTTTTTTTAAATCTAATTTCGGGACCAGCTATGTGGAGATAACACTTTAAACATAACACGTTTTCTCAAGACTGTTGAATTTGGCCTAGTTTTTCTTTTGAATTATTTAAATTATTTATATTTGTTAGTTTTGCATTAAATTTTTTTTGAATTATCGATTCGTTTCGATGAAAAATTTTAGAAAATTAAAAAAATGAGATCCAAATTTTAAAAAAAAATTAAAAAGCAAAAATAATTTAAAAATATCTATCTGTTTTGTATTGTTTTCATCTTTAGTGGATTTTTTAAAACTTTTAGATTCCTCTCAACAAGGCAAATCAACAATTTAAAAAAAAAAAATTATCGCAAAAGAAAATAACAAGTACAAATATTTTTTGAAAATAATACAATAATACAATAACTTTTTTTGGCCAAATTGAGATACTAAGAGAGAGCTAACTATTATATGATCTGAGAAACATGTTTCTAGATTGACATTTTATCTTGTGGGTTACAGTTTAGGAAAGACTCAATACAAATGACAGATTGTCAAATTACTAAGGGTATTGGGAGGATTTGAGAACTAGAATCAGTCTTTCTTTCTTTTTTTAGTGTGCTTACTATAGTTCAATGTGGAAGGCAATGTTTAACAAAATCAAGTAAATGATACTTTTAAATTGGATGAGGAAATTGAGACTACCTTCTTCCATACACCAAGAGGGATTGGGTGAGCTTGTTGTATATAGCACACAATATTGTATATTATGCGTCAAAATGATATCGTACAATGCAATTAATATTGGACTAAACCAAACAAAAGATAACTTTTATTTTAATTCCAGGACTATTAATCTTAGGACTAACAGTCCGGGACTAACTTTGTCCGACATTCAAACATTCCCTTACCGTCTGAAAAGAAAGAAACCATACTGGACACAAATAGGCGGGTGGATGTGTGACATTTTCACGTAGTACTCTATACAGATTATGTAACAACAGTTTTTACAGATGAAACATCAGCGCAAACTTTTAACTACAGTTTAATAACTGATTAACTAACTAAACTGTTGCTAAGTCACTGCTCTTTACAGAGAAAAGGAAAAATTAAAACAATAAAAGAAATGACCACCAGTTGAAACAGATGGGAAACTCCACTACAAACATTCCAAAGACCTAATCAATCAGCCATATTGAAGTTGGACTCTGGAAAAAAAAAAAAGTTCCCTTAAACAACAGAACCAACCTAAAGATTGGCACACAGAAGAAATGAACTTCCATTACGATTGTATGCAAAACGACACCATTTTGACGCGCAACACATTAGCCAAAAATATGGACCTCTTCTTATGAACTGAGGATAGGTTTCAGCTTCGTCTTATATCTTTACGAAAATGCTATTTCTGAAAGAAGAAAAAAAGGAACTTCAGCTTCTATTGTGATTTTTTCAGAGTCATTCCAAACAAAATATGTACAGGCAAATTGCGAGTAACATAAGTGTGAGTCTAAACAGAAAGTGAAAGAACCTGCAACTATTGGGAGGTCAAAAAAATAATGCTGTTATCTCTTTCGTTCTGGCCATTGTTCTATTTATTCCTTCTTGATTCCCGCAGATCAATCCATGCGAAACTCAAAAAAGTACAAAAAACTACCCAATACTTGCTTTCTTCAAGTTTGCCACGTATGTCAGATATATGGTCCAAATATACGAAAAAGAGCTGTTTATCAATGGCTGCCAAGAACAAAAACAGTATATTTCAGCTGATCAGTTAGAAAGCAAGTCCAAGCACACATCTACATATATACACAAATGCACCCGTACATATGAATATCTAGATATATATATCTCTCTCTTGTCCGGCCTGTGTTAAAAAGTCTGGTACCAGGAATGAGAACGTGATATGCTATATGTTTGAAACTGCACTACAATAGGAGTAGGCTTCTGTAGATTACAATATTAGAAGATATTCGCTCTAATCTTACATAAAATGCATTTCAAAAAGCATCATACAAATTCTTTTCCCATTGTCTTATGACTCTTAACAAGTCTCCACTTTCTCGCAGTATAGTTTAATTGAATTGATCTTTCCTCCAAAGGAAATGCAAAGGAAAGAATTACATAATACTACGGAGACCGTTTGCATAGCTAAATTCAGCATTTTGGAATGCAAAACTACCATGTTTCGGAATGTGTGTAGAGCGTAAACGAATGAAAGATGCTAGGATGGTTACTTTTTGGGCAACACAGTTTCCAACCATGTAAGCTTTTGAAAAGAAGAAACAGCTAAATTGGGTCCCTCAAACTGCGGGTTATATCCTGTCCAGTTGAAGTATGTAGTCAATTCGAACAAAAGGATCAAGATGTTACCTGTAAGTGGACAGGGATGACTTTATAAGTAAGAAAATCACACATTGGCCAGAACATAAGACCGTTCATCAATGTTGGAAGAAGATCTCGCTTCAATCTGGCTACAATCTCACTCCCACTTTCACCTGAGATTGGTACCAACACGCTTGCTTGGTTAAATGGTTCAATGAAATATAAGTCGATATTTTTGCACAATAAAGCAGGAAAGTCCACATTTTTGCACAATAAAGCAGGAAACTGAAAGTACCATCAAACCCGGGATAAAAAAACAAAAGACGGACAAGACAAACAAATAATGAAGTGGGAAAACCTGTAATTGTGGTAGCCTAGGTTTGTGTCTCCAAATATTGAATTCGAAAAGGTTTGGTGTGGAGCAGTGATGCAAAATGCTTAAGCATACCATTCTTGGATAAATTGTACAGTAGAATAGTAATTTTGGGTAGGTTCTGACTTCACCAGAATTGATCCAAACTGCCCTAGTTTGATTGGAGATAACCACGAAGCTCCAGCACTGTTGCTGTTGAGCCGACTTCCAAAGATCACAACTTCATATTAAGAAAGTTTTGTCTTTGTTAAAGCTTCAACTAGAGATGTTCACACTGGGTACCATTCGTTTTAATGCGTTTCATAGGCTTGGCAGAAGTCAAGGTTTGACGTAAATTTGCTACTTTGTGGTAACTTCCGGTGTTTCATTAGGAATTGACTAGTGCTAAGAGAATTAGCAGAACTTAAAACTGAACATATTGCTGCCTTATACTTCAGAATTAAGTCCTAAATTGAGGCCCTATTATTGCAACGTGATTTCTATAGAATACAACGCTTGGATTTGGTACGAGTGTTTGTCTTAACCCTTATTATAGCACTCCCTCTATCCCACATTGCTGGTATGTTTTTTCAATTTTGAAATGTCCCAACATATTTGTTCTCGTTTAGAAGTCAAACAAAGAGGGGTTTAAATTTCCACAAACTTAGCCATCACAAATGATAAAAAGTACTCGCTTTAAAAGTAGAGAATAAGGTGTAATATTGAAAAACCAATCAAGCTTTCTAAAAAAGACATGCATTAATTGCATGCCCCCTCAGAAAGTTGGAATCCCTCCATGAACCAGCAATATTGGGACCAAGGGAGGGAGTATCAATTCCCGAATACTTTGGAATTAGCTTAATCAGCAGTTATGGAGTTCAATATGTTTGCTGCTATAGGTAAGATTGTCAAAGCCTTCAGCCTCAACAGTTTCTTTCTGTAATGTATAATTTAGAACAGAGCTGTTTGGGCCACTTAATATTCTGGACTTTCTTAGAATAAACAGATAATCTGTTTTAAAGGTGTGGACAGTCCAATCTCTTTTAATTTAGCATATGCGCTGTCCTTCATACCAAAAAATGAATTAGTTATGAAAGTTTCCATTTGTCGAACTATTTCCGCTTGTGGAATCTCAAGGAGTACAAGAAAATCGTGGATGTCAGACAAAGCCACAAGAAACAAACAGAAGTGCATGAAAGCAGTGCTACAAGAAAACGCATCATGCATATCTCTGATTTCAAAATAACTTGGGCTGGATAAAACTAAGAGCAGTGATCACCTCGTTCTCAATGCATGACTTGTGCATGGAACCTCTCTGCAAAGCATTTTTTTCATAGGGCACATAATATGTATATCCTAAAAGTAGCAGAGTGACTAGTGATAGAGGTCAAATTCACAGTAAAATAATGCTACCACATCATGTTTCCATGTACTGAGACCCGGTGTAGTTACACAATGGACAACTTTTATGCCATTCCCATGTGCACTCTTTATCATCATGATGCAGAATCATACTGCAAATCTTAGTGCATGAAGCATCACAGCGCAGATCTTTATTTAAGCAGAAGAACTAAAATGTGCAGTGTACCTTGTAGAGCTGCATTGTAGGAGAAAAAAGAACCATTAAGACAGGGTCCGTAAAGAGCCTGTCCCATAATCAGTTTCTTCAAAGTAGTTATGACATCTCGCTTTGGTAGGATTCTTGCTATATAGGTAAACCACATGTGCTGAGATGGGCCTAAAATAAGCATCCCAAATCCAGCCATGCGTAATGTCCTCATTGAGTCAAAAGAACCAGAAGGTGGCAATGTAATCATCTGCCATTGATTAAGAAACAAGTGCTATTCAGAATTTGTTCATATTTACTACAGAAAAGATGCATCTGATTCCTTCCATTGCAGTGCAATTAAATATCATTGTCTTTCCTGTTTGAGGGCTGGGAATAAAATGTTATGATCGGTCAACGATCACAAACAGACAAATTATTTTATTTGGGTAGGAAAAAAGTGTTCAACAATGAAATGGGCATTTTTCTGAGTTCCCAAATTTGAACTTATTTTATTATTTTCTTATGTATTACTCAACTACGTTTCAGTTGAGTCTTGAATCTTGTCATTCAGTAGCTACCCCTCGTGAGTTGCTGGAAATTCCATACAAGCAAACAGCTTGTGGTTGTGCATTTGGAGATGACAAAATCGTCCACTTGAATTTATCCTCAATTTAGGTCTGTTGTTTCTGCATACAATATTTCCTAAAAAGCCAAATCCATTTCTCATTTGTGGAGTGCAGCTAAAGATAATGGCTATACATTTCGGGAAAGGATCCTCACCAATCCATGAAATGGACTAACCCGTCAAGTTAACTCTGTTTTTGGGCCCTTTCTAGCCCCAACTTTTGGAGTGCACTATCAGAAAGTGAAAGTGCCAAAACCATTCTCTGCATATTATAACGAATATACAAGCGTCGAAAATTGCGATTAGGGCACTGCTCAACAAAACCCTTAAGTGGCCGAAATGTACATCAATACCCAAACCATATCATTTTGCCGTAATACAAGCTGATGGGATATGCACCCAGATGAAAACTCCTGAATTAAATAACCAATAACAACTCAAAGTTGTCGATGTACATATATTCTGTAGCTAACACGTGGGGAGTACATTCACAATAATGAAACTTGAAGGAATGGACCGGGGGCGCACAAGCGGTGCAGTACGTGGTTTAATTCGATGCCAAGCAAAGAACCCAACCAGGGCTTAACATATAGCGAATCCTCTCGAAAGTGAGAGGCGGACACAGGTGATGCATGACAACTAAACACAAGGTCATTGCAGACTTAACCCAACACCTTACGGCACATCTAAACATGTACATATATTTATGTATATATAAAGGTATGTGTGGCCCAGTGTGGGAATATATATAAATATGGGATATGAGGTTTGTGCTTTACCTGGGATGTCAAATCCGCAGCGGTGTAAATAAGGGAAGAAGTGATAGCTTTTGTGGTGATGGGACGGGACTCGAGCATACCCAGATACCATTTCAGAAACCCCATCTTCGAATCAGAAGCAGACGAAGACGATGACGAATACGAATTGGAAGGAACTGATGAATAACAGAACCGGCGAGTGGTTTCCGAAACCCTAACAATCTTATCGAGCTGGTGATGGGTTCGAGCATACGCTCTGCTGCATTGCTGCTGCTGGTGGTTCGAAATTGATTGAGAATTGGGCCAAATGCCGGGATTGGAAGTGGTACTGCGTCGCAACCAATTGATAGAGGCGATTCGCATGCTGATTGGGTTAGATTTCCTTCAATTGCGGGGGTGGAATTGGAAAGGAAACGATTCAGGATGAGTTTGAAGTCGGTTGTTTTGGATCGAGACGGGAGACCGCGGTGCAATCGAATGACAGTTAGAGAGAGAATGTGGTGGCGGGGAATTAGAACTGGATAGTGGTGAAAGTCTTATAACGACTACTCAAGCTCAATTTCGCCTAACTAATTGGTATTACTTTTTATTTTTACTTAACTTTTCGCGTTTATTATTTTTGTCTTAAATTTTTATATATTATTAATAAATTTTGATAAAAAAATTTAAAAGTTAAAATTATGATCAAAAGTTAAAAAATAATTTATAATAATTCAAATGAACAATATTTTTTATTCTTTTAAAAATATTTTTTATTTTATAAAGTTGAACAACAAAACTAAAAGTATCGATAAGGCTGAGCAGAAAACAGTATCTGTAAGTAAAATTGTTTGGCCGTAATTTTTATTAATTTGAAAATAATTAAGGGAACCTAACAGGTCCTTAGAGAAAATAATGAGTCATAACAAAGGCTAAACCTTTTGTATAAACTAAAATGCGGGAAAAAATGAGAATAAGTTTTCTCGATACCGTAAAGAATTTAATTAACACAAATTATTAATTAAAAAAATTTAGTCGAATGAAATATGTCTTCGTTTGGTAAAGGATTTTTACTTAAAAATTAGGATATAATAGTTTACTTGTATAGCAAATTAAGTCGAAGTACACCAACTCTTTTCTTTGACTCAAAAAGGAAGAGGCTCGTTCTCTAAGTCAACTTCGATGCGACTATCTTACCTATCTCGGAGTAGACAGTTTATTCTCACTGTTCTGCCAAACTCTTTAAACCTAAAAATTTTCATCCCTTCATAAGAGAATATGAATTTTTTTATATATGTTCGTTTGATAAAGGATATAATAGTTTACTTGTGTGGCGAACTATTTTAAAGATAAACTAATTTCTTTCAAAAACTCGTGTCCTTCAAACTATAAGGAAGAAAAAATTTAAGACGTAAATCTTACAAAAGGGAACACAATTAAAATGTTCAATTTACACATTCAGGGGTTGTTCAAGTGGCAAAGGTGGGGAGAACTCCTCCGTGTTTAGAGGTTAATTTTTTATTGGGTGAGTACTTTAATTTAAGTGGAGAGCCGTGAGGATGTGTTGTTGTGTTAGTTTTCTCCGGAGGTTTGGATTGGACAGTCGGGTCCAAAGGCCTGAGTGTAGTACTATTTACTAGTGTTCGTTATAAAATAGTATTCCTTTCCCTCCATTTTTTAAATATAAATCCAATAATATCCTTCAGCATGTTTTTGTTCTCTCTCTCTCTCATGAGACGTCCCTCCACAGGCGAAAATTGAAAGGAGAAGAACGAACATAATTCGTCGCTACTTTCACTGGTTTGATTACTTCCCCGCAACAATTTCGTTTTCGAAAGCAGAAAGATTCACCGCACAATCGCTGCATCGCAACCGATCAATTGCCGTAGCATTTGCAAATTACGAACCTTTCTCATCGCCTCCCTGCGTATCATAGATTCTGAAGAAGCTCCTCGAAGAAGACGAGGTCCCCCCCCCCCCCCCCCCCCCCCCCCCCCCTTCCTTCTCTATTTATGTATGTATCACACACACACACACATACATACAGAATACATATATATTAGTATATATCTGGATTTGGAGAAAGGGGCGTTCTTTGGGAAGTGAAGACAAGATTTCCGGGATCAAGAAACGCGCAAATTTGGTTTTCTTTAAAATCTTTGCTATTCGATTATTTTGCAGAACAAAACAATGCATTCTGGGGTTAATGTGAAGGTACTCACAGCCACTCGGAACAGGGACAAAAAGGACGACACCTCAACATCTCAACCCCCTAATCCAAACAGTGGTATGTTGCTTTCCATTTTATAAATAGCGCAAGAATAATCCTCAAATGAGCTGACCGAATGGGGTGGAAAATTAGGGCTGTAACTTTCTGTGTTATTTCTTATTGAATTCTTTGTTCTTCGGCAAGATTTTGTTTTCGCCTTCTATTATTTTTCTTATTTGTTGGGTGTAAAAGGTTAAGGATTTAATTGTATGTAGTGAGGCAAATTTAACTGTTCAGCTTGTGAACCATCAAGAAACAGAATCTTGGTCAGTTTAGGAGCTTGGTCTATAATTTTGAAGTATGGTTTTAGCATTTTCAGCTTGTCCATATGCTAGGGCAAAAATACCGTGCAGCTTTGGTTCGATGCATAATTATGGGATTACGCACAAATCTGAATATTAACCAATCAAAGATAGAGATGAGAAAGAGGAAGAAGTGATAAACAAAACATCTTACTCATATTTCATTTATTAACAACACAAGGAGTACATTTAGTTAACTATCTAACTGCTTTGAAATCCGTTTGGCTGCACTTTAGTTCCGCTATCCTTAATAGGCTGCTGCCAAACAATGGGAGGATCACCAACCATGAGTTTGGACCTCAGAAACTGGAACCTAGCAACTGAAAGAGACTAGGTGAAAATATCTGCAGGTTGAGCATCTGTACCAATGTGACGTAAAGCAATAAGATTGTTAAGAATGTTTTCTCCAAAAAACGATAGGCTCTTTTACGATGTTTGGTCCTAGCTAGGAAGTTTGGATCAAGGGCCATAAAAAGACGTTATCACGACCTAGGCAGTATTGTGCCGCCTCGCCATTAGGTCTAGCCATTTTTTAAGGATTCGTCAGGGACTAGTCGGCCTAGTTGGACTAATCGTTTCAGGATTAGTCGGGCTAGTCGTTCTAGAATTTTTTCAGCTTAGTCGTTTTAGGATTAGTCGGCGTAGTCGGGGACTAGTTAGTCTAGTCATTTTCAAAAAATTGGAGCTAAATGGAATTTTTTTAAAATATTTGGGGTAAATTAGAACTACTTTAAAATTACAAGGTTTAAAGTGTAAACTATGAGTCTTTGATGTTTGACTATTTGGGATTTTACGGTTTAATTTCTTTATTTCTTTTGGTTTTGAACTTTGAACATTGAAAACCCAACCCAACTAGTCAGCAGAGGCACGAGGTGCCCCTCTTTTGTCCAACTAGCGCCCAACCACTTTTAGAATATTGCAGTCGCTCTTTCTCAGTTGTCACCATCCAAATGGATTGTAAGAGTTGGGGATCAATAATACGGCATCCACCAATGTATTGTATATCCTTATTTTGTGGGATTGGTTGTCCTATGTCATCCTTCAATTGTCGCATTCAAATGGTAGAAGTAGAGTTCTCACAATTGATAATCGAATCACATGTCTGAACTGCCCCATGGAAAATAGGCCCTACAAGCTCGGATACTAAATTCTGCATTGAAGCCAGCAGTGGGGGTATATTTGTGCAAACCAGCTTGTATATTATGTTCTACGTTGATTAAGTCTACCTTCACTGTTTGGGAAGGAAGAGGCTATGCCTTTTTTGTTATTGGTGTTGTAGTAGGTTGTAATTTGTGCAAACTAGCTTGTTCATAGTATTTGACAGTCATCGTTAATTCTATCGTTTAAGGAAGGGAGAGGCTGTGCCATATGTACTCTCTTATTTTCCTCGGTCTTTTATGTCTCCTTCTTAGAAGCTTACTTGATTGATTATGAATATTGAACTTAACAGCAGCTTTATCTCAAGGAAGCCATCACACTTCCAGTCAGTTATTTCCACAGAGGCAAACTTCCAGCCAAGATGAAAAAGCCAATTCTCAAAGTCAACAAAATGTGAACGGGTCCCAAATGGAGCTAAAGCAACATGGATCTAGTCCTGAAAATCAGCGGCAACAAATTGGCCATCAGTCGCTAGATGACCATCCCCTCCATTTTTCTAGACCACTGGGTGTTCCTAATTCTGATAAAAATCCCAAGTTATCAAAAATTAACCAACAGTTAGTGCCAACAGAACATAAAATGATACAAGTGGATCTGTTGATTACGCTCCTAAAAACCCAACTTGATAAAGACAAAGGCATCCAACTCGAGACTCTTTGTAATAAAGTGAAGGTGGATCTTAGACATTGACTTCCTTATCAAGTATCAATTGTTATGTCTTACAAATATCTTACGGTTACAAATTTTTTATTACTCTCCGTGCTGATGGGAATTTTTTTTTTTAATTGTGTTCAGAAAAATGAGGTCTCTCTTGATGTATTTGCCCACCACATGGGAACTATTTTTGGGGACCAGATGCTTAATATGGAAGCAGCTAAACTACGCAAGGAGGTAATTATAAGCATGGTCTTTTGTTATAGTCAAAGTCATGGTTGCAGTTTTTCAAAACCCTTTCCGAAAACTGTTCTGTAAGAAATAAATATACTCAACAATTCCATGTCATTTTGTTTCATGAAAAATAGTTTCGAAGTTTGGATACATCTTTCTAATGTAATGTTGCCTAATAAGTGGGTTATGTCCCTGACTCCCTAAAGGTTCTCAGAAAATAGGTTTTGAAAATAATCAACCAAATAAAGTTTTGATGAGAAAAGTTCCGAAAAGTCTATGCTGAAAACAACCATGTCTCAACTTTGTTTGTGGTTATGCTGAAACAAAACTGGAAACACAGCTTGGTCGAAACTGGCAGACTGGAGCCAACCAGTTCTTGTTACAATCACAAGCTTCTGCGGAACCACAGCATCAAGGAACTGCTCCTCAGTCATGCGCACAACTTCACCAGAAGGGAGGTAAGAAACGTCTCATATTCCATCTGCACCATCACAAATGAAAACTGATTCAAAGCAGTACGACATTAGGCAATAAGCCATCTTTTCCTATTTATGGAAGTACCCGGCAGTAATTGTCACCCATTTTTCTGGAACTAATGTTAATGCTCCAGCAGCATCTCTGAAAGAGCAACCCCATGATAGAGAGGTGTCAGAGGTAGGGAGGGTGCCTAGGGCGAGGGGAGGCACACACAAAGGGGTGCAGTTTCAGAAGGTTCCTGAGGAGGTTGTACCGCTTCCGGTTATTCCTTGGTCCTTTATGGTGACCAACAGGGATTATGTGAACGGGATGGTTAAGGTCCCGCCCCCTGGAGATGTTATCCCGGAGTTTCCTACTCAGGTATCTCTGATTTGACCATGATCTGTACTATTCTGTTCTGATTAGCTGTTATGTTTTGTTCTGTTTAACTTAACTGATTCTTTTATGTTTCTGATTGCAGATCCCTCAGGAGTGGTCCATACAGGCATACATGGCCCTTCTCGGTTTCCAGCGCCTGGTCCGCATGCTTGCTCGAGGCGATACTACTCGCATTCAATACCCTCCTGGTGAGGGGTCTAGTCGTTGTTCGGAGGTATGTGAATCTCTCAATTTTACATTTTAGTTTGATTCCTATTTATTTCTAAATGTTGATTTTTCTATGCGGGTGCCAACTGACGGCACACCTCAGGGTCCATCAGAGCCTCGTTGGAGAGGGACGGTTGTAGAGAGCTCGATGGTCTCAGCTGGGCTGCACTTGGGAGCGCGACGGGCTCGCGAGGAGAGGGACGATCATGAGGGGGCTCCCACTGTAAGGTGGAGAGGCATGACGGAGTAGCTCGTAGAGTTGTTGGTGCGGCTTGTGTGCCTCTTTTTGTTCTTTTGGAGCTTGTGTGCCCTCATAGATATAGGTAGGTTAGTTGCTTGAGAGTGCATGCTTGTTTTTTGACGACGACTGAGCTGAAGTGTCCAAAAGATACTTTTTGATTTTATATTGCGATTCTCAATTTTAAGCAGATGCATTCGTTTTGCACGTTTTCTTTTTATTTGTAAACTCAATTCGTTACTTGCATGGGCAATTACATTGACCACAGATATACTTTACAAATTGCTATATAAAATAGGGACAAACTTTAACAAAACATTATCAAAGGTAAAGACGCCCTATTCTAAAACGATACAACTTAAACACACTGCCCTCTGTCGCTTTGCGATGTTGAAAATAGATACACAACTCTTTTCAACAATGACAAAGCTTCTGGAGCTAAAACTTTAGCGGAGGCACGAGGCTAAAAATCCTCGAAATTGTATTATTACTTGGCATGACCAACTTGTAATAACATCAATGAATTTGAATGAAAATGATGTTCTTTACAATCTTTTACATAAGATTTGCATATTTCATTTTTGCTTAGTTCAGTCATTTCAAATAATTCTGGATTGATCTGGATCGAATCATTGAGGTTCTTTTATCCTTTGGGAGGAATCAGTCTAAGCATGCTTTGAGGTTACAGTTCCTTCAGTTGTTGACACTCTCCTTTTGATGCTCTTAATTTTACCTAGCATCACCCTTGTGTGTTTTCGATCGAGCTAGCACTTTCATTCATGACCTTTATTTTGCTTGGGATGCCTTTGGAGGTTTTCTTTCTCAACTGGCATTTTACTCTAATTTTTGCTTAAATTGTTTGCCCTTGCGATTTTTCAACCTAGGGTGCTTCTCATGGATAGTATCTTTTGAGCTGGTCCAGATTGATCAAGGCAAAAAAAATATTTTCATCTAAGTCCATAACACGTACTGCTCCTCTTGGAAACATAGTCTTGATGATGTTTTGCCCCAACCATGTCTAGATTTTCCTCGCAAATCATGAATGTGTGCTCTGATTTATGTAAGTACAATCTCTCTTTTAATCAAATTTTGGGACTTAACCTTCTTCTTAAATGCCCGTGATATTATGCATTGATAACCTTGAACATGGTACAAGGCCTCCGGTCTTCTCTCATCAAATAGTATCAGTTCTTCAAATCTTTCGTTAATCCATTATGCCTTCGGTACTTCGCATTCTGCAATAATCCTCAAGGATGGTATTTCGAGCTCTATCGGGAACATGACCTCCATCACGTAAATTAGAGAGTAAGGTGTTGTCTTGGAGAGTGTTTAAATTGACGTCTGATATCCTCATAAAGCTAAGGGTAACTGCTTGGGCTAATTTGTAGTACATTCAACTGTCTTCTCCATAATTCTCTTGACATTCTTGTTTGTTGCTTCCACTGCCTTGTTGGTTGATTATTTATGCGCTCAGATTCTGAGTTCTTTCAACATTTCTAGGAATGTCCCTTCGAAGTGTACTCTGTTGTTTGATATTAGCTCGTGCGGTACTCTGTACCGGTAAATGATATTCTATCGTATGAACTGAGCTACTTGTACCGCTGTCAGTGTTTCATAGGAAGCAACTCCTACCCATTTCGTGAAGTAGTTGATGGCGAACAACATGAACTTGTGTCGTATCACGTTGATGCCCCAGATCAATCAAGACCATTGTTAGGTAATAGCATGTAACTTGGACGGCAAAATATGTAGAAGGTTTGCATGTATTTGGCTCTATGACACATTCGAACATGTTTCACACATTCAGTTTTCATAGTAGACTAAAAATAGCCTAATCTCCATATCTTCTTCACTAACATCGTTCATATGGGGTCTACAAACTACTTCGTGGACCTTCTCCATGATTCTTTTTCCTTCTTCGGTGTTTACGCACAACTTATGGAAACTGCCATATGACCTCTTGTTCAATTTTCCTCTACAAATAAAATATTGTTATGCTAATTTACAAATGTTTATTTTGTCTTTCTTGCTTGCATTTTCGGGATATTCACTTCGCTCTCCGAGATTCTAGATACATGATACCACACTAATTCATCAGTCACTTCGTCAATTGGTTCCAAATAATCATGGACCGGCTTGTCTCCCTACTCAATTATTAGGGGTCTTATCTTCATTTCCCTCAGGATGGTGATTAATGAAGCTAAGGTTGCAAATGCGTTGGTAAATTGATTCTTCAAATGAAGCACGCATGTGAAAGTTACCGCATCAAACATCGGGATCAGGTTTTCCAGATCTTGATGATACAATGCCAATGTTTCTTCCTTAACCTTTCAATCTCTGTTTGATTGAGAGACCACCAGGTTGGAGTCACCAATTACTTCTAACTTATTGACACCGATTTCTAGGGCAGCTTCCACGCCTACAATACATGTATCGTATTCTACTTGATTGTTCGTTACCCTAAAATTGAGCCTGAAATATAACCAAATGTGTACTTTGTCGGGAATATAAAGGTATGAGGACCATAAGAAGAAAAAAATAACCTTAAGAATTTTTTGTGATTGTCTGACTATAATTCGAACTGGGATGTTCCCATTTTTAAATGCCACAAAATTGTGGGGCGATCAAATCCCACGAATCATGAACTCTGTATATTACATGTATCTTTATATGCATACACATCAAAATAATTTATCTCATACTATACTGGTTGATACGTAGCAGTTCGCTCGCCGGTACGAAATTGATAATTTTGATACATCGTTAAAGGTAAACTATGATTAAATCTTAACCTATCATATGATAATAAGTAAGATGCAAATTGACATGATGGCTCCAACTGGGACTATAATTTATTTAACCTATTTTTTTTTATAGATACTCAAATATAAATTTCTATTTTGCAAATCCAAAATATCTTAGAGGCTACGTCGACAGTTTGCAAAAGCTAGATTTTCGGCTAGATATCACAAAAATTTCATAAGCAATGTCACGATGGAGGAGTTTGGGGCCTTGGTGTGCATTGGAGGATATGTTGTGTGCGTTAACACGATATTATTTTAAGCACAAAATATTGTCGAACATTTAAACATTGATCGAATAATTTTCGAAAGATGTTTTGCGCGCTAAAATACTGTTGTTTTGACGTGCAACATGATTTGCTGTGAGTAATGCATAATAAGATCTCTATTATCACGAGAGAGTGATAGGAAATAAAAAAAGATTTTTTTTTATATAATTGTATTTTTGGTCAAATCCTTATTCATGGTGTAATCACATTTTCCCATTATTTTTCTTTAAAACCTTCCAACGAATTAAGATAAGAATTTTAAATTATGGTGTTGTAAACTATGGTAGAGAGAAATATAATAATAACATTTGTTGGAACTTAATTCAAGAAAAGATTTTGAGGACTTCATTCATTTTTTTACTAAACATTGTTTATTTGAAAAATATAGCATTTTCCTCCTCTTCACATTTCTACCGCGAGCCTTCATTTATGGCCATCATTAAATTCACATTCTCTCTATCGTCGTTCCAATTCTACCGTGAATCACACTTTGCAATAACTATCAAAACCTACCAAAACTAAGCAACTACCGCCCACCCCTCATAAGTATAGTCAAATACTTTCACATAATAATTAAAAGTATGATTATTAAAGTTTAAAACATACATTTTAAAAAGAATATTATGTTGTGTTTAGAGAGAAAATTATTAAACAAGATGATTATACCTTCAATTATACCTCATATGAATATTTTCCATAACTAGTTAACGGTTTCACTAACAGAATGAGACAATTAAACGTTAACTTAAAATGTAGAAGTTAGAATGTTTAAATTAAGGCAAAAGTTAACAAGCGCCCTAAGGGCACTGTTTAGTGTCCACTCACTTGTCAGATATTACAAATTTGGTTGACAAATTCCAATCAAAGGTCAAGTGATCCATAAAGCAATTAGGTTAAATTACAATAACTTTTCCAAATCTTTTTGAATGTTACACAAAGCACTCCTGCTGTAATAAAAGACTAGCAATAACTCAGGTTATGCACGAAACTTGTAAAATAAAATAAAAAATATTTTATTATGTTAGTACATATATTTTTTAATTTTAGTAATAATTTTTTATCGCAATAAAGTAATGTAAATGTGTAATTTTTATAACATGTACAACTTGAAAATATATTTAATATCTTATTCTAAATTTACTTTTAGTGAAGTGTATTAAAATTAAGATCTCAATAACTAAACGATTTGCTACCATAAGTCCCACGGATTTCAGCAATCCGGTCGATTTAGCGGCTCGAATTTGTCTAAATTAATTCAGTCATATATTCATTCAATCTCATTTCTAAGAGAAATTTAAATAGAACATCTAAATTTAATAGTTTAAAATAATTAAGAATAACTTCTAAGAATGAGACTATTTAATTATGAATCATTCTACTTATTATTTTATCACAAAAATAGTTTTAATATTTTTTAAAGATTAATAAAATAAATATAATTTTTGCAGAATAAATTAATGCATTATTTATCTACCTATACCATAAAAGAAAAAATAAATTCAACATAATATTTGAAATTTGCAATCGATAAAAAATATGATATTGATTAGTTGGTTTTATAGAAGTTAAAAAATGAGTTATCAATAACCTACTTCAAAACCTAACTAAGAAGCATAGTGTAATTAAATTTTTTATCCAATTTAATTTTCAACAAGTGGATATGAATGCTAATAAAATTTAGTGATTCGCATATTACCCAACTCAGACTATCATGAAGACATTATAAGAATAAACTCTCATACACCATAATAAATTATACCCAACCAAGTTTAAACGTATTTAGTATAATTTATCATTTTCGTTGCTCTTATTTTCAATACATAACATTTTTATGTCTTTTACTTTTTTAAAAATAAAAAGAAAGTTCAAGTTCAAAGAAGGACTTTCTTTTAATCATCTATGTTACTATTTTATCTTATTTGACTTTACTTTTAATCATCAACCTACTTAACTGATCAAATTAAAATCGCCTAAAAGATTAACCAACTCATCAATTTTAAAGATTAGTGATTTTGGAGCAGGTTAAAAAATATAAACCTATTTAGAATGAGTTAATTAAAATATAAACTCAACTGAAGGCACATCTTTACGGTAACGGTTCCTAACCTCATTAATAATAGCAAACATTTTGTGGGTATAGAAATCTATTTTAACCATTATGCGTATAATTTTTTTTAAAAATTATTATGAAATGTATTTATAAAAAAATATATGATAGTTAAAAAAAAGATGATATTTTTATTTTATATTTTAAAATCAGAGATAGAGAAATATTGTACGATTATATGTGTATTTGTTTGTAAGAAGTTGTGGATTAAACTTTCTTTTCTTTCTATGTAAGAATAAGTATATTTATTTGTGCTTTTATTTTAAAAATCAATTTCTATGTAAATTTTTAAGAATAAGTAAATTTATTTGTTTGTATGAATTTTTTTGATAAAAACAATATATATACTATCAAACATCAAATATATTTAGTTCCATTAATGAAAACTAATTTTGTCCAAAGACAGACTAAGTTTCCTTTATTACTTGGCTGATCAGAAAAATCATTTAGAGGTTTAATATGTTTCGTTGAGAAAAGAGAGAGAAAAGAGTACAAAACATATGGGCTAAAGTTGTTACGAGAAAAGAGTAGAAGAGGTAAATGAAAAATGAAAACACAACATATGGGTTAAATGTGTTATTTTGAAAAGAGTACAAAGCGAAATGTTATAAATGGCGCGTGAACTTCTTTGACTTGATGGATGATGGCATTTGTTTAATTCTTAACCGGTGCCTAATGGGCACCCGATAGCAGAACCCTTAAATTAAAAGTGAAGGATAGGGTATAAAATGATATGAAGTGTAGATGCATGGGTGCAAATTGTATTTTACCCAATCCTTTTGTGCAAACAAATCATAGTGAAAATCTCGTTTGTTCAATTAAACCGAGGGCAGCCCAAGCTCTCCTTCTCTCCCTCCCTCCCTCCCTCTCTCTCTCATGAGACATCCCTCCGCAGGGGAAAATTGAAAGGAGAAGAAGAACATAATTCCTGGCTATTCTCACTGTTTTACTCATTTACCCACTCCCAAGTCGCCGTCGAGCAGGCACCAATTTTGTTTTGGAAGAAGAAAGATTCACCGCGTAATCACTGCATCGCAACCGATCAATTGCCGTAGCATTTGCAAGTTACGAACCTTTCTCATCGCCTCCCTGCGTATCATAGATTCTGATGGACCCTTCCATTATGAAGCTCCTCGAAGAAGACGAGGTCCCTCCGTTTCTCTCTCCTTTATTTATGTATGTATCACACACACAGACACAAAAACAAAAAAACAAAATATGCCCATATATCTGGATTTGGAGAAAGGGGCGTTCTTTGGGACGTGAAGACAAGATTTCCGGGATCAAGAAACTCGCAATTTTTTTTTTTTTTTAAATCTTTGCTATTCGATTCTTTTTGTAGGACGAAACAATGCATTCTGGGGCTGATGTGGAGGCATTCACAGCTGCTCTAAACAGGGACATAGAGGGCGATACTTCAACATCTCAACCCTCTGATTCAGACAGTGGTATGTTTCTTTCCATTTGATACAAATCATGGCAAGAATAATCCTCAATTGAGCTGACTAAATGGAGTGGAAAATTAGGGCCTTAACGTTGTATGTGTTTTTTCTTATTGACTCTCCCTCTTTTGTTCTGCGGTAATGTTTTTTTTTCGCCTACTATTATTTTTCGTATTTGTTGGGTGTAAAAAGTTGAGGGTTTAATTGTATCTAGTGAAACGAATTCAACTGTTCAGCTTGTACTTAGTGTGAACTGTCAATAAACAGAATATTGGTCACTTTGGGAGCTTAGTCTATAATTTTGAAGTAGGGTTTTAGCATTTTCAACTACTCCTTATACCAAACCAAACCAAACCAAAACTGAGCCTTGTGTCCCAAACTACTCCTTATGCTAGGGTAAATACCGTGGAGCTTTATTTGACTGGTTGGATGCATAATTATGGAATTACACACAAATTTGAATATTGAGGAAACAAAGAAAGAGATGAGAGAGAGGAAGAAGTGATAAACAAAATATATAATTTGTATTTCATTTGTTAAAACACAAGGAGTACATTTGTCGAGTTCTACATGTACATTAGCTGCGCATTGAAGAACAGCTGTCAGAATCCAACTCTAACTATGTAACTTAGTGGACTAGGATTCGGGCGTAGCTAACTATATAACTGCCTCGAAATCTGTTTGGCTGCACTTTAGTTCCACTATCCTTAACAGGCTGCCGCCAAATGATGGGAGGATCACCAACCATGAGTTTGGACCTCAGAAACTGGAACCTAGCAAGTGAAAGAGACTTGCTGAAAATATCTGCAGGTTGAGCATCTCTACCAATGTGATGTAAAGCAATACAATTATTAAGAACTTTTTCTCCAAAAAATGATAGTCTATTTCAAGATGTTTGGCCCTGGCTTAAAGATTGGATCAAGGGCCATAAAATGACCTTATTATACCGTAAGGTATAAGGCAGAGAAGATGAAACATGTGACTTAGAAAGTAATTGGTCAATCCAACCAGATCAGCTGCAGTTTGAGCCATGATTCAGCTCTCATCCTCCCTTTAAGACTCGAGTAATCTTCCACTTCTGTTCTCTTCACTGACAAAAAGAAAGTGTTCTACGCATCCCTGTCTCTTTAATCAAGCTGCTTGCTCCTACACATCCCTTTTCTTTCTTTCCCAATTCCACTCTGAGTTCCAATCATCCAGTCCCTTGACTCAGTTTTCTACCTGCGGCTGGCTTTGTTTTTTGTACAGTAAGATAAGAGCTAATACTCGGCTCAGCTGATAATCTTCCCACTGTACATTGTGTCTTGGTACACCAAGAAACCGTGTTAGGACCTCGAAACACTGAGAAACCAGTAGTTGATCTTCTGTCCACTGGATCCTCAACCCAATCAGCATTCACACAGGCTGCCAAAGCAAGAGAACCAGGGATAAAATGAAGGCCTTCATAGATGGAACGCTTAATATATTCTAGGATAAGTTTAACTGCAATAAAGCGGCGATGGGTTAGAGCATGCATATGTTGGCAAGCATAGTTCACATGATAGGAAATCCCAGGCCTTGTGAGGTTTTGGCTTTTTTTTTTTTTTTTTTTACGGGTTCCGAAGCCATATTGATTGATAACCGGTCAATATGATTTTTGGCAGGGTTAATGTCTCTATGAACTCTAAAATATAAACTGTTCCAATTGTGGGAGGCCCAAAAGGACCATCTGGAGTGGGTTTGAACCTTGGGGAAATTCACAGTGTGTAGTTTGACTGGTCAGATTAATGATGAAGGGGTACATATAGCCTTAGGATGTATAGTCCTACCGTTTTTTCTGAACTCTTTGACCAGCTTACACTCTGTCCGAACAGGCTGACTACAAAGGATGAGAGGAAAAAAAACGAAAGGAGAATCCTATCACCTGTTTAGTGGAAAGTGAAGACAAATCATGGGTTTTTACTGGTCCTTTGTTTTGTTTCTCGCCAAAATAGTGAGATTTGATGAGAAACTCCATTCTTGCTTTTCTCGCTCTCAGTGTTCTAAAGATTGGCCTAGCCAGCACCTAGGCATTGTTGTGCCGCCTCGCTTTTAGGTCTAGGCATTTTTTAAGGATTAACAGGAAATTCGTCGGGGACTAGTCGGACAAGTCATTTTAGGATTTGTTGGCTTAGTCGTTTTAGGATTAGTTCACCTAGTCAGGGGTAAATTAAAAATATTTTAAAATTAGAAGGTTTAAAGTATAGACTATGAGTCTTTGATGTTTTGACTATTTGGGATTTTACGTATTAATTTCTTAATTGCATTTGGTTTTGAACATTGAACATTGAAATTGAAAACCCGACTAATCTCTAGTCCCGACTAGTCAGCCTAGGTGCTAGGTGCCCCTCTTCCGGCCGACTAGTGCCTAGCCACTTTTAGAACATTGTAGTCGCTCTTTCTTAGTTGTCACCATCCAAATGGATTGTAAGAGCGGGGGATTAATAATACGACATCCAATATTATATTGAATGTCCTTTTTTGCCTGATTGGTTGTCCAATGTCATCCTTCCGTTGTTGCATTCAAATGCTGGAAGTACAGTTCTCGTGATTGATAGTCGAATCACACATCTAAACTGACCCTATGGAAAATGGGCCCTGCAGGCTCGGATACTAAGTTCTGTGTGGAAGCCAGCAGTGGGAGTATATTTGTGCAAACCAGCTTGTATATTATGTTCTACATTCATTAAGCGAACCTTCACTGTTTGGGAAGGAAAAGGCTGTACCTGTTGTTATCCGTGTTTTAGTAGGTGGTAATTTGTGGGAACTAGCTATTTCATAGTATTTGACAGCCATCATGTTTCAATCGCTTAGGAAGGGAGGGGCTGTGTCTTATGTACTCTCTAGTGGTTGAGGACTAAGCAATACAGATTCCTCAATTGGAAGGTCAGTGCATTGGCGCAGATTATGACCTCATTTTAGAATCATAGGACCTGATGTGAATCTGATAATAGTTCTGGGAGCTGTTTAGTTTGTGTAATGTATTAAGCCTGTTGATTTAGTTTATTTTGTACTAAGAGCAGGACATGGTAATGGGAGCCCTTCTTCAGCTTTCTATTTATGTGTACTGAGCAGGGTAGTGTATTGTTAATATATATCCCATTTTTCAATGGATACTAGTCTAAGTATGCATGAATGCTTGGGTTTACTGCCTTTGACATTTTACCTGTTTTTTCTCAGTATTTTCTGTTTCCTTCTTAGAAGCTTCTTGATTGATCATACATATTGATCTTAACAGCAGCTTTATGTCAAGGGAGCTATCACACTTCCAGTCAATTATTTTCACAGTGGCAAACTTCCAGCCAAGATGAACAAGCTAATTCTCAAAGTCAACAAAATGTGAATGGGTCCCAGCAAAAAGATCAACATTCATCTGAAATGGAGCTAAAGCAACATGGATCTGGTCCTGAAAATCAGCGGCAACAAATTGACCATCAGTCGCTAGATGACCATCGACAACGGCAAGCAGAACAAAATACCCTCCATTTTTCTAGACCACTTGGCGCTCCTAATTCTGAAAAAAATTCCGAGTTACCGAAAATTAACCAACAGTCAGCGCCAACAGAACAGGCAATGAGACCAGTGAATCGTGGACAAGTGCCATTTGGTCTGTTGCTTCCGCTTCTAAAACCTCAACTTGATAAAGACAGAGGCATGCAACTTCAGACACTTTTTAATAAATTGAAGGTGGATCTCAGACATAGACTTTCTTATCAAGTATCAACTGTTGTGTCTTTTAAATTTACTGGAACAATTTTTTTTATTACTCTCCATGCTGATGGGAAAAACTATTTAATTGCTTTCAGAAAAATGAGATATCTAAAGATGTATTTGTCCACCACATGAGAGCTATTGTTGGGGATCAGATGCTTAAGATGGCAGTATATAAACTACATGCGCAGGTAATTATAAACATGTTCTTTTGCTGTAGTCAACGTCAATGCTTAGTTGCAGTTTTCAAAACACTTTTCAAAAACTATTTTGTAAGAAATAAATGTACTCAACATTTTCATGTCACTTTGTCCTCAAGAGAAATAGTTTCGAAATTTATAAACATCTTTCTAATGTAATGTTTCCTGGTAAGTTGGTTATGTCCTAAAGGTTCTCAGAAAATAGGTTTTGAAAACAATCAACCAAATTTTTCTTTGATGAGAATGTTCCAAAAAGTCTATTATGAAAACAACCACCGAACATAATCTAAGACTCTAACTTTTTTGTGATTATGCTAAAACAAAACTGGAAACACAGGGTGGTCGAAACTCGCAGACTGGATCCAACCAGTTCTTGTCACAATCACAAGCTTCTGCGCAACCACAGCACCAAAAAATGCAAACTGTGGGGCCAAATCAAGGAACTGTTCCTCAGTCATTTGCTCAACTTCACCAGAAGGGAGGTAACGGTGACACGTCTCATATTCCATCTGCGGCATCACAAGTGAAAGCTGATTCAAGCAATACGACATTAGGCAACAAGCCATCTTTTCCTATTTATGGAAGTGCTGGCAGTAATTATCACCAATTTTCGGGAACTAATGTTAATGCTTCAGCAGCATCTCTGAAACAGCAACCCAGTGATTCTCAAATGAGGCAAGGTATAGTTCAGCAAAGCATTGATGCAAATCAGGTTAGTGACATCAACTCTGTTTGTGGATTTGACAAATATGTGTATTCAAGAGGCAAACTTCTTATGGTGAACAGAAAAAGGCAACATTCTCACTTGGCAATTTATGTAACTCTGCAGCAGAATTTGGTTCATTGGACATCATCAACCAGTAGAGAGCAGAAAAATGGTGCCCAATCATCGATGGCTTATGTTAAACAAGAGCCTCTTGATCAGGGGAATGAGCAACAGTTCAAATCACACTCGTCTTCTCCCAGGGGCTTGTCTTCTTTCTCTCCTTTACAGGGTTCACATGGGAATGCAGTGACAGGAAATTTAAAGGATGAAGCTCTTGAGGTGCAGTCCTCAAGGATGGGGTTCTCAGGGAATGCAAGTATGGTGCCTTCAAATTCAGCATCGTCTCCTACAACAGCCCAGCTAGACCCTAATAACTTGGTATTCTTGACTTGGTCATTTGGCTGTACCTGGTTGTCTTTTTCTACAATTCTCAAATGCATGGATTAAACATTCAGGATGAGATAAACGAAAACTCTTATCCACTTAAAAACAGTCTTGAAGTGCACCAGTGAAGAAAGCATAGAAGATATTAAGGAACAGCACCCATGTCCCATTTCTGTTAATTGTTCGATTCATTTTGACTTATTTATTAAAGTTGTGATGATAATTACTATTATTATATTATCTTCAGCAGCGGCTATTTTTGTAAGGCCTGATTATTGCTGCTGATTGATGGCTAATCAATCTGGATACTTTCTGTTACGGCGGAGAGTTTATAAAGTTTTGCTTGGAATTGTCTTTTTAGAAATAATTTAAGCCTGATTCATCACAGGGTTTCGGATCTTATATTCATTGTTCTACTTAAACTAAGGAACTGGAGATATTTATTCTGTAATTTTGTATAAAAGCTACTTCTAAGGTCTTGTTCAAGCGTTATTAACAAACAAAAAAACTTAAAACGGAGGTAAAATAGAGAGGCTCAATAAACAGCCCAATATGGCTGCTACCATGTACATGCAAGAGGCCTTACATGGTTTATAGTGTCAATGCCCTTGTCAATACATCCAGTACATTGGGTTTGTTTGGTTGGTTTTTTTCTTTTTTCTTTTTTTTTTTTTTTTTTTTGGGGGGGGGGGGGGGGATCGCGCTTATCGCGCTTATGTATATATAGCTGCGGATAAAAAATTGGTTTTCAACATGGATTTGTTTGCAAGAAGAAGGGTTTTGCAGGAATTTTTTTTTTTTTGGTAGATTGTATTTTTATCACTGAACAATCAGTTCTCCTGCGTTTCTTCTACTATTTACTTTTCCTTCTCTTGTTTTATTATTCTTGACTATTGTTTATGAGGTCTTATCTTGCTTAGTAGATCTGCTCTTTTCCTTTTTGGTCGAAGCATCTCCTTTCCTACAATTGGCTTATTAATTTTCCTCTAGGGAAAAGGGACTTTTCTCCTGGTTTACTATACTTTTTCTGGAGTATTCATGTTAAAGGCTTATCAAATTTTTTCTTCCTTTGGTTGATTGGCTTACCTGTTGCTTTCATGTTTTGTCAGTTAAGTTCTCGGATCCCATCTGCAATTACTCCAGTTGGACCCGGAAATAATGCAAAAACTCCGCCGAAAAAGCCTGCTGTTGGCCAAAAGAAACCGCTAGAATCCCTTGGTTCTTCACCACCTTTACCAAGGTGATACTTCTTTTCTACCGAAACCTAAGGTCCATCCGTCATTTGTTGGTGCAAGTTTGTTTCTCACTCTCAATATCAACCACTTTTTTGTTGTCCTTCGGCACATATATGGGATGTCTGACAGTAAGAAGCAAAAGGTATCTGGGACATTTGCGGATCAAAGCATCGATCAGCTCAATGATGTAACTGCCGTCAGTGGAGTTAATCTGAGGGTATGATATTTCGCCACCATCTTTTAATTTACTCAAAGCTGTTACTGAAGAACTTCTCCACTGGTATGCTACTTGGGTTGCTACAGCTATATTTTAGCATGAAGCTCCCAAAGTCCTCCAATGGTGAGGTGAACACATGCTATATTTACCTATAGCTGTTTATTGTGCCAAACACAAGGTACAACTAAGGCTAAAATATAGTATGTCCACTTTTCTACCTCTCTCAACATGGATCCACATATAGCGATGCAGTTGACATTTTTTTTTTTTTGAAACAAATAAAAGAAATAAGATCTGCTCCATTGGAGCAACATTGCTATGATTTAGCAATTGAACCCTTGGTGATGCTCTAACTAAACTCACGATGCAGAGACTTTTAAGTTAGGAGCTCACTGCTCTTTGTATGCTGTGTGATTTAGGAAGAGGAGGAACAGCTGCTTTCTGGGCCCAAGGAAGACAGTCGAGTTTCAGAAGCATCTCGAAGGGTTGTACAAGAAGAAGAAGAAAGGCTGATACTGCAGAAAATGCCCCTTCAAAAGAAATTGGCAGAAATCAGTTAAAGCTTCAATTTCTGATGAAATTTATCTCCTGTGAATTTATGCATTTTGTTTCTAGGGAGAACCAATTTTAGAAGCACTTTGCTTGACATTTTGGAATCTTAGTAGCAGGGAGCTCCTAAAGTGGCGCCGCTCCCACTTTAAGAGCCTGCTTCTGCGCTCCCAACTAAGGAGGTTGACGGGAGCCCTCTCCCATCGAGATGGGATCACGCTCCTTACAAGGATGAGAGCTTTTGTATGATCCTCGGATTAAAAAAAGAGATTTATCTTAGCCCACGTCATAATATCTTGCAAAGAAAACCACATATTGTAACATTAGTACATTTTTGGTCCATATTTTTACTTCCTACAATGATTGTACTTTTAAAGTATATATTATATGGCACATTATTTTCATAATATATGTACACGCTCCTTTCATGCTCCAAACCTTGGGAGCTTCTATGTTCCCCGCTCCCCCGCTTTCACTTCTGCTCCTTCTCTCACTTCGTGCAACTAAGGTTGAATCTGTATTGTGGCAGTGTCAAAATGTGGTGTGAAAAGTTTAAGCAATGACGTAGAGCGGTGCTTGTCACTGGTATGATTTTTGGTACTTCTGATGTTTTGCTTGTTAATCTTGCACCTTTCTTATGTAACTGAAATTTCAGTGTGTAGAAGAAAGAATGCGTGGGCTGATAAGCAATGTGATCAGACTATCAAAACAGGTTGGTCTTTTTTCTTTTCTTGTGGTTTTTATTCTTTCCTCTTTGTGGGAAAAGTGTTGTGGAAATGAAAGATGATTTTGACTCATTATTTTGACGATCAACATGAAATCTTGTAGCGGACTGATATGGAGAAGCCGAGGCACCAAACTATTGTCACTTCAGACGTTCGGCAGCAGATCTTGGCAATTAACCAGAAAGCCAGGGAAGAATGGGAGAAAAAGCAGTCTGAAGCAGAAAAACTCCAAAAGCTCAATGAAGTCAGTTACTCCTACAGAATTAGTTGTGCTTTTTAATTTCGGCATATTCGTTATTAGGTACACCTGTTTTACTTATATTTTTGTTTACGACTGTAGCCAGAAGGTGAAGCTGGAGTTGACGGTGATAAGGAGAAAGATGATGGCCGTGGGAAACCACTGAAGGTATCAACCATGAATTGTGGTATATGGACTTTTTAAATGTAAATTAAGTACCCGTGTCCGACACTTGCCTGCTTCCAATGATGACTGGATACGTGCACACACACGCGCATGCGTGTATATGTGTATGTATTTATATTTATATATAAAGTGCGGGGTTGTGAATATTCATTAATCTGATCTGATTCGTCTTCAAAACTCGAATAATAGATAGCATAATACTATGCAATTGTATTTAGTAATTCATTCAAAATTACCATGAAAGCATGAACTATGTATAGAACTCCTATATTAGCCGTGAAATGCCTAAATCCACCTTTTAAATACTATTTATCTTAGAAATTGAAAAAATATGTTCAGGAATGAGTTTAAGCCTTGTACCCTTCCTTGAAATGGAAATTGGATGAATCTGACACTTCCACATATCTGAGGTGGATACCCATATCCCAATCCATGCAAATAGAGCATGATTGACTAAAAGAAATTCTCCACTAAAAGGGGAGGAAAATGATTTTTTGAAACTTTTACTACAAATGCAGGCAAACAAAGATGAGGATGACAAAATGCGGGCCACAGCTGCAAATGTTGCTGCCCGAGCTGCTGTTGGAGGGGATGATATGCTGTCCAAATGGCAACTAATGGCCGAGCAGGCCAGGCAGAAACGTGAAGGAGGAGGAATTGATGTAGCTTCTGGTTCTCAGCCAAGTAAAGAAGCGAGTTCCAAGCCTTCATTAACCTCTACAAAGAATGCAAGGGATACTGAAGGAGGAGAGAAAAGGGTCCACTCAGCTGCTTCTTTGACTTTTGGTAAGCTTGACTTAGGCTTTTTTTTTGCCAAACAGAGAAATGTGGTGTTAGCTATGTTTGTACCTGGGGCTTTGCTGCTTGGTATAGTAGACGTTTTTGAAGATGCCATTTTATGTTATACCATAAAATTTGTGAAGGAACAATAGGTTTATGGTTGTATTTTCCTGCATTTACTATTGTATCAACTCTTTCAAAAAAGAAAAAGGATCCTGATCTGTATCGAAAGCAGCATTTGACTACCAAGAGGGACCTCTCAGTTTAAAAAAACACCTGACAAGTCGAATGCCTATCTTCATTAAAAATGCGCCATCGCAGCTACATGTTTACACGATTTGGGGAATTTCTTACATTGCAGCGGATGAAAGAACAATCTAGAGGTGATATGCTAGTAGCGGATGATTCATGCCTTTTTCTTGTGATGCCATCTCTATATCATTCGATTATCAGCTCCAAAATCACTCTCTCAGTAATATATAAGTACTAAATATCAGTACTAGCCTACTAGATTATTATATAAGTACTTAAATATCAGTACTAGTCTACTAAAGTATTATATAATATTAGTATAGTATGTAGTATGTACATATTAGTCTACTTAAATATAGTATGTAGAGCTATATATATTATATAGAAAAAAAATTGCTGTGTTCCCGCCGTGTCCGTGTCCCCATTTTTTTTAAATTCCCATGTCCCATGTCCATGTCCATGACCGTGTCCATATTTGTGCTACATAACTTTCTTGTGATTAGTTGGCCACCGTATGCTTGTGTGAGATGTCTTATCCATTTAAACTCATCACACCTTATTTTCTTCTGTTGCATTAGAACAAGTATTTGTTTTGATAAAAATAGCAGTCAACTAATCATATTAAATTTCCTGAATTTTGTAGTCAGTAATATACTAATCAACATCAACAAATATAACAGGGGGAAAAGCATTGATAAGTTGATTGACTAAATGATTTGTTAACCAATCCTTAACAGGAGGTTTTTTTAGCAAAACATCGTAAAAGCATTTTGCATGAAACTTGAAACTAGGGCGGTTTCAACTACTGACCTGCCATAGGAATGCTCTTGGTATGTCCTCGATAACATTCTCTTTTGCTCCAGTTTGTTAGGGCAGAACTCTTCTAAGAAAGTATCATTGGTAGACTCTAAAGGAAAGAGGATTGAAGTCTCTATAAACTTATCTTTTCGGTTTATGAAAGACTGAAGCTAAGTAAACATGTTATGTGCAAGTTTTTGTAAGTTGTGACAAAGAGCTCAACTTGTTTGGTAAATTGGCGGTCAAATATATTTTTGTGAAGTGAATGTTCAGATGCCTTTTTGTCCATACGTACTCAACTTGAAAGATTGTGGGCTATTTTGTCCTTGTGTATTTTAGCAGCTCCAAATAAGCAGAAAAGCTAGAAACTCTAGTTTAGAAAATCTCATTTTTTGGGGTCCAGTTAGCATGAGAAAGTCAAATGAGTGATAATTCAAAATTGATACAAGTGCCATCAGTTAACTTTTTTAAAAGTTAATAAGCCAAGTAAACTAGCTTATAATTGCTAATAACCTGGCCCTTTGTTGTGTTGGGAATTGGTTCTTCTCGTATTGTTCGTTGAATTAATTAGCAGCTTTCTAGTTCTTGGACAAATCATCATCTTATAAAGACCATGGACTATTCGTTTCTTGGAGTCATGAGTCATCTAATTTAAGGCTGAACTTTTTGGCAAATGTACAGGTTCTGGGAGAAAAAATTAGAACACTTAGCATCGTGCCTTTTCTTTTTTGTTATTTCCTTATTGCATGATTAGTGTTATACATTATCCAAATAGAACTATAGTTTGTCCCCGTTTAACAGCATCTATGAACACTCTTGGCTATTTTGGTACGTCTAAGGAGCTAACAGAGCTTTTTTGCAGTAATCGACGTGATACTTTTTGTTGCATGTTTCATTCATGAGTTCTGATTTTAACCCATGTTCTCTCAATAGGGTCGAGTAGGAAATTTGCGAGGAATCAAGTTGTAGTGCCTCAACCTAAAGTCACTCACTCTATCTCGGTCAAGGATGTTATTGCTGTCCTCGAAAGGGAGCCGCAGATGTCCAAGTCTACTGTGATGTATCGCTTGTATGAAAAGAACCGTGCTGATGCTGTAGCTGAATTATAATCACAGGTGAGATCGTGGTTCCAGCCAGATGTTCAGCTTGCGTGCTTTAAAAGCCTTGCGAAGATCCAATGCCAATCTGGTGTAACCAAAAGCAAGCTTAATTGTAATCATTCTTCCCCCTGTTTATTCCTGTAATTTTGTGCCTCTTTTATGTTGGCAAGGAAGATTGCTAGTTTATGCTGATCTGCTTATGCAACTGAGTTCTGTATTGTAAATCCAACGTAACATGTCTTGTTTGATTTGTGTTCTAACGTATCTCTAATAACAAGTAGAGCCTTGGAGTCTCTCGTGTCACTTCCGAAAATCTCTTTCTTGTTACTTTTTCTTGACCGGTCAGATGTAATTTTGATAGATCAATTGATAGCAGAAAGTTCTGGTGTGGATTTGAGACGGACATTTCCCAGTCACTTGAAAATGATTCTTTGTTAATGATGCATCAAGTTTCATTTCTCGTTAAGATTGGCTGGTATTTTGCTACCACTGTTGATTTCCTTGTTGGGATGCTTCCAATTTACAAAGGTCAGGCAGCAGCAAAAGTCGGCCTTAGCAGTCTGTTGGTGCCGAGTGAAAGAACCGTCGCTCGACGGAAAATGGAACTGTTTTGTTTTGAACATCTGGTGTGTTTACTTTCAGAGAAAAGAAACTGAACCCTCCTTCAAATTTGAACAATATAGCTGGTTGGGTTACAATTGCATGTATGATGAAATGTCACATATTTTCTTCACAGATTGTGTTGTCTCATTGAAATTTCTGGGTTTTTATCATTTCTTAATGCTTTGTTGAACTCCCACGGCTTTGGCAATGCTATTATTTGTACATAAAAGATCATTTATTGTATGCACTCATACAATAAACGATCTTCTCTGTTCTTTTTTTCTCCTGCTGCACATGGCAGTATTTGAGCTTAGTGCAACTTTCTATAATGCACGTGTAACGCGGACAAAATGAAATAGTTGTCTGTTTAGTCCTAAAAACTACATCATTTTAATTTATCATGCGAATTGTTATCAAAATGCATAAGATTAAAATGATATATTTTCGAAGACAAAGCAGATAAAATTATGTCGTTTTCTTCGTGTTACATATGCACTACAAAAAACTGTATTACAGTCTCCCTGAATCCTTTGAGGATTTCCTCCCATGAGTATACCATAGGCTCGGCCTGCTTCTCGCCGGGAAGAACTGCTAGCAGGATTGGGGAGACCAACTGAAAAGCATGCCTTGCAGCAGGTACACCTAGTACTACCACTATTTTGTTACACACAAGCAGACTATACAGCTTCCAGGGTGTTCATAGAATAGAAAGATCTTTATCGGAGTCCATGTAGTGACTAAATGTCTGTTACCTAAGAATGTGGGTTCTGGTTTCGGCACAAGAACCGAAATAAATTAAATTATTAAAATGTACTTGTTCTCATGCAAAAAGCATCAACTAAAAGCAGAGTTTTTAATTTTCCAAATAGAAGTAGGACGAGCGAAGGACGAAAACAAGTTATAGGAGATGATGTTGAAATCATGTTCTGATGTCAAGCTCGGCTGAAACGAAAGCATAAACCCATGTTCAGTAGCAGCGAGTGTAGAACCCCTATGAAATGCCTTTCCCAGGGCATTATGATTTCCTTTTCAAACCATTTATCTTGCCAAAATTCTTCCTCAATGGATATATAGAAATAACTTTGAATTTGCTTTCAGATTACTCAATTTGCTGCTGTTTTGTAGTGAAGACATGGTTGGTTTTTTCAGGGTATTGATTGTTTTTCCAGTAACACGAGACTTTAAACACTTGCATACAAAAATAAGAGTACAAAATGGAGGCAAAGGGGCTATTATAAATATATTTTCACGCAATTTATATTGAAGAAATCCCTTCGGGGACATCCCATAAACATCTTTCACATAGATTAAACTAAGTTCCTAGTCTAGAACAGTTCTTAATAACAACACACACTAGAAAACATTCCAACTTGAGCACATTGATGGAGAAAGAAACAAAGTAGAAACCCTCCTTTTTAATTCCCCATCTTTACATTAGGCCTTGAGATGAGGAAAGCATGCGTAAAGATCAGCCTTTGGGTGTTTTGCTTCAGCATGTTCCTTGCACTTCACCTCCGATGTTGTGCAAATGAATGTCTGCATGCACACCTTGCACTGCATTCAACAGCCATCACTCATTAGGTAATACGCCACGCAAACAGTCAGGTCAGGAGTATTTGAGTTTCAGATAAGTAATAGCTGAGAAAATCACTTAAATTGATCCTTTTTTATTTATCAATGCCAAGATAAACAACTAAACTTAAGGAAAATAAGGTTGTATGCTGGCATGCTCCAGAGTACAGAGTACAGCATTATTTGCCACCTTCCTCTGGTTTGACAGTACAATAATATGCAATTAATTCCCTAACATGCAAATGATTGAGAAGCAGCAGATAAATTAGCACTGCTGCTTCTTTATTCCTTTCTTCTAGGCTCCTAAATCTCACCAAACCCCAGTCCCGACAAATAAGACAAGTATTGGCAAGAATTCATTAAGTCTATGTTTGGATCTTGGATTTGAGGGAGTAAAAGAAAAACAAGAAGAAATTCTATTTCATCGCATGGTAACTGATGATAGAAGATGAAACCCTTAAAACAATTCGCTTGAAAGATCGCTCTACAAATTATAGATCCTAACACCGTGACTGAACATAAGATGGATGTTATGTAAGCATAATGAAGCATGCATTCTGAAACTATCTTAATAAAAGATACGAGAGGGGAGCATTCATAACACTACGAACAACTATAAAGAGGATAGCAGATCAATTTAAAAGGTTTGTTTTGTATTTCTTTCGTTCGCTCCAAGCCCCGAGTCAATTGGGTTCTCAACCATAAACCTCATTCAAGAAACACTTGAATTTCAAGAAAATAATAAATTCATCACACATTCACATGGTGTTTGAATGATCATATGCTACTAAAAATTTCTTTAAATCCTATAAATTACTCACACCAATCTGACGACATGTTTCTTGTTTCTTGAATTTCAACAAAATAATAAATTCATAACAAATTCACATGGTGTTTTTATGATCATATACTAAAAATTTCTTTTACGTCCTACAAATTACTTACACCAATCCGATGTTTCTTAGCAATTCACGGTGTATTTTATGAGAAAAAATATAACAGAAATTATTAGAAACATGTCAAAGGTATAACAGAAGTAATATACTTTCAGATCAGAAACCATCACAATTGAAATCAACTTCGATTAACCGGATCTATCTACAAATTATTAGAGTGAGAAGAACAGAGAAATAATCTACCTGGATCGACATAGCTTTCTTGTTGGTCTCAAGCTGACTTCCTGCGTACAAATCAAATCGTTACATCAACCTTAAAATTCAGAAACCAACCAGTAATCTTAGAGGAAACTTCAAAAGTAGACGATTTTACACACAAAGAAGACGTTCGTACATATAGTAAATATATGTAATTTAAATGTATGTATGTATGTACCCTTAGCACCGGCTTTCGCCTTCTCGAGATTCTTCTCACGAGCCATTTTGGCCTTCTGTGCATTGCCTCCACCCATGGCTAATATGAAACCCTAATTCAAATTCTGCAAATCTGAAACCCTAATTTGAGTTTGTGCGGCTGTGCCCCCTTTTGCTCTGGTTTTGGAGGTTGAGAGTGGGGGTCGGCGTGTATAAATAATTAGGTGGAAGACTTTGGACCGCGTTTTTAACATCCACCTACTTTATATAGAATCCGAGAGCCAGAAATAATTGCTCCGGGACAAACAACAATAATTACAAAGGAGTAAATTACACTGACCTCCCTTGAGATTTCTAAAAAATATACTAACTATTCCGTTGTTTGAGAATCTTTTGAATCTCTCCTACTTTTGAAACTATTATGCTCGTTACCTTTTATACTGTTTAAAATTAGTCAAGTGTCATTAGTCAAATTATTAAAACTTAAAATTTGAATTTTCTTTTAACATAATGAACCGTAAGATAATTTCTATCACTTTTGAAATAGCTTATGTTATATTTTTATTTTTTTTAAATTAAAATTCAAACAAATTTCAAAAATTTTGGTCAAAGTTTTGATTTCAGAAAATCTTAAAAATTTAACATTGGCAGAATCAAAAGTGGTAAGAATTGTATTGCATCTCGTTTGGTATAAATAAGTTTTGAATTTGAAGTTTTAATAACTTAACTAACAACATTTAATTGATTTTAACGGTATAGGAGATAACTATATAATAATTAAAAAAAAGATTAGAGTAATTTCCAAATCACAAAGAGGTTAGTGTAATTGTAATGAACCACTCCGGTTGTGTATTAAATGTTGTCTGCTTTGGCCGCCCAAATTCCATGAATTTCCTAGTAGGTTACCGTTTCTTGCATTGTGGAAGGACGAACACACTTAACTGTAAAATTTTATTGAATTTTAGTGCCCTCACAGTTTTAAAAGGTTTTATACAAAGTAGGGTTATGATTTACCATATATAGTACTAAATTTATATCCACCAAGCAATGTGAGACATTTTACCACTCATCCGAACATCCACTAAGACTCTTTCTTCCAGACGTCTGGCCTTATAACTGGCAAGACAATCTGACTGGAGTATCACAATCGCTCCTACTTAAAAACATATGTCCTCGTGTGGGAGTTGAGATTTATCCCACATTTCTTGTTGGTGCAAGCTCTGATACCATTTGTAACGATCCACTTCCATCATATACAATATTGTCCACTTTGGCCGCCTAAATTCCATGGACTTTCCAATAGGTCACCGATCCCTAAATGGCGCAAGATAAGCACGCTGAACTATGAAGTTTTATTAGATTTTGGCGCTCTCGCGACTTAAAAGAGACCTTGTACAAGGTAGAATCATAGTCTATCATATATAGTACTGAACTTACATCCACCTAGCGATATGGGACCCTGACCATCCTTCCGAACGTTCATCGAGATTCTCTCTCCCAAACGTCTAGCTTCACAATTGGCACCACAAATTTACTAGGGTGTCATGATAATTTTTAGAAACCTCGAGGGAATTCAATATAATTTATCCTTAAAGAAAGAGACTTTTTACTTTTAAATCCTATATTTTGAGCATTTTAAAAACTTGTCTTCTCAACTTTATTTTCGAATATCTGCACACCAATACTTCCAAGTACAGTGAAAACGCTAACTCTCTTAATGGGAGGTATGATAGGACAAAATGCCCCATGTAGACCCAATCTGGATCTCGACAAACCTCTTAAAGTAATGGTTGAACGATCCCGATGATGAAAAATAACACTCTTATCATCGGATGAGTCATATTAGACATTGGTAAAGGATGCTCTAGTTTTATTTTCACAACAAAATATTTTTGAACCAGCATGCACCCCAGATCAGCTAACACCATTCCTTACAGAGTGGCGCATGTTAATTTAGTCCCGTCGTACGCCAATCCATGTAACTTGTCAAATCACTCTAGCTTATGGATAGGGGATTCTTCCTCCTGTCATTTCTTTCTTTTATTAGCTTGATCTGAAAATGAGGGAAGATTCATTAAGATATTGCTTACATGTGATCTCTGGTTACTACAAGCTAGTAGCTCCGATGCATCTATGTTATACTTACTTGGTTACTGGGGGGATAGTCTCAAATTCGGGAGACGATTGCAAGAAGCAAAGCTACTGGTCAAATGCCAATAAAGACCAGGTGCGCACAACGAGAAAAATCAAGCGCGCCGGTTGACAACCGAGCATATTTCAATCGGGAAGCCATATAGACGACTCTGTTGGGGACCACTATGAGTAAGCTAAAAGATATTTGTGGGATTTTAATTATCGTTTTATGTAAAAACTAACATTGCATGTGCATCGTGGTATGGATAAACCTGCAGGCGATCCCTTAAGGATCCAAGCTAATTTTTTAGCTTTCCGTTGGTTAATTTTGGGAAGCTTGCACCCTTTTGATAGTGATAAGTCATAAATACTTCCTTGGTCATTGTCACGCCACTACATGGCAATGGAAAGTATATTTTGGCTCTAGGCCGAAAGCACCATATGAGACAACCAAAGACCTTTGCATAGTAGAAAGCTCTAGAACCTTCCAAAATATTACATGAGCCCTACAAGATTATGCTTTACTACCGTCATTATATCATGAAATTGCACGCAGTCTCCGAGCTGTCTCTGAACGTAGAAATACAAATAAGATTAGATTACTCAAACGGTCTCCGAGCTGTCTCAAAGTCTCACTTTGCCAAATAGACTAAACACAATTTTTGAATGATTTCTATAGTCGAATAGACTTTGATCCCATACCATTTCTACCAAGCTTGCTATACGATCACTAGCAAGCCACAAATCTACTTAATTTCCTTTGCCTGACCAGTTTGCAAATGTCAACCTCAAAAATAGGGGGCTTCTGATAAGTAAAATTATATACATCATCCGACCGAACTCTGCACGGATCGACATGTTAAGATATAGAGTAAAGCTGATTGACCGAGCAAGCACAATGACGATTGACAAAGTTCTCATCCCGATCAGCCGGGATCTCCCCGAAAAATATAACCTACAAGACCTGAGTGGCTAATGATTGACCGAAGGAAGTTCCGAGGTGAACATATTTACATGCTTAAAGCAGGGAGATAATCTAATCATCAGCACCAATCAAGGAAATGATCTGATGAGGATAATCATCAGCGCTGATCAAGAAGAAGATGTCTCTCTCTGTTCGGAAGCTAACTCACCTAAAATCTCCATCACGTACCCTATAGATAGGGAATTCATTATCACCTAACATGTATACACTCTCTCTCGTTCTCTATATAAAGAGTGCCATACAAAATCCCGTTTAATTTGATCGTCGGAGGGTCTATGGCCAAGAACACCTTGCCTTTAGACTTGTTTTGTTGGAATTCTCGGGGAACCCTTTAATCAACCATTCAGAGACCGGCAAAACCCTCGCGGAGCTCACTAGTCGTTGTCTTTTTTTTTTGGCATCATCAAACTTAAACCCCTCCAATGGCAAAGTCACAATTCTCAACTACCATCACCTTTGATAACCTACCAACCCACCTACTTGGACCTTAATACCCTCTGTGGTAGTATTCTAATTGGTCACGTGGCAGGTGGCTTATAATTGTTTTCCTTTTTTGTGATGGGCTTATTTGTTGGAGTATGTAACAACTCTCTCCTCTCTCTGTGTGTGGGTTTGGCTGGGGGTCATAAAAAGCTCCCAAAAGGGGAATTGAAGGACCACGAGAGGATGCAAAACCCTTCAAAATCCAGAATGGAACTGCCAACTCCTTTCAATTCTGACTTAGCAAAAAAAAACTCCTTTCAATTCTGGTCTTCGTCGTAAGAACAGATGATAGAAGGGAAACTGGATATGCAACGAAACTAAAAAACACGCAGCCTTATTTACAGAAGAACACGAGAGAGGTCATCCATGGAGCCATCACCATTGAGGAATCCATTCACTGAGGCATCCCAACAGTCTTCCTCAAGGAATGGGGTATCAGAGGATCTCATTTCGGACTCGAAAGCAGAAAGTTCTTCAGATACTTTCTCCACAGGATTTTGTCGAATAGCTCCCACATCCTTGGTGTCAAGCTTCAGTTTGTTTGCAGGGTAAGCTTCCTCAACAAATAGAGCCTTATCACCTTCTAATATAGCAGAGAGAACATTTGATACTTCCTTGATCCTTATTACAATGATGCGTAGCACCATCAAAAGGGGTAAATGTTTTCAGTCGAATCTCTACACCCACAGGGTTGGTGTTTTTTTTTTTATAGCCGAGGTATCCGTCTAGCTTTAGAATTACTCTTAATTTAATGCCAACTAATCCTTGGAACCAGAGCCGGCCCCGGGGTAAGCCCCGCAAGCCCCGGGGCTCGGGCAACCCCACGGCTGGGGCAACCAAAAAAAAACAAATTTTGTAAATATAAAAAATATTTTAATTTTTTTTTAAAAAATTATTTTAGAGTTGCCTATTTCCTTCACATCACTGATCAAGTCCTTACATCACTTAGGCTCTGTTTAGTTGTTGAAAAAATTGTACGAGAAAATTGTTCTCAAAAAAATTAAAGTGAAGTAAAGTAAAAATAAAAAGAAATCTATATTCTTGTGTTTGTTCATTTACCAAAAGAATCTTGTAAAAAACTAAAAATTCACTTGTTCATTTGTTCATTTGTCAAAAAAATAACACCGGGAATATTTTTTTTTGAATTCAATGGTTAGTTGTGAACAAATTAATTTTGAGAGCATATATTTTTAAAAAATTTCCTTTCAACCATCATGAAACTACTTTATAAAAATCAAAATATCGTCATGCAAGTTTAAATAATAAAAAAAAATATGTAATTGCAGTCCACTAAATTAAATAAATAACAATATAAACATATACTTTCATTCTAGTAACTGAACTAATGAGAAAAATAGTATGTGTTTAATATATTAGATATATATTATCTTATATAAATATAATAGAATATATATATTATGTAACATAGTAGATGAAATTAGATATGTACACAATATATTAAATACGTTACACTAACATACATATAAAAGATTAACATACATTCAATTTTTTACAACTTTCACTTGTAACCCATTGTATAAAATATAATATATAACTATAATATATTAAATATGTATAACATATGTATCACTATAGTTTTAGTATATATTCTACCGTGTAATAAGAAAACAAGATATCCTAAACAAAACATATCCTAAAATATATTTATAGTTATTGTACCGCTTGGTATAACGTTATATTTAAATAGATTAATTACCTTTTTATCCAAATTGTTTTGTATTTGTTATTTTTTATTAATATTTTGTGAAATATTAGTTTGTCTCAAAAAAAAATCTAAAATTATATCTAAAAGCTATTTTTTAAAACTAAATATGAATAATAAACTAAAACATATCATGTTTTGATTATTTTTTGTATTTCCTAAGTTTTTTTATTTTTGAACATAATTTTATATATTTTTAAATATCTTGTCGAGACAACCCAATAACCGACAAAAATAGATGAAAAATAAAATTTTTGGATTGTCATGCTTCGACGGAAAATAATTTTTCAAAGTTAAAATTAATAAAAACTTATATTCGGACTGAGATTAAGTGAATTGTCTACGATTTTAATTGACAATTAATACTTGAATAAGTTAAACTGCAATGATTTAGTTGAAAAATTTGTTTCAAAAAATTACAAGAATAAATTATTTTCTTTGAATTGGATCATGCTAATTATAAAGCACTATGACTGGGGTTGTATTTTGATTTTGAATTTTTTATGTAATTCAACTTAAAAGTGTAATGTAACCTTATTTGTATTCTTATTTTGTTGTTTGATTATATATTTTTTAATTTTATTATGACATAATAATATTAAGTGGGCAACCAATTTAAGTCCGGGCTTGGGCAACCCAAATGTCGGGGCCGGCACTGCTTGGAACAAATCCCACTTGTACTTAAATGGGGTTTTTGTCCGTATGAATCAACCCATAAGAGTTGATAGCACATGAGAGGTTTCGAACATGTGATGTAAGAAAGAGGGAGCATACCTTTAAATCCCCAATCCTGACCACCAGCCAATCCCCTGGAGTTCACAGAGTATATGTTAGTCCATGAATTTTCCGCCATAGCCAAATCCAGCTTAGTTTTGGTTACCAAATTTGACACGAAACCTCATGTTTGAACACATGGGCTGCTGCGAACTTTCTTGAATCATCTTCAACATTCTAGAATCAAGTTTATACTTTCAACAGATTTCAAGGTCAAAAGGAGAATATAAAAAGGGAAATAGTCATAGAAAATTCTAGGGAAATAGTCGTAGAAAATTCTAACATTGCATAGAATTTTCTTTCTTTCCCACCAAGTTCTGTTGAGCCCCAACATGAAACCGCCATTCACGAAGAGACTCCCTCATGCAAAGGGCTTATAAATATTACAAAGGCAACAAACAGAGAACTAATTTACTTAAAATGTATTCAATGGCTAGTTTAAGGTTCTGCATTCGGTACTTGTTTCTTCACTTTGCTATCATCATTAATCTATTCCCAATCAGTAGCCATGCACATCTCACACAGTCAAAAGATCATGTGGCACTGTTCATATTTGGTGATTCATTTTTTGATGTTGGAAACAACAACTACATCAACACAACCGCCAACTACCAGGCAAATTTTTGGCCGTATGGTGAAACCTTCTTCAATTATCCAACTGGCAGACCTTCTGATGGCCGTTTGATCCCAGATTTTATTGGTAAGATATTGCAATGATCTTTGTTTTCTTTTCCTATATGTTCGTTGAAGATCCCCCACGCGCGTGTGAAAAGGGGGATTTCATGACTGTTGTAATAACTAGAGGATAATGCTCAGCAACTTTTGCTGAATCCTCCAAGCCATCAACAAAATCTGAAGATTTGGTCTTTGATTTGCTTGATTTGTTTATTTTTTTTGATATCTACATATCAGGCTTATCAGCTTACGTATACCTCGACTAATTTCTAGGGGACCATTCCTACCTACCCGTCTGCTAGCAGGGGTCCATTTAAAGTCTAAATTTTATTATGTATGGACTGGGCCTGTAAGAGTTGATAGCACTTGAAACGTTTCGAATGTGTGACTAAGTCTCAATTCTTGACCACCAAGCCAATCAATTGGGATTTTTCGTCTTTTTTTCCTTGGTTGGCTATATAAATTCCTAGCAATTGTATTAAGTTGCAGATCAAAAGAGAACAACGGTGAGTTGAGTTGAGCAATGGGTGCTCCTCCTTCGAGAGGGAGTGTAGCAATTGTATTAAGTTGCAGATCAAAAGAGAACAACGGTGAGTTGAGTTGAGCAATGGGTGCTCCTCCTTCGAGAGGGAGTGTAGCTCCTCCTCCGGTAAGGCTCTGGCGAGTTCGAGGGGGGAGTTCTAAGGTGAGGACAAAGTCCGAGGTAGGGAGAGCGAGAGAAACAGTTGAGTTTCTTTGTGTAAAACCCTTTCGGTATTTTGTATAAATATTGTGTTTCTCTCTGTGAATATACCCAATTAGGAAACTACATAAATTTTTTGCATGTCTATGTATGTGTGCATGATTGATCTTGGTGATATTAACACTCAAATTGGTGACATTTTGGGTTTTGTTGCAGCCAAGTATGCAAATCTTCCATTGCTTCCACCATATAAACAACCTGGTAGTAATCATCAAATTACTGATGGGGCGAATTTTGCATCTGCTGGAGCAGGTGCACTGATTCAAACTCACCAAGGAATGGTACGTGCGATTTGCATACATTAATTTGTAGAAAATTATCTGGAGTTTCGCCCCTGTCGTTAACTTTTTGAAAAATACTTGCGTAGGTGATTGACCTTCATACGCAGCTGGTTTATTTTAAGAACGTCGAGAAAGTGTTGAAGTACCAACTGGGTGACAAAGAAGCCGAGAAATTAATATCAGACGCCGTCTACTTATTCAACATCGGAACCAATGATTACCTGACGTCTCTTTTCAGGACAAACTCAAGTTTTTCCCAGTCAAATTCTCCAGAAGAGTACGTGGAAATTGTGATCGGAAACGTAACCGATGTAATCAAAGTAATATTATCTTCATCCCTTAGCACCCATAATTAATACAAAAAGGTAGAGAATGGGGTATTCAAAGGCTAATTTTTTCTTGTGAATTTTTGCAGGAAATTTATAAGGCTGGAGGGAGGAAATTTGGTTTTCTTAGCTTGGGGCCATTGGGTTGTGTACCACTTGTAAGGGTATTAAATCCAGCTGGTGAATGCATGGAACAAGTCACAGCTCTGGTTAAGCTACATAATACTGCCTTTGCAGAACTCCTCAAAAACCTAGAAATTCAGTTACAAGGATTCAAATATTCAAACTTTGATTTCTATAATTCAGCTACAGAAATGATGGAAAACCCATCAAAATATGGTAAATATCTCATGTCCCATATCTTATTGTCGTGTTTTGAACAAGAAGTTTAACCCTAACAAGTCTTTCCTCGGATCTTAGAAAGTATACATGGACAAAGAAATTAATCACAAGCAAACCGATAAACGAACAATCGAAAGACAAGTACACGAGGATTTTATGAGGTTCCGCAACATGCCTACTTCCCGGTTGTGCCACACCAATTTTTTTTTCATTAAGTTGAAGTTTTATGAGGTTCTGCAACATCACCAACGCCCGGACGAACTTTCCAGTGAAAGTTGTCATATCCCAACACTCACCATGCAGGGCATACAAACACGTAGTTATAGTTTTCAAGGTTCTAGAGTGGACCGATACTTTGAGCCAACTTTGAACCAAAACGCATACTTTTATATTATTATGTAATAGTCTTGTTTTCGATTTTATGTACGTTTTGTAACTGTACATAACTTTTTGTGAAAGGTTTCGAGGACGGAAAAAGTGCATGTTGCGGATCAGGACGATACCGGGGAGTTATTAGCTGTGGAGGGAAGAGAGGAGTGGAAGAGTATGAATTATGTAGCAATCCCAGTGAATATATTTTCTTCGATTCTATTCATCCAAGTGAAAGGGCTAATGAGCAACTTGCCAGTCTAATGTGGAGTGGAAATTCAAAGGTTGTGTGGCCTTACAATCTTGAAGCCCTATTTAAACAAGTGTAGATGATCCTTCGCTGCCTTTTATCCGATGATGTTTAGCAATCGAAAGGACCGGTCAAACGAACTGATTTCTTTTCTAGTCTCCGATCTCTTAGACTAGGTTTCAGCCCTTTTATTGAAGTCGTTGATTACTAGGACTGAATTAGCGTAAAAGTTCGTACAACAATATCTAGAATTTGTATCTGAGGACCACTGCTGATCAATAAATTTGATGAACTTTTCGTATTCTTATTTTGCGTCTTTTCTTTTCTGTTCCAAAAGTGTATTACCTGAATTTTCATTATTTTTTTAATAAACCATAGTAGTATCTGAGCCAACTTAGTTGCGCGGACTTCAATTAGAGACGACCAATCTTACCGTCTGCTAACGAGAGCCTCAATTAAAATCAGATCAAAGTCTTGTATGAACTGGTCTATAGACTTGATAACACTTAAAAAGTTTCGAACTTGAAACCTCAGGAGAAAACAAATCCCTAAGTCTTAGACTTAAATCACTAGACCAATTCCTTGTGTTTGAATTTTCACTATTTTAGTTCATTTGCACTCGTGGACCGAACCCGGGACCCAATTTAATGATCCAATCCATTTATTTGGTAGGTTACACTTAGTTAATTTGCAGATAATTTGACAGAAAAAAGACCTCAAAGTGTGTATTTCCTTTGCAATATTAAGGAAGTTCAAATTCATCAAACTTCCACTGACGTATAAAAACCTTAAATAAACATATCAATTAGAAACAAATCCAGCATGTAAACTTCAAGTTAAAGAGGGGGCCAACAACTAATTTGTAAACATGATCTCATCACACTATGGAACCACATGCTAAACAGATGGATGAGGTTGTAAACTTCAAGTCAATCACGCGATGAATTCTAACTCGTACATCATGTGCTGCAGCCTATAAGGTATCTTTGGTGTGGATTTTGGTCTGCTGTAAACGACTTCGGTTCAGCCATAGAGGTCTAGGCTCGGCTCGGACCCATAAAGTGCTCCTTGGGCTGTTTAGAGAGTACTATGAGTCAAGGCCTGGTCTGAGCTCGGTCCAACTTATTGAATATGTTGACATCAGGCTCGATCTTGATCCCAGCCCAACGCAAACTTGGTTCGGCCCATTGGCTTGTGCCGACGCGGTCCTCCACAATAACTCCTCAATGCTTCGTCGGCTCAGCTGGAGAAGGGTTGATCATTACTCACTGAATCGACAACAGATACACTAAACTGAAAGAAAGGAGTAGATGATGGTGTCCTTCATACATGCAAGCTCAGCTCCTTATGAGGTATGGTGACACGTGTCAATCACCCCATCCTACCCGTGTCAGTTGAAAGGATATGATGCCATATTGCCATGCATCATTCAATGAGATTCCCTTGATGGCGTTTTAAAATAACGTCTTTTGAAATTCCTTCCATGGGAATATTATATGGGCCTTATACACAGGGATGGGTAAGCGGACCAAGCCCAATCTGCATGTCACAAGATTTTTAGTTAATAAATCTCAGATTATTAGGTGTTCAGTTGTGTTACTTGGACACAACCAGTTTGGCATCCCACATTTACACTCATACTCACTACTGTGTGTTGTCTATACAGTGTCAGTCCCAACATTTGAATTTTTCAAGCCCGACTTCAGCGTGATTATGCACTTAGTATTAATAATAATTTTTTCGGTCAATTTCTATTATTTTTTTATTTATAAAAAAATTATTATCCCATGCTAGAGGTTGTCTGAGCCTGGGGTCCTTGCGGGGCTTACCCCAGGGCCGGCCATGGGTCTATACACTCTGCTATCCTAATGTGTAGATCGTACATAACGTTAGTGTGTATTAAACATTTTTTTTGAAGGTGTTTCTGTTCATCATAAAATCGTTAGCTAAATCTAGGATTAAGTGGTATACTATACAGCCCCACACAACAGCTCTCGTTGTGCATCTATATGATGTCGTTTTGTTTTATCCTGTAAAGGATGTGTGTGACTAAATTTTAAGACTCTACCTACTCAAAATGAAGTCGTTTTTTAGTGAAAAAAATATATTTTGGGTGGGACCTTAGTCAAATTTTCCAAAAAGGCCATTTTACATTTTTAAAAAATTAAAAAACTATTAAAATTAAATATGAATTTTTTTTAAATTGATTATGATTATATAAAGTTCAAAAATTACGTGTCATTACAATGACCCAAAAATATCGCTTGAACGAGTTTTGGACCTTGAGTGTATATGGGATTAAATTAGGGGGCTTTACTGGGTTTTTTATTTTTAGCCTTATGACAAAATCTTTAAATACAAATAATTGGGTTTAATGAATTTTAACATTTTTTATCCCTATTCCATACAAGACCTAATGCTATTTTGGGGCTAACCTCTTTTTGGAAACCCTAGACAATGACCTCTTGGACGTTACCTTTGGATCGGGCATGGATCCGAATATCGTAGCTCGTAAGAGAACATCGCATTTACAAGATTAATAACATAGCTTAATTGCACTAGCCAATTTAAAATTTGTAGCAAACTCAACTTACTTTTGGTGGATTAAAGTGCATCCCAAAAAGTTTTGAGGGCATCTAAGCAAAGTATGTCAGGCCGTCCAAGCAACAACATGTTCTTTGACCTTACTTAAGCCATAAAGATTAGTATATACTTATCTCTTAATTAATACTTGAATATTCAAAAAGGAAACTCCTACGTGTCTACCCCTTATTCTTGACGTCCGAAAGTTAGGGTTTTGCTCCCTAAAGTATTCGATTCGAAACATTTCACGTGTTTTTAACTATTCTCACGTTAATTCATATAGGATTTTTTTAATTTGTCATCTCAGAGTGTCTGGACTAGTTTCGCGCAACTCGATTAATTTATAGAGGACCGATTCTACCACTAGCGGGGGGCCTATTCAAAGTCAGGATTTTACTCTGTATAGATTGATCCTATAAGAATTGATAGCATGGGAGAAGTTTCGAACCTGAAACTTAGGAAGGAGCACATCTCTAAGTCTTAAACTTTGACTACTAGGCCAATTTCTTGGGGTTAAGTTTATACAGAATTTTGTCCTAATTTTAATTGAGTCTCCGTTAAGAGATAGTGAGACTAATCTTCGAGAGATTAGTTATACATGTAAGCTGGCATGAACACCTTGTCAAAAACGGACAAAATAATTGGCAGAGTTGATGAGATGGTTTTTTACATGTAAGCTGGCATTCAAACATTTTCAGATAGCTTTTTATGCTCAAAATGATATTATTTAACACAATACACGTTTTTGTTGTGCATTTCGTTCAATTTGTGTACTAAACGTTTCCCTTTTTTTCTTCTTCTGGAATAGACAAGGACTTTAAGCAAGATGGTAATCATACTCGCACCCACAGGAGGGAGAGAGGGAGAGAGAGAGAGAGAATAAAGTTGTGGTGATTATATATTTCTCGTATTTTCTTTGCTTTTGTAGGGTAGTTCCAGAACGGAAAGGGAGAAATCACATGCATCAACCCCACTGCAATTATGAGAGCGGGGATGCATTAACCAAACCAACCAAACATGACTTTAAAATGGGATCGATATGATAATCTTGCCAGGCCTTTTTATTAATAAATGGTCGTCAAATTGATTGGATAAGAGCTAAGTCTTCAGATCTATCTTTTGACTTCTTATCAAAAACCAGCAGTTACGGTGCGACACGTAATCACCTCAGGCCCCGATTGGATGGCGGATTATTTTGAAGGGGATAAGTTATGGAGGGGTGATAAAATAAGAGGGGGTATTAGTTTTAGAGGGAGGGCCCACTTTGATGTGATGTTTATAGAGGGAGGGTAAAAAAGTAGATGGTTTGGATGGGGTTTAAATAGGGGGATAAAGGGGGATAAAGGGGGATAAGAGGGGGTGGATAAGGAAAAAAAGTGTTGCTTGTTTGGATGGGGGAAAAAAGAAGGGGGATAATTTTGGGAGTGCGTAAAAGGATCGACGTGACATGACGTGACATGTTTAGCATGGTTTGGGAGTAAAAAATGCAGGGGGATAATTTTTCACCCCTCCAAAAATAATCTCCCGGAGAGGGATAAAGGGGGATAATTTTTGGGTAGGGTGGGAGGTGCCCAAAAATTATCCTGGAGGAGAGGGAAAAAGAGGGGAGGGGGTATTATTCTTGTTTATTACCCCTTATTCCTCATTACAAATACAAAATAACCTTATCCCCTATTTTATGCTCCATTCAAATTAAGTACTATTTTATCCCCTTTTTTTAATACTTCATCCAAACTATCTACTTTTTATTACCCCCTCTATAAATATCACATCAATGTGGGCCAACCCTTTAAAAATAATACCCCTCTTATCTTATCCCCTCAATAACTTATCCCCTTTTTTTCGTCCTTATTTGAAATTGGCCCTATTTGGACCGTGGTTTATATTTATTCAAAATTTTTGTCTTTATTCATTTTTTTTTTGCATTTGTTGTTTAAATCTCAATGTTTTGTAGTTTATTGGTCCGTCTTGATGAAAGGAATCTAATGAGTATAAAATTGTGTCCAAAAGTTAAAAAAAAGTCACTAAAGACGACGAATAAGTACAAAAAACTCTGTTTTTTGATTTATTTTTATCTTTTCTGAACTTTTTTCAAATGTAGCCGATGATTGATAACTTTTCTGAAAGCTCTTGTCGAAATGAACCAATAAATCAAAAAAAATTGATGAAAAACAAAAAATTACAAAAAAAATTCAAATAAGGACGAAAAAAATTTCAATAAATAAACACATAAAAACCACAGCCCAAATAGGGCCATTTTTTTGTAATTTTTTGTTTTTCATCAATTTTTGTTGATTTGTTGATTCATCTCGACATGAGCTTTCAGAAAAGTTATCAATCATCGGCTAAATTTGAAAAAACTTCAGAAAAGACAAAAATAAATCAGAAAATAGAATTTTTTGTACTTATTCGTCGTCTTCAGTGACTTTTTTAACTTTTGAACATAATTTTATACTCATTAGATTCCTTTCATCAAGACGGACTAATAAACTATAGCCAAAAACAATCCAAATAGGGCCTATAATCCAAATGGGGACTAATAAACTATAGCAAAAAGTAAATAAATAAATAAAGACAAAAATAACAAATAAATAAAAACTATAGCCCAAATGGGACCTATAATCCCTTATCCAATCAGCCTCTCAAATGACTATTTTTGAATAATTTAAGGGTTTTTTAACTTTGTTTTACCAATTAACAAAAAAAAGAAAAAAATAACAACAAAATATAAATCAACAATAAAAAATTTAGTTAAAAAGAAAAAATATATAATTTAGCTCGCGTAAATTTAGTTAACAATAAAAAAGATATAAAGAGAAAAATTTAGTTAATAATAAAAAAGAGAAAAATATAATTTTGGGAGGGGGTGAAATATAAGAGGGGGTAATAGGGGAGAAGAGGGGGTAATAAGGGAGAAGAGGGGGGGATAATTTTTGGAGGTGCCCAAATTTAGTTGCCAAACCATGGCAAATGGTGGGACCCACCCCTAAGAAGGGGTGATAATTTTTGGAGGGGGGCTTTACCCCCATCCAATCGGGGCCTCAACTTAATATGGGGAGGAAGGTTGTACGTGAGGAACTTATACATAACAACTTCAGCCTTGACGTTCAACTACATGCGTAACGTAAAGTCATTGCGTATTTGATTACTTTTTCGTCTTTATGCCAAAAAAAAAAATTTCGTCTTTAATTAACTTTTGTAGATTATTAATTCGTCTCGACAAGAGACTTCAGAAAAGTTATAACTAATGGACCAAATTTGAAAAAGTTCAGAAAATACAAAAATAATCTAAAAATAAAATCTTTCTTTTTGCTTATTTATCGTTTTTAGTAACTTTTTTAGTTTTTGGACATAATTATATATTTTTTATATTTCTTTCAACAAGATGGATTAATTATTTACAAAAATTTGAAGCTAAAACAACAAATGTGACAAAAATTTAAATAGAGACAAATTAGTATACTTAAAAATAATCGAGTTAGGATAAATGAAGAGTAAAGATATTCTAGAAGATCAACCACTCAATTTACTATAGACTCTCACATGTCACACTTCGACTAATTTTTTGAGAATTATTTCACCGTTCACTTACGAGACACTCAATTAAAGTTAGAGCAAACTTTTGAATAGACTAGCCACGTAAGAATCAATAGTACTTAGATTTTTTTGAATTTATTCAATTTCTAAATCACAAACCTTTAACCACCAAGCCAATTTCTTGGAGTTCTCGTATTATGTCTGACCTAATATTTTATTAAATTATTTTTTTATCTTTATTTAAGTTTTTCGTATTTGTTAATTATGCGTTAATTTTTCTATGAATTATTAATTCGTCTTCAATGAATTTTTTAAAGATTTTGATTGTAATATTTTATTTTTAAAATTTCTCTTGTTGAGACTAACTAATGATCCAAAAATATAACACACAAAACTAATAAATGCAAATTTTTAATAGAGATTATAAAAAGCTGAGAAAACAAAATTTAGGGCAATAGCGGACTTGGGCTACATTTTGCTTTTTTTTTTTTTTGAATTATTTAGTATTTATATTCTAGAAAAATTCATTTCTTAATTTTACACATTAAATTTATAAATCATTGATTCATCACAAGTTTTAAAAAATAAAAAAATAAAAGTTAAAATTTAAAAAGTTTATAAATGATAAACACAATCCAACAAGATCACCAATGTGTTCCTTTCGGCGCCTTGTTAAGCCAATAGGAACCAGGTTTTGCGGGGGTGGAATTCAATGAACGAATCTATTACGTAAGGCTGTCGACTGTCATAATGGAATAGATTTAAGGGTGTTGTAGTGCATAGAAAATAATATTATTTTGTATGTTTTGTTTTTAAAATTATATTATTTTATCTTATTACGTAAATTGTTATAAAAATATATGAGAATTAAAACGATATAGTTTCGAGGGCAAAGCGAATAAAATTATATCATTTTAACCGTACTACACGCGCACTATAAGAAAATACACTACAACTTTCCCAAATTCGGGATTTGAGATTTTTGTAATGCACAAAATGCACTACGAGAATGTAGTGCAGTTTGATAAGATTTTTTTAAAAAAAATTTATCATTATAATTAGAACTTTTGCGTAATAAAATTCATTGAATATTTTATTTGTATAAAAACATTATACTATCTGATATTTATAGCCATACAACTAACATCATAGTGATTATCTAAATTACATTAGTCATTTTAGAAAACATTCTTCGGTCATATGGGCGCCGATATCTAATTAATTAAATATTATACAATTTAAAGTGCTTAATAAACTCTATAAATAACGGTTCGAATTATAATGAGATCTCTAAGAACTCTACCGATATGCACTACAGTCTCTTAGTGCGCAAGAAAAGAACACAAAAGGCTATGATATGGTAGATAATATGGTAACTTTTTCTGTAAAGTTCAATTTGGGAAAGAACAAGTTTCATCATTCAAGGGTTGGTGGGATTAATTGCAAAAGATGTTGAGAACTTGATCTCCCCATATATTTGGGTAGGACACGATCATATTTTTCTAGAACTGGTCAAGTACCTAAAGTCACATTTGATATTTGATAAATTGGTAGATAGTGTAACGTAAGGGGGAAGGGGATGTATTTACGGGAATTCTATAAATATTTACGAATTCATTCTTTTGAACGCAATCTTTAGAAAGATTTTTAAAATCTAGTGTTACGTGACGTGACAAACACTCCAATAACTTATTTTGCCGTTGTATTTAAGCATCGTGTATTTGAAATGCATTAATTGTTTTTTATATTTCAGAGATTACATATATTTCAATTTTTTCCGTATATTCTGTACATTTTAAAGTCACACGCCTAAAGTATATCATGATTTCTAGAGCAGGTCAAATACCTAAAGTTGCATTTGACATTGATAAATTGATAGATAGTGTAATTTAAGGGGTAGAAGAAGGAAGACGGGGTGTATTTGTGACGACTTTAGAATATAATCTTTAGTTTTTCCAGAACGTCAACGTAAGCAAATCCCAGGATAGATTTTTACAATTCAGCATCACGTGGCATAATCCATACTCCAATAATTTACTTTGGCGTCGCATTTAAGTATCATGTACTTAAAACACAATAATTGTTTTTTATATTTAAAAGATGACCTGCATTTCAAATTTGCTCATATATTCAATATATTTTAAATTATTTATGTAAGAGGGAGACGGAAGGAGGAGAGGTTGTATTATTGGCCGTCTTTATAATATTTATGAATTTAATGTCTTTCAATGTCAATGTAAGTAATCTTTGGATAGATTTTTGTAATTCAGTGATTCACGCTCTAATTATTTACTTTGTCGTCATATTTAAGCATCATGTATTTTAAACCCAATAATTGTTATTTTATATTTTAGAGATGACCTATATTTCAAATTTGCTCCTATATTCTATATATTTTAAATGTGCATTAAAAAAAAATTTTCTGATTTTTTAATTCTTACCATACTGGTACAACAACTTTCCATGGAATTTATAAAGCATTTATGTTTACTTTTTCTAGTCAACAATTTGCTCCTGAATTGGGATTTGCGTGCTGGAGTGCAATTTCTTGTAGTTCAAGTATAGTGTAATAGTGTAATTTTACTCATTTTGTTCTTGAAACTATATTATTTTGACGTCACACATTTTGGTAATAATTTACGGAATGAGCCGAAGTAATTTCGAAGACAAAATGGACAAAATAAAATTATTTTGATCTCATTGCAAAAGAGCCGAGCCAAGCTATAGAGTGCTCGAACTTGGCTCGTTAACTAAACGAGCTTAAAATTCAAAGTCGTTTGCGAAGAAAATCTAAAACTTAAACTTAAGCTCGACTTGTTTACTAAACAAACAAGCTGAGTTGAACCCTTACCGAACCAAGCTCGTGAACGACTCAGTTCGTTTGGAGCCCCAACTACAGCCTTGTGGATGTGGTTTCAGATTGGTCATGTAGTGCTGTCGTGGCACAATATAACTGAGGGACCACGGACACGGGACTTCACAGGGACACAGACGATCGCTAGACCCTGGAAGTTTGCGCGCTTTTAGTTCTTCACGGACCACTAAGCCAATCAATACAAGTTACCTACGAAGTTGGGCCCATGAGCCCAACCAAATAGTGGGACCACCCCTTGTCCAACTAATATTCCCTCTTATAATAATTGTTTTTTAAATGATTCAAATGTGAATTAAAAAAAAAACTCTACCAATACAAATTATTCGTGTATAATCAAATGTCTGAAAACATCAAATACACATAAGACTCATATAATTATAAAAGACTCTACGTATGCTGTCGCGCCCGGAAATTTCCCGGCCCCCCTCGCGAATGTGTGATTTGTTTGAACGGGGCTGAATAATTTCTTGCTTTTAAATGCGACGTTTAATGAAAATTGTTTAACAGCTGGGACTTATTTAAAAACTCAGAGTCGCCACTTGACATGAATTTTAGGTGTGTCAAGTCACCCTCTAAGGCCATTTTCAGAGAAGATGTCCTTAGAAAAATAATTTAGTTCTAACTCAGAAATAAGATTCTGTTTATAAAAAATGACTCCTTTTAAAAGAAAACTGGTCTTGAAAACAGAGATGGGTTCGGGGATTCACTGTTACGAGTTGGGAAGGTGTTAGGCACCCAACATCGCCCTTTCGGTACTTTATTTTCCCAATTAATTTTATTTTATTATCCTTGGCCAAATTTGATAAATTTCATGTGATTGATTGTACAATTGGATTAAAAATAAAAACAAGTGCGGGGGCAGGACCCCGGCTTACGCAATTTTACTTTGGTGGCAAAAAGGTTGGAACGGGTACATGTTAAACTTTGACCGAAACATGATACGCAAATTGGTATCTGCACGTCATGTTTCTATTCCCGGAGTGCCAGGTACCTTAAATCCCTGGCAGGAATTTTTCAAGTTTAACAATAATCCGGTTCCGTTTTATTAATGATTTATCATGTTAACTTTCTTTTTTTTGGTTTTATTTATCTACAATTCTTCATCCCGACAGCTACACAATCACTGGCGGTCCAAATTGTAGATTTTAATAAATGTCACTTCAATCACGATATTCTGTCGTGAAAAGATAACGTGCATTGCCCGTTAAATTTTCATCCCAAAAACACTAACATGGGCTACCTATGTCACCCGCGTGTTTATGGAATTCCGAGATTATCAGGATTTTTAACTAAGTGATATGGATAGTGTGTCAGCGTGAACTAACAATACTATTCATATAACTTAGCTATGAAGTAACGAATTTTTTTTATTGATTTTACGTGAAATAAAAGTAAAAAGAAAAGGAAAATTGCGTTAGGTTAAAAAACGAATTTTTTTCTTTTATTGATTTTTCGTGAAATAAAATAAAAAGAAAATAGCAGTAACTGTTACGGGGAACGGGAAAGGGATAAAAAAAAAAAGAAAAAGTTACGGGATCTGGGAAAGGGAAAAAGTTAGAAGTTAGTTCCGACAGGGGCCGACGCAATCGAGCGATATGCCGGGAGTATTATTTTTATTTGAAGTGATTTTTGCTTAAATCAAGAAAAGTAGTTGGCAGAGCCAAACACCGACTTTCGTGATTTAGCGGGCTAAATCCTGACATTCTAGAACTGCGGACTAGAGATGCGGATGCCCAATTAATATTGACATAAAAAAAAAAGAGACAGAAAGAATAAATAAAAATATCCTGACATTCTAGAAGTGTGGACTGAAAATTTCAAGAAAAGGACTAGAAATTTCAGAACCACGGACTAGAGATGCGAACATGGCTTAATAAGCCTAATCTTAATAAAATCAAGAAAAGTAGTTGGCAGAGCCAAACATCGACTTTCGTGATTTAGCGGGCTAAATCCTGACATTCTAGAAGTGCAGACTAGAAATTTCTAGAACTGCGGACTAGAGATGCGGACGCCAGCTCTTAAGCGTAGTATTTACATTAAATAAAAAAAGGAAATAAAAAGAAATAAAAAAAAGAAATTAAATGAACAGAGCGGAAATTAAATAAGAAAAAGACAGATATTGAAATGAAATAAATTGTTGCAATTATACCTCTGTATTGATATTTGAATCAACTGGTTACATGAAAATAAGAAAGACACGCGAACGGCTAAGTAAAACCATAACCCGACATAACACTGGGTTTTAAAACCCTGTTATCTCGAGCTATGCTAATATAATAGCACGTTCGGATCTTCCTAAATCTGAAAATAATTAGGCAGAACTTCCTCTTGTTTTTTTAGCCAAAAGTCCTATCTAAAAACCCTATCTCTAATTTATTTCGGGTGTCAAATATTTCACGACTACAGAGTCGGAAAATATTTGACAATCTCTTTTGCTCTGTATATCCCTCTCTGGAAATTTCTCTCTCTGAGGTTTCCTAAAACAGAAGGTTTTCCTCCGTCTAGGTTTCCTCTCTGGATTTCTGCTCTCTCAAAATTTTTCCTCCTCTAAAAATTCGTCCTAAAAAGGTTTTCTTTCTCTGGTTTCCTCTTCGTATTTTCCTCTCCCCAAAAATTCCGTCTAAAAATTCCGTCCCCAAAACAACTGTGCGTGTGCGTATTTATAGAGAAATAGAGGCGGTGAGGAGAGGAGAGAGAGAGAGACGTGTGAGAGGGAGGAGAGAGAGAGAAGGGCTGTGAGAGAGAGAGAGGAGAGAGAGAGAGTTACGCGGCTGAGAGGGAGGGGAAAGAGAGAGGAGAGAGATTGCCACGTGTCACATGGGGAGTGGTCGGCTGAGTTGGAAGAGAGAGAGAGAAAAAGTGAGAGATGATTCTGTGCGGGTGAGAGGCGAGTGTCCGGAAACGTGGCAGAGCAAGAGAGTGCCACGCGGGAGGAGAGAGAGGCGGGAATAACAGGAACCAATCACGGAAAGCCACGTCAGTGACAAGACAAGCGCGCGTCACACCTGATCGTCCTCCGGAAGCCCAAGCCGGGCACGGCTTCCCAGCCGGCGCGTGCTCCCCACGCGCGCGTGGTGGCGCGTAACCGCTGACGCGCACTGCTGAGTCAGCTCTTTCTTTAATATTTACGAAAATGCCACTGCTTTATAAAATGCCTTCGCGCGCTATTTTTAATCTTTCGGACGTCCAAACGAACTCGGATTTGATCACGGATACAGCCAATGGACTCGTGTTATCGAGAGGATCATTTTGAGTCTAATATTTTATTTATGGGCATGTCGGCTCGCAAACCTAATTCCCAAATAATCCCCGGTACACTGCTTCCATTCTTTAAAATGCCGTTTCTTGAGCTACCGAACTCAGATTTGACCGTGGATACAGCCGATAGACTCGTATTTCTGTGCTGATCAATAACATGTGCCTCTCAATGTCCGAACATATCAGCTCATAAATTGTGCCTCCGAGACCCCGTTCTGAGCAATCAAAAATCGTCGGCGTTATCCGATTTTACCCCAATCACTGTCACTGGACTCGTGTCGTCGTACTGATCAATAGTATGAGGGTCTCATGGCTTGATGAAGTGGTCTCGTGAACAGTACTCCCGAACCCCAGACTGTGCAAGGGCGAAATAGCCTTTTTGTGCACAAATTCTTTTAAACCCATTCCGATGGCATTTTTCATAATAATTGAGCGGTGAGGCCAAAATCTGGTATCAACAGCTGCCCCTCTTTGTCTGCACTTGGCGAAGTAGAGGGTAGACAAAGAATATGAGATGCGGGATTTTGTCTCACCGCGATTGAAATTAGGTCATGCTGCTCTGTTTTGAAACTGCCATTGACGACTGCTCCGCTCTGAATATCCAAGATAGCATCCGTGTTATCTCGAGAACTGATGTACTTGTCTTCTCTCTTTCATGCCTTGTTCCGAGTTCGTGCAGGCGGTGAATTCTATTGGCATCTCCGTAGCATCCTTCGAGGAAATTCTGCCCTGAAAATAATAACTTGCATTATTACTTGAAAACATTGGAATTTACTAGAACAAAACGATTTTCAAAAATTCGATTTCAAAAGACTACTTGTAAATCAGGAACTTTTTACTAGAAAATCCTTGAAAATTTGATTTTAGGATTTGAGAGATTTAGAAATTCGATTCTAAGCTGAAAATCTGAAAGATCCTATAGAGATTACGACTCTAAGACATCTGATGAGAAACCCTTGAGAATTTGATCTCAGGGTTTGAGAGACTTAAGAATTCGATTCTAAGCTGAAAACTTGAAGATTCTATAGAGATTACGACTCTAAGACATCTGATGAAAACCCTTGAGAATTTGATCTCAGGGTTTGAGAGACTTAAAATTTTGATTCTAAGCTGAAAACTTGAAGATTCTATAGAGATTATGACTCTAAGACATCTGATGAAAACCCTTGAGAATTTGATCTCAGGGTTTGAGAGACTTAAAAATTCGATTCTAAGCTGAAAACTTGAAGATTCTATAGAGATTACGACTCTAAGACATCTGATGAGAAACCCTTGAGAATTTGATCTCAGGGTTTGAGAGACTTAAAAATTCGATTCTAAGCTGAAAACTTGAAGATTCTATAGAGATTACGACTCTAAGACATCTGATGAAAACCCTTGAGAATTTGATCTCAGGGTTTGAGAGACTTAAAAATTCGATTCTAAGCTGAAAACTTGAAGATTCTATAGAGATTACGACTCTAAGACATCTGATGAAAACCCTTAAGAATTTGATCTCAGGGTTTGAGAGACTTAAAAATTCGATTCTAAGCTGAAAACTTGAAGATTCTATAGAGATTACGACTCTAAGACATCTGATGAAAACCCTTGAGAATTTGATCTCAGGGTTTGAGAGACTTAAAAATTCGATTCTAAGCTGAAAACTTGAAGATTCTATAGAGATTACGACTCTAAGACATCTGATGAAAACCCTTGAGAATTTGATCTCAGGGTTTGAGAGACTTTAAAATTCGATTCTAAGCTGAAAACTTGAAGATTCTATAGAGATTACGACTCTAAGATATCTGATGAAACCCCTTGAGAATTTGATCTCAGGGTTTGAGAGACTTAAAAATTCGATTCTAAGCTGAAAACTTGAAGATTCTATAGAGATTACGACTCTAAGATATCTGATGAAAACCCTTGAGAATTTGATCTCAGGGTTTGAGAGACTTAAAAATTCGATTCTAAGCTGAAAACTTGAAGATTCTATAGAGATTACGACTCTAAGACATCTGATGAAAACCCTTGAGAATTTGATCTCAGGATTTGAGAGACTTAAAAATTCGATTCTAAGCTGAAAACTTGAAGATTCTATAGAGATTACGACTCTAAGACATCTGATGAAAACCCTTGAGAATTTGATCTCAGGGTTTAAGAGACTTAAAAATTCGATTCTAAGTTGAAATTTGAAAATTCTTGGAAATTCAATTCCAAGATATAATTTGAGTAGAGTCTTTGAAAATTTGATCCCAAGACTTTCAATGCTGTCAATCTCCTTTTACATAGGAAATTTTCTTTGGCTCTTTGCCCAATTTGCTCTTGCATAAATTCTGCTTGTCTGTTATCCTTTGGTTGACTTCTGGGATGTCGCCTTGTTAGCTGGATAATGAAAATGCTTCTGGGACAATGTCGCCTTGTTGGCTGGATAATGAAAACGCTTTGTCAATTGGACCCTCTAGGTCTTTGTGTTTGAGAGGCTCGTAAGCTTTGTGGGATTTTTCCCTTTAGCTTTCCCTTCATGCATGTCAGACTTTTGTAGTCTGAGCTTCAATGGGAGTTTGACATCAGGCTGCTGAGGACTGCACTCCAGTGTATGCCTTATCATGGGGTCAGGACTTTCAAGCCCTTTTGATCCACTTCTGTGTAGCAGCACAAGAAATAGCGACTGCAGCTAAGCGAGTCTGACTTTCTGTTTGCAGATTGTTGTTTCTTTTCTTTCTCTTGAATATCTGCATCTTTCAATACATGTATCCTGCATGGTTAGGCAGCTTTGTTCTCTTTTCGAGATTAGCATGTACGTAAAAGAAGTGTTGTATGAACATGTATGCTTCTCTATTTTTAAAATTCATTTTGAAATTTGTACTTACTTGCCAGTAGATTATCAGAAATACTTACTGGATAGCAAATAACAATTTATTGGGCTTTGCCTCTTTCGATCCATGAAGCTTCACAATCTTAACACAAGTGCATCGCATAGCTTGACTCGTGATTTTCAATCTCTAAACTCATGGGAACATCAATTGAGTCTGCTCCAGACAGCCTTTCAGACTTTGGTCTTGCTGACTTATGCGGACAAATGGCTTCAGCTCCTTGTTGTCGTTTTTCTTTTTTTTTTCTTTTTTTTTTAGCCATTTTTGCCACCACTGCCCTTTCGGGTTTTCACCGATGCCGGCTTTTTCTTTTTTTGCGCTCCAGCCCCCTTTCGGGTTTTGACTGTGCTTTGATTGCCCATTTTTGCCATAGCCCCTTTTCAGGTTTTCACTACGCTGGACTTTGTCGATTTTGCCATAGCCCCCTTTCAGGTTTTGACTATGCTGACTTAGCCGATTTTGCCATAGCCCCCTTTCAGGTTTTGACTATGCTGGCTTTTTGTATTTCTCTTTTTTTTTGAGGATTTCAACCTAATTTCAACTGAAACAAATATTCTTTGCGCATTTTGATCTGTCGAGCATTGACAGGAATTTCATGAGAAAGAGGGAAAGAGAAATGGCATTTCATTTTTGCCTTTCTGCCTTTATTTTTGCCTTTTGGCTTCTTTTCTTTGTTTTTTTTTTTCTTTGGCAGCGGGGTTATTTTTTTGTGCCCCTTGTTTTTCAGAATATTCATATGAAAGAAGAGAGAGAAGAAATTTTAATGCTCGATAATCAAAATAGCCACTCGGAAAAAAGTGTTTCAATTAAAATTAAATCGAAACAAGTGTTCTGCTCACAAATTGCTCTTTCTTCTAATTGCCCCAGTATGTAGCCTACAATACTTTCGAGTGTTGAGGCGTTCTCCATGACCAATATGAGTTTGTGGACACATCAGCTCTTGTGAAATTCCTTTGATTGTTATGTAATAGTCAAACTCCAGTCCTTCGGTGTTCTTCTTTGGAGTAGCTGATAAGTAGACTCATAAATAGGCATCATCTGCACTTGATCTTTCAGAATTCCTCTTCGGTGAACTTGAATGTCATTTCTTTGGAGTAACTGATAAGTAGACTCATGAATAGGCATCATCTGCACCTGATCTTTCAGAGTTCCTCTTTGGTGAACTTGAATGTCATTTCCTTGGAATTGTTCTGATAAGTAGACTCATGAATATGCATTATCTGCACTTGACCTTTCAGAGTTCCTCTTCGGTGAACTTGAATGTCATTCCTTTGGAATTGTTCTGATCTTCTTTGATTATCCCAAGTAAATGACTGTTTTTCCTTTGCCTAGACCTGGATGGTGATTGTTCTCATCACTTGCCAATTACTCAGGATAAGAGATTGCTTCTTGCTTTAGACTTCTGAGCTTTTGGTTTTTGAATTTTGATCCTTGCATGTTTTAGGACCAGGAAACGCGTCCTTGTATTCTTCCGATAATGAAGTGAATTTGTCCTTCTGCCATTTGTCCAAGTTCAGTCATTCTTGTTTTCTTCCAAATGGCTTCTATTTCTTTGGCATTCGAGATTTGCCAGTTATCATGTGATTCTTTCTATTAGTTCACTTCCTTGTTTGGAAATTTCACTGTTGGTACAGACCAATCTCAATCCCCATGAGTTCGAAATGTAATCTGAAGACAAGGTCATGCTCGCCTTGTGCTTAAGATTGTTGTGCTACTTGGATCGAAATGACAAATTTTAAGATCCCTGAAATAGCAAGTTTTGCAAAAAATCGATTATCATGATTTGATAGAGAAGCATATATGAAAGCAACAACACAAATTTTATCCATCTGCTAAAAGCTAGATAACCATTGTAAGATTTTTCATGTATTTGAAAGAAACAGATTTTCATAGTGAAAGTTTAAAACAACAAAAGCAACATAGCAAGTGTGAATATAGACTCTGCTCGGGCAAGTCTACCAAAACTTGAGAACTCTAAACAATCTCATGGATCCTTCAGGATGATTTGAGTTGGCATTGCTGAGTCTTTGTACTGCCTTTCGTTTCAAAATGGACTTCCCAGTCTTTGACGCTTTCTGCAAAAATAAATTGGTCCTTTCTTGATTCAGCAAGATCTGCCCCAGTTTCAGTGACTCTTGTGGGCTGGCCAATGATTGGTGATGGAATGAGGGTGACTGATATGGTGGAGGTATTTTTTTTGATTTTTTTTTTCGTTTTCCTTTTCTTTTTTTTCTCTCTTTTTTTTGCTCTTTTTTTTTGCTTCTTTTTTCTTTTTTCCTTCTTTTTTTTGAAAAGGGAAAAGATAGTGTAGTCTTCTGGCTAAATTAGCCGTTCCGACTAGGAAATGGTACGACCACTCTTGGTCGTTCACCCAACTTGGGGGGAGCTTTGTTAGTCCTGGGGGTAAAGATCCATAATCCGCCCGGTCTGAATCCCGTCTTCAATCATGTTTCCTTGTTGGATCATTTCACCGAAGGATATGCCTATTGAAGTGCAAAACTTCTCGTAGTAGACCCCTTTGCAAGTTTGGACAAATAGATGCACATATTCTGAGTCAGCTAGCGGTGGCACCACCTACATAGCCAGATTTTTCCAACGGCATGCGTAAGCTCGAAAAGACTCTCTAGGTTCTTGCTCCATTCTGATTAGAAAAAGTCGGTCTACGGCCAACCCTGAATTGTGTCTGTATTGCTTCATGAATGCATGTGACAAATCTGCCCATGTTCTGAACTGACGGACATCACTCCTAGCGAACCACTGTGCTGCGGGTCCTACTAGACTGTGCTGAAATAGCTGTGTCATCAGCTTCTCTGGATTTGGATAACCACATAATGCCCCGGCATAAAGGCGCAGGTGGGCCATTGGATCACTGGTTCCATCAAACTTGGTAAAACACGGTATTTTGAACTTGTTTGGCAGTTGCAAGTCTGGAAAAGCGCACATATCTGTGAGGTTAGTGGACACCTGTGAACTTGCCCCTTGTATAGCTTCGATGGCCCTCTCAATGTTTTGAATTTTTTGGATAAATGTTGGGTCTGGCCTTCCCTTTAGGCTTCTGACATTAACATGGGCACTTGGCCTGTCCAAATGGATTTGATTTATGGGAGGGGGTCTGTGTTGGCCCACTGAAATATCAACTACTGACTGGACAGGAACTGCCCCTGTCTGGACTGATGTCAGGGAAAGGTTTGGTGTTGCTGATGCCCCTGCCCCTGTGTTAAAGGAAAATGGCACTGATGCACTTTGTGGTGTCTGGTGCTGGGCCAGAAGTGCTTGGATCTTGATTTTGAGGCTCTCCATTTCCTTGAGGAGAACATTGTATTCTTCCCGTGAGACTGTGTCAGATTTAATGCAGAGAGACGGACAGTCTGTTTCTTCTGCCATGGCTTTTGAACTGACAGTTGCTTAGTCTACAGGTGAGACTCCTACTTCCTCCTTGTACCTCTCTGTATTGCAGGGAAATATGTCAGTTTGTACTTCTGAAATGGATTGGTCCATAACATACAGTCAAAGGATGACAAGTGTGTGTACTAGGATCCTATTGCTCATACGGATTTTTCATATCCTTCGAAATTTTGCCAGAGGTTCGGCATGACTTCGGCATATGATTTTTTGAAATTGTGAGTATATCTGGTCCGTATGAGAATAGTCCTACACTTTGACTGTATGTTTTGGACACTAAATTGAAGCGTGTTAGGACAAAAATCTGGTTTGACAATTTTTGAAAAATTTTGTCATTTACATAATCAACGAGAATTCTCTCCATTTTTCATGAATGTCCCTACCAAGGTTTTGGCTTGACTCTTTTTTTTTTGAGGGATACTACATGCAGCATGACGGCTTGGTTTTTGCTAATGCATTTCTAGCATGGTTTCACGGTTCCCAAATCTTCAAACCTCCGGCCCCCGTGAAGGGTACCATCTTTGGTTGGTGATTTGGTTGGAGTGTTCTTTTCAGTGAAAACCATCTTTGGCTACAAAAAAGCACCATTGACGATCGTCACGTACTTCGAACCCCCTCCTAATCCTATGGGTAAAAATAAAAGGTAGAATGGAGATTGAGAAGAGAGTTGGGTATGTTGTGCTGAATGTAATGTATGCATATGCTGAAAATTTATTTTTTTTATTTTGTAAATATTTGGAGAGAATCCTTTCAGAATAATGCAATGCCCTGCAAAACAAATATTAGTAGCAAAATAAAATGCATGGCTATATTTTTTTTGGCAAAAGCGCACCTGAAAGACAACCACAAGAATGATGTTAGTAACAGGCCAAGGATAATAAAAAAAATTTTTGGGAAAATTTGAAAAGCCGAAATCCACTGATAAGGAAGAATAAAAGGTTTGCAAATAGTACCCCTCTTTAGCTTGCGTTACACCGTAAGTTTACCCAAATGGGGTAGGTTAATGGTTTCCGCTAAAAAGAGTCACGATTTGCAAATTCTTTTATTAATCCCTAAGTTCCCCAGCAGAGTCGCCAGCTGTCGCGCCCGGAAATTTCCCGGCCCCCCTCGCGAATGTGTGATTTGTTTGAACGGGGCTGAATAATTTCTTGCTTTTAAATGCGACGTTTAATGAAAATTGTTTAACAGCTGGGACTTATTTAAAAACTCAGAGTCGCCACTTGACATGAATTTTAGGTGTGTCAAGTCACCCTCTAAGGCCATTTTCAGAGAAGATGTCCTTAGAAAAATAATTTAGTTCTAACTCAGAAATAAGATTCTGTTTATAAAAAATGACTCCTTTTAAAAGAAAACTGGTCTTGAAAACAGAGATGGGTTCGGGGATTCACTGTTACGAGTTGGGAAGGTGTTAGGCACCCAACATCGCCCTTTCGGTACTTTATTTTCCCAATTAATTTTATTTTATTATCCTTGGCCAAATTTGATAAATTTCATGTGATTGATTGTACAATTGGATTAAAAATAAAAACAAGTGCGGGGGCAGGACCCCGGCTTACGCAATTTTACTTTGGTGGCAAAAAGGTTGGAACGGGTACATGTTAAACTTTGACCGAAACATGATACGCAAATTGGTATCTGCACGTCATGTTTCTATTCCCGGAGTGCCAGGTACCTTAAATCCCTGGCAGGAATTTTTCAAGTTTAACAATAATCCGGTTCCGTTTTATTAATGATTTATCATGTTAACTTTCTTTTTTTTGGTTTTATTTATCTACAATTCTTCATCCCGACAGCTACACAATCACTGGCGGTCCAAATTGTAGATTTTAATAAATGTCACTTCAATCACGATATTCTGTCGTGAAAAGATAACGTGCATTGCCCGTTAAATTTTCATCCCAAAAACACTAACATGGGCTACCTATGTCACCCGCGTGTTTATGGAATTCCGAGATTATCAGGATTTTTAACTAAGTGATATGGATAGTGTGTCAGCGTGAACTAACAATACTATTCATATAACTTAGCTATGAAGTAACGAATTTTTTTTATTGATTTTACGTGAAATAAAAGTAAAAAGAAAAGGAAAATTGCGTTAGGTTAAAAAACGAATTTTTTTCTTTTATTGATTTTTCGTGAAATAAAATAAAAAGAAAATAGCAGTAACTGTTACGGGGAACGGGAAAGGGATAAAAAAAAAAGAAAAAGTTACGGGATCTGGGAAAGGGAAAAAGTTAGAAGTTAGTTCCGACAGGGGCCGACGCAATCGAGCGATATGCCGGGAGTATTATTTTTATTTGAAGTGATTTTTGCTTAAATCAAGAAAAGTAGTTGGCAGAGCCAAACACCGACTTTCGTGATTTAGCGGGCTAAATCCTGACATTCTAGAACTGCGGACTAGAGATGCGGATGCCCAATTAATATTGACATAAAAAAAAAAGAGACAGAAAGAATAAATAAAAATGTCCTGACATTCTAGAAGTGTGGACTGAAAATTTCAAGAAAAGGACTAGAAATTTCAGAACCACGGACTAGAGATGCGAACATGGCTTAATAAGCCTAATCTTAATAAAATCAAGAAAAGTAGTTGGCAGAGCCAAACATCGACTTTCGTGATTTAGCGGGCTAAATCCTGACATTCTAGAAGTGCAGACTAGAAATTTCTAGAACTGCGGACTAGAGATGCGGACGCCAGCTCTTAAGCGTAGTATTTACATTAAATAAAAAAAGGAAATAAAAAGAAATAAAAAAAGAAATTAAATGAACAGAGCGGAAATTAAATAAGAAAAAGACAGATATTGAAATGAAATAAATTGTTGCAATTATACCTCTGTATTGATATTTGAATCAACTGGTTACATGAAAATAAGAAAGACACGCGAACGGCTAAGTAAAACCATAACCCGACATAACACTGGGTTTTAAAACCCTGTTATCTCGAGCTATGCTAATATAATAGCACGTTCGGATCTTCCTAAATCTGAAAATAATTAGGCAGAACTTCCTCTTGTTTTTTTAGCCAAAAGTCCTATCTAAAAACCCTATCTCTAATTTATTTCGGGTGTCAAATATTTCACGACTACAGAGTCGGAAAATATTTGACAATCTCTTTTGCTCTGTATATCCCTCTCTGGAAATTTCTCTCTCTGAGGTTTCCTAAAACAGAAGGTTTTCCTCCGTCTAGGTTTCCTCTCTGGATTTCTGCTCTCTCAAAATTTTTCCTCCTCTAAAAATTCGTCCTAAAAAGGTTTTCTTTCTCTGGTTTCCTCTTCGTATTTTCCTCTCCCCAAAAATTCCGTCTAAAAATTCCGTCCCCAAAACAACTGTGCGTGTGCGTATTTATAGAGAAATAGAGGCGGTGAGGAGAGGAGAGAGAGAGAGACGTGTGAGAGGGAGGAGAGAGAGAGAAGGGCTGTGAGAGAGAGAGAGGAGAGAGAGAGAGTTACGCGGCTGAGAGGGAGGGGAAAGAGAGAGGAGAGAGATTGCCACGTGTCACATGGGGAGTGGTCGGCTGAGTTGGAAGAGAGAGAGAGAGAAAAAGTGAGAGATGATTCTGTGCGGGTGAGAGGCGAGTGTCCGGAAACGTGGCAGAGCAAGAGAGTGCCACGCGGGAGGAGAGAGAGGCGGGAATAACAGGAACCAATCACGGAAAGCCACGTCAGTGACAAGACAAGCGCGCGTCACACCTGATCGTCCTCCGGCCGGCCACGGCATTCCCGCCGGGCACGGCGCCCAAGCCGGGCACGGCTTCCCAGCCGGCGCGTGCTCCCCACGCGCGCGTGGTGGCGCGTAACCGCTGACGCGCACTGCTGAGTCAGCTCTTTCTTTAATATTTACGAAAATGCCACTGCTTTATAAAATGCCTTCGCGCGCTATTTTTAATCTTTCGGACGTCCAAACGAACTCGGATTTGATCACGGATACAGCCAATGGACTCGTGTTATCGAGAGGATCATTTTGAGTCTAATATTTTATTTATGGGCATGTCGGCTCGCAAACCTAATTCCCAAATAATCCCCGGTACACTGCTTCCATTCTTTAAAATGCCGTTTCTTGAGCTACCGAACTCAGATTTGACCGTGGATACAGCCGATAGACTCGTATTTCTGTGCTGATCAATAACATGTGCCTCTCAATGTCCGAACATATCAGCTCATAAATTGTGCCTCCGAGACCCCGTTCTGAGCAATCAAAAATCGTCGGCGTTATCCGATTTTACCCCAATCACTGTCACTGGACTCGTGTCGTCGTACTGATCAATAGTATGAGGGTCTCATGGCTTGATGAAGTGGTCTCGTGAACAGTACTCCCGAACCCCAGACTGTGCAAGGGCGAAATAGCCTTTTTGTGCACAAATTCTTTTAAACCCATTCCGATGGCATTTTTCATAATAATTGAGCGGTGAGGCCAAAATCTGGTATCAACATATGCATCCGACGATTTTGAATATATCTACGTATAAATATGCTTGAATAGATTTTATTCCTAAATTTGCTCTCCTGATTAATGTTATTAAAAATTTAAAGTTATTTGTAAGGCCAAATTGTAAAATATGCCAAAGGTGATTATGTATTTTTTTTGTATTTATTGATTTTCTTAATATTTATTAATTTTATATCTAATTTTTATAAATTATTAGTTCGTCTAAATAAAATAAATCTAAAAAAGTAAGAAATTATGTCTAGAAATTAAAAAAGTTCACTACTACGAGAATAATTTAAAACGAATAATATCATAGAGGGTTAAATCGTATTAAATAATTTATTTGAATATTTTTTAGAAAAGATAATATAGTAAATATAAGTAGATAAATGTCATTTTTATAATTGTCAATGATATTATCATAACTAATAGCGATATTTTTGTAAATAGAAACAAGATAGAGAAAGAGGATGAGTTATGGATGGAAAAAAAGTTATATAACTTTATCTCACTCTAAAGGGATAAAATAATTTTATGTATATTGTACTTTTTCGTCAAATTTTGTCCGTTTGTTCACTTACGATCAAAATTTAAAAAAAAAAGAAAAGATAAGTTGACGTTAAAGTCTCTTTGAGGCTTTTGATTATGAAATTTTATTTTCTGAATTATTTACGTCGATATGAATAATTATTTTAAAAAATTAAATGCGAATTTACTAAAATATTAAAAAATAATTAGTAACAATGATAATAATAATATTTGACAATTTATGCCTAAAGTGGCCTAACTTAGATAAGGTAGGAACCAAACGAGCCCTCCGAATCGGGCCCAAGGATAGGGAGAAAGCATGCTCCTTTTTGGTGCGAAAGCATTTCTCCAAGAAAGAATGAGAATATGCTTTGCTCTATATGCGTGAACAAATTATACTTCTATATCTATCATTCTTCGTAGCTGTCTCTCTCTCTACATCTCTTTCTCTCTCTCTCTCTCTCTCTCTCTCCAATTCTCGTTCGTGCTTTTCACCCTCATCCGGTGATCATTGATACAGACAATGGAGCTTGTTCATGAGCTGTTTGTGACGGCGTTTGTTGCGCTTATCGTCTCCTTCGTTGTTGCCAAACTCGTCTCAATAGCTACGAAGGGTGATGCCGAACGCGACCTGCGGTTAAAGTCGAGTGAGGATGTTCGTGGAGAGAGAGTCGTGGAGGAGACGAAGTTCGACGGAAGATTGAGAGTTCAGAGAACTAAAAGCAAAAAGAAAGTCCGATTCGCCGTCGAATCTGTTCGACAAGTAGATGAATTCCAAGGAGTTGAGGAGAAACGGTGTGATTCGGCTGTGATTTGCGAGGTTGGCGATCAGATTGAGGCAGTGGAGGTTGTAGGAGTGTCGGTTGGCTCGGACCCTAAGGCGGCGGAAGAGATAATCGGCGGGATTGAAATTGTTGAAATTAAGGAACTAGATGCAGTGACTAATTTCAATGGATTGGTTGTTGAGGAAGGCAGTGAGGGAAAAAAGGAGGATGATATCGGAAGTGTTATTAACGAAGGAAATGTAACGGTTGATTCGCCTTTCGAAAAGGAAATTGTAAATGAATGCGAACGCGAAAGAGCGGCTGATAAGTCAGAAGAGTCTCGTGGCAGCGATGAGTTTGAGGAGAAAGTGGGCGATTCGGCTCTCATTTCTGACTCTGCTTGTCGAATTGAAGTAGTGGAGGTTGGTGGACTGTCGGTGGACTCGTCGGAGGAGCAATTGACGCGTGAGCCAGTAGCGGTGGCTGAAATAGTCGGCTGCTCTGGAAAAGAGGCGGCTGATGTTGATACTGTTGCTATTGAGGAAGAAGATGCAGTGACTAAACTAGTGGAGGTTGGGGCACAGTCGGTGGACTCGTCAGAGGAGCAATTGACGCGGGAGGCAACAGCAGAGTCAGAAATAGTCGGCCGCTCTGGAAAACAGGCGGCTGATGTTGATACTGTTGCTATTAAGGAAGAAGAAGCAATGACTAATTTGGATGGTTTGGCTGTTGAGCAAGGCAGCGAGGGTAAAGAGGCGGATGATATTGAAAATGAGATTAAGGGAGATGATGCAGTGACTAACATGGATGGATTGGGTGTCAAGGAAGGCTGTGAGAGAAAAGAGGTGGAAGATATTGAAATTGCTATTAAGGAAGGAAATGAAAACACTGATTTGGCTTCCAAAGGGGAAAAAATTGAGAATGCAGAGCTTGATATGAACCTTGATGAGGTATCCGCGAGCAGTAAGAACGATATTGGTTTTGCTCAAGATGTGGAGAGTGGGATTGAATTGGGACAGAACAAGGGAGACGTAAAGGAGGAGGAACTGGTTGGCGATGAGGAAGATGATTGGGAGGGGATTGAGAGGAGTGAGTTGGATGAGGTTTTCACTGCAGCAGCTAAGTATGTTGCCAGTGCAGGAAAGGATGGACGGTTGGCAAATGTGGGAAGTGATGTACAGATGCAATTTTATGGGCTTCATAAGGTTGCCATGGAAGGGCCTTGTCATGAACCTCAACCCATGGCACTCAAGATCTCTTCCCGTGCCAAATGGTATGAAACTTTCCTAAAAATTTCCATCAATGATTGGAATTCTCTAGCTAAATATTTGGATTTTGCTAAGCTTGTCAAATTGTATAGGCCCCAACTGAAATTTGTTCTAATTAGATGTAGTGGTGGTTCAAGAGATAGATGTGAACCGAATAAGCCTCGCGATGGGAAAACTATAGGATGCATATATATTAAGCTGGCAATCAAGGTAGGATTAACTTCGGCAACTGTTTGTTAGGCTTTAAAGCACACTAGTTGAAGGATAGAAAAGTGGACGGAAGAAAAAAGAACAATATAACAAACGGAGACGAGGAATAGCTGTTTGCTATGCTCAAGACCTGCTTTTTGGCATTCAAACCCGTACCAAAGTAGGAGTATTGTCAACCCTTGTACGCTATTTTCTGAGAAGTAGGGGTCAGTCTTGTTGAAAGCAACAAGAATCGATTAATATTTTTTCTTTACAGGAGACTTTGTTAGTTTAGAATATGGGGCTATTTCTTAATTGTTGTTTATTAGGCTTTGATTATTTTGTTGCCGATGCTATAGATGGAGTGTTCCATTGTTGTGATTGTCACAGTATATATGAATATAATTCTCCTACCGCTTGACACAAGGAAAAAAAAAAAGTTAAAATGTTGTCAAACTAAGAAAGCTGCATCTCCACATTGCGTTGTCTTGTTTCCCGCTGTATATTAGAACTTTTTATTGGTGGAATTAGAACACCGATTAATTAGTTCAGATGTTGCCATGGGAAAAGAGTTTTAGTGCATAATGTCATGCCCTAAAATTCTCTCTGGGGTGTTGAGATGGTATTTTGGCATTTTTGCTTCTTTCTTCCTCTGTTTTGATCAGTAGGATTTATCCAGAAACCAGGCATCTAAGTAGTCAATTAAAACACTACGACATTGTCTAGATGGTCTTGGTTTCTGAACTGGAGGTGGATGATGCTCCTAGGCCCCCAGAATCACTTCTGTCATGCTAGTTGTTTTAACATATTCCTTCTCTCAGAGAACTTGGATGATTCTTTTTCAATCATTTTGAAACCTTGTGTCCAGGCAGCAAAATATACATATTAAGACTGCCCCTGTGCCGTATTGTCTAGATTTATAGCAGTGATTGAGGTCGGAGAAAAACTACACATAATAACTTTAGAACTTTGAAACCTGGAAAGCTATACTGAATGTACAAACACATTAGGTCCTACCCTCGAACAGGGTTGACAGCTGCTATGTGTGAGTGATGGAGGGTACTGGTTACGTTGTGCAAGGAATGCTTGGCAAAGGATGGGGAAGATGAATCCAGAGGTTGCTATGGAGCAGTATATTGCCTTACTTTCAGATAAAGTTCCAGGATGGATGGAAGGAAAATCATCGGTAAGTATTTGCGATGTGGGAATGTATGGTTCTCCTAAATTTCCAATGACTTGTATCTATGTTTGAGAAAGAGTGGCTCATGCAACTATTTTGATGCAATTAATTTGACAGGGAGATGATAATGCAGGCTCTTTAGAATATGGGATGCCTGCTGCTCCATATCCTGACATATGCACCAGTCCCCCCGATCAACAGAATTCTACACAGAAAAGGTAAACTTTCTCAAGTAATCGTGTTAATCAGACTTGACTTCCAGATCAGAGCTGAATTTGGTCCCCTCTCTTTTTTGGTTTGGTGGTCTATCATTGTTTTTTCTTGTTGTTGCATTTTTGCATCATTTTCCCCCCACTTTTTGCCCTCCTGCAGAGAATTGGAAAATTCTGGCGCTGACGGAGGTGTCTGACTTTGGGCCCCAAATCTGTAAATAAGGGATAATTGTAAGTAAGCCCATTCCACTTGCTTCTATTCTACTGGTGCTTTAGATTTACAATTTTGGTGGTTTTCAAAACAACAGTTTGTTCCCTCAGATATAGAGCATACGTCATTATCATTGTATCCATTCCTCCAAAATCGAAATCAGAAAAGCCTCATCCTAGTTTGAGACACCAAACATTTGGTGTCAGTTAACTCTAGTCATGCCTGTGAACTTGATTCATTCAAATACCCTCCACATGTTCAATAATTTGCACAGCAGTTTGAGGATGACATGGCTCTACTTACTGTAAATAAGGTCTTTATCTGAAACCTTTTCTCGTTATTGCACATATTCCAGCATTTGCTTTCATAATCAAGAAAGGGGAGGAGGACTGTAGGTAGCGATGTGCTTGAAATTTTACCTTTGAGCAGAATCCTTGGATGGTGCATTCAGCTAATTCATATGACACTCAGATCCTTACTTTCTTCCTCCTTAGTTCATAATGTCGTGGATCCTGATTTTTTTCTATACATCATATCTGAATTTTTATCTGTTTAAAAAGTTCGATATCTTGCTCCTGAATGCTGGATGATGCTGTTCCTTCAGGGAAATCAAATAAACTTTCGGATGAGTGCCCATGCATTATTTTGACTTTGGACCAATTTTTATGATCTTTCACCATGTGTGTCTCTTCTTCCCTTCACCCCAGGCCCTCCCTGTTGCTTCTTAAGAGCAGCTCAAACCTCACCTTCAACTTTGGAGTTGTCAAATTTAGTTGAAAGCTTATGTGCAGTTTGACATCACCAAATTTGTTTTCAAAGGTTAAGTTTTTGATTTAGCATGTGGTGTCAAATATGAAGCAAATAGGGAGAAGCCAAATTCACGTTAGGATTTGGCTGGAGAATTGAAGCTCTCTCTTTGGAGCTGTTGAACACTTCAAATATGGCTGTTGCAATTCACATAAGATCTGGCACCCAAATTAGCCAAATAAGGGAACACCCATCATCATTACGTCATTTCATTTCAAAAATGACTTGTTAGGTATTTTTTATGTCAATATCACTTGCTATGGCCATGTAGGATATTCAGACTTATTGTTAGGGACCTGTTTGTTTGATGGGACTACCAATGGAAAACATATATAATCTCCTAGGATATAATGTCACATCAGATTAGAGTAATCGGATTAGTAATATCATACCATTTATGGTATTGTATGTCTCACACTTTGTGAGATTATATATTCAATGGATGTTTATTCTGATACCAAATCTCTTTTTGACTAAACACTGAAATATGTGATGACCTTTAATAGGTACTCCAATTTGATGTGCATATCCGGTCAAATAATCAGGTCTTAAGTGTCTTTTTTCTGTTGCATCTACCAAAAGTTCAAACTTGCACCTTAAGCATAGACAATACATTTCTTCTTTTCTAATCTAGACTTTCTGCCTGTTTTCTTGAGAAATCATGTTTAGATAGAGTAGTAAATAAGCTAAACCACATAATAACCTATATTTTTGGGCTTTTGCATTACTTCAGGACAAGGACTGATAATAAGCATTGGGTGGCTTGTTGATTTCCCCATTCTTCTGCTTTTGCTTATAAAGGAGGAAGACTTACCTTCTGCCAAGCACAAGGAGTGTGTGATTAGTACAAGAATTCGTTGCTGTCGTGCCGTTTCTCTTTGTTTTTATTCGAATTTAGTTCGTCGTGATTCAGGATGTCTTATGGTTGTGCACGCTGCATGTGTATATATAAGTTATTCGTCTCTCTCTCCAAAGATTCATCATCAATAAGTAAATAACTTACGTTTGCTCTTATTTTAATTCTGTGGGTATATATGTATTAGTACAAGAATTGGTTGCTGTCATGCCATCGCTATTAATTTTTATTCGAATTTAATTTATCACGATTCAGGATGTCTTATGGTTGTTGTGCATGCTATATAAGTTATTTCTCTCTCTCTCTCTCTCTCTCTCTCTCTCTCTCTCTCAAGATTCACCATCAATAAGTAAATAACTGGCGTTTGCTGTTGTGTTAACTCTCTGGGTATACTTGTATTATTGGATTCGGTTATTCAACTGCTGGTCGAATTTTTTATTAAAACTGTAGCATGAATTCTATGAAAGAATCCAAGCAGGAATACTATTCAATCTGAAAGTGATTTTTGGGTTATGTTTTGCCCTCACGTTTTATTTGGAGGAAAAGTATACCCTACAACATAGCTAAATCTTAGCATATGGACGAGTTTTGTGAATACCATATGGTTCCCAATCTAACAATCTTAGTACACATAAGGTTGTCCTTATTTACAAGTAAATCTCAATGTGGGGAGGAGAAAAAGTGGCAATGTTTTCTGTTACCTACTTATTGTTGGCTTTGTTAGATTGATACATGAGTAATGCTAGGTACACAGACTCCGGACATAGATGTGTTGTTAGATATACATGGACTCTCAATAATTTAAGGACTCCATGTGCATCTAATAGTTCCCAACACATCTGTATCCGAATATGTCCGAAATGTCTGTGTACCCAGACTTTTCCTTGACATAACAACACTGACCCAACCTTTTAAGCAAGTGATATTTATTTTTTTTGCGATAATTTGAATCAGCTTACGTGAATATTGAAAAATTAATTTCATCGTCTAGTGATAGGGCTCAATTAAAACCATAGTAAATTTTTGCATGAACTGACCATAGAAGTTGCAACATATAAAAACTTTCGAACTTGACCTAAAAGGGAGCAAATTCTTAATAGTGAATTTTTATATGAATTGGCCGTATAAGTTTTTAGCATATAAATAAAATTTCGAACTTGAGATCTACAAGAGCAAATTTCTAAATTACAAATCTTGATTACCAGATTAATCCCTTGGTATTTTAGGAAAATGAGCAACTCAATGTGCTCAAACGTGTGCTATGTCGCACTTCCAAAAGCCCAAGACATTGCGTCCGAATGACATATGCATTATGAATGCTAGAATGATGTCGTTTTGGCATTCAACGAATTGTCCCGTGTCCTGTACTAGCTAAACCTTTTTATGTGATTACCAAATGAAAATAAATGAAGCATGATTTCCTCATTTGGAAAACAGAGACCAAAGATAGGATATACGACATTTATTATTGGGTCATGTAAATATAACTGCTGCAGACCAGAGAAAATTGACCTTATTCACCACCTTAATGCTTCCTGATGGTACAGTCTAGCAATATTAGGGGTTATAGCCTGGAGGAACGTAGGAGCCTACTCCCTGACCATCCCCAAGCCCTTTCCCTGACCCAGAACCAGATCCATAGCCCCCATAGCCACCTGATCTACCACTACCGCCACCACCACCGGCCCCATTGCCGCTGCCATATCCTGAGCCTGATCCAGAGCCATTCCCATTTCCTCCTGCATATCCTGGCTTGGAGCCATCCCCCCCATCTCCTCCACCACCCGATCCATAGCCACCACCAAACCCACCACCACCACCACCCTTACCACCACCATACCCACCACCTTGGCCTACCCCAGACCCCCCACCTCCCCCAGATCCACTGCCACCATCGCTACCATAGCCTCCATTGCCAGCCTCTCCACCAACTCCAATACCTCCCCCTCCACCACCCCCCATACCACCAGATCCATAACCCAACCCAACACCTGCACCTGATCCTCCCCCGCTGCCACCTGGTGCGGACCCTCCATAGGTAGCATGTACCCTATACTTACTTTTTCGCAAATTGTCAACGCTGGTATAACTCCCATGGTTCCAAAACTTCCTTGCTCTAGTAGCTTCAACAGAAACATAATTACACAGCCCAAAACACACTAAGACCAAGAAAACAGAACTCCAAGAAATTGCATTATTTCTTCCCATGACTCCCCCTCTTCTCAGTACTCGAAAAGTGCAAGAAATTGTACCCTCAGAAAAACACAAGCACTTGTAACCTTGCAAATAAAATCAATCATAACAAACTAGAAAGAATTTCACAGAGAAAAAGCATGAAAAATGGTAGATAAAGATGGAATATAAGTATGGGAGGTGGTGATGGTCCTTTGAAGCTATGTACATATCATTTTATACAGTTTGTAGAGGCTGTGGAGATGACTGCAGAGAGTGTTCATGCTTGATGAGCTGACATGTGCGAGATGGTTCTGGTGGTGAGGGCAATTTGCATGACTATGAGCATGCAAAGTTGGTGTACCATTAATCACTCTGGCAAGGAAATATCATTTTCCTGTTGATAATGTCATGTAGGATGCGTTGTACTTTAGAATGGTGAGGGGTACAACACCAAATAGAGGGGTGATATGTGGGATAGGAATGTGTCCAATGGATTGTCTTTGTTTTCCTGGTTCTAAAGCAACATTCTGTCGGCCTACTCTACACATTGTTGGAGTAATAAAAGACTGAAAAGATAATAATAGGATTAGGTGATGGTGATAGAAACACAGTTACTTCACATGAAAGAGTGGACTATGGAGAAGAGGGAACTACCAGAAACTATTGTTTCGCCAGACCCGCTGCTTCACTGCTAGATGTGCACAAAAAAACACCTTTCAAAAATAGGTTTGACGTGGAAGAGGAGAGGCAGAGATGAAAACTGGCCCTCAAACCAATTCAAAACAGCAATCGAACAAGATTGACAGAGAGAGAGAATTGAACAGATCATGGGTTCTGAAAAACCATTTTTTGGCTTTAAGCATTGGGAAATAGTTCAGAACATTTGATCTTGCAAGGGAGAATCAGAAAGCCATCTGAATAGGGTAAAAGAAGACACCGTTTCCCAATACGTTTTTATGATAGCAACGTTATCTGCAGTAAACGACGACAATTTCCTTCAATTGTCGATTATAACTCATAATGTTCATGAAGTTGGTTGAAAACAAAATAGAGCAATCACTAGGTGATCATATTCCAACCATCAGCAGATAAAACTTGTGCTGCTAATGCATTTTCCATTCATAATTCTCTCTCTCTCACACACACACAATTTTTTTTTTTTTTATACTCAGTACTGATGAATAATGTGCAAAAACTATAAAATCAAGTTAAGTACCTTCCTCATTTATAGATCAGTAAAATCCAGGCTGTATAACCTCCTGACCATGTACTGACATGATCACACACTGAAATGCAAGACAGTCATAGAAAGCCCAAGATTTCTCAAGGGTCATTCTCCTTAATTTCCTAATCATCCAACTTTGAAACCGCCAATACTATAAGCAATAAAAGATACTGAATTGTCCGATGGTGATTAATCATGCTGAATATCAAGAAAAAGTAAGCTTAAATCCAAACATCATTCAGAATCCTGTATAGACTCACAAACAGGGAGGTAATATGTGTCCAACTCCCAATATTTGTGTTTCACCCCCTTCCAGACTTCTTCTCCCAAACAATCCTTTACAGGTAAGGGTATTAACTGTGTGGAATAACCCAAACTCTCAAGCTCCAGAGAAACTAATTGACAGTAAACAACATGAAAAAAGGCATTACTTCCACAAAGGCCGTTGAAGAATGAGTAGATACCTCCGGGTTTCAACAATGAAGGAAGTTGCTGGTGGAACTCTCTCATATCTTCGTAGTACTCTCCATAAGTGTCAAAGAAAATACCTGGAAAAATGAGACCAACAATCACAAGTGTTATACACAGACAGTTAGCTATGTGCAAGACATACAGACACCCAATCAGCTACTATTTCCACTATTGGAAGAGGAAATAATTTGTTTCATCTCAAAGTAGCAAATGAATTAGAGGTCTAAACAAGAATGGTATATCGCTACCCAAGTAGTTGGGATAAACTTTTTGAGGTCAGTCAATTGACGCGAGTGGCCGCCCTTTTAACAACTTGCTAGACCAATAATATAACTACTTTATTCAAGCTTTGATAAGCATTCGAAGGAAATTTCAGAGGTTTTGACATACAGTAGGCAGGTTGGAAGCTAAACTAGTCTATTAAATCAGCTACCATTGCACAACTGCCTCATTCTTTTGTTCTAAGTGCCTCATTCTTCCTTAAAATGTAAAGGCAAATGAATCTTGTCTTACCATCATAAGATTCAAGCTGCGGAAGGACATCCTGCCAACGGCCCAATATTATCTTCACATTCTCCTTCTCCCCCCAACCAGAACAAAGCATACGGTCATGGACCTTTGGGTGAGCTTCAACAATGGTGTGAGCAACTGGTGCATATTGTTGAATGGCAGTATCCACAAGGCCCATTCCAAATCCAATGTTAAGTATGTGCCCACCTCCTGAACAAACAGCTTTTGCATGAGCCTCCATCAATGGCTTCTCCCAAGCCATCATGACAGCCTTGCTTTCAGAGTCCATCAGCTTATCCTCACTAAAACTAACTCTATCCTCCAAGTAGTCCCCATTCAGATCGCCGCCTGGATGTGCTCTCCTTGCAATGGTTCCAAGGATCAACTCAGCTTGTATCCCTATCACATTATGTCAGAAGAATAAGAAAACAGAAACTACAGTATGTGATATGAAACTTGCATATAAGACGAGATCTTGATATGTAGGGCCCTAACATATCAATCCAGACCTTACTACAAATATATCTTTCATGGAATTCACATGAAGCCCTTAAAAAATGAAAAGTAGCGCTCATGTACCCTCTGGGATGAACATCAAATATAAGAAAAGAAAGAAAAGAAGCAATTTTTTGGGGGGAAGAGTAACACGAAATTACAACACAAGCAGCATTAAACTTGTTCTCAAGTTGTTGCATATAACCGCAAATCTCATTTCTAAGATGATTCCACGAGCCATGACATGATTTCCATCAGCTATTGACATTATTTCTATAGCCAATCGAAAACAAATGGACCCTACAGTTTCGAGTCTTCGAATATGTTTGGTCACTGACTCACCAAAAAATACAAATTAAAAAAAAATCCTACCTGAATTTTTGCTAACTATTACTTCTTGTCCTACTTTGAACATGGACTTCATCTAATATAGATGATGATGCTAACTTCTTTTTCTGTGTTGCTGTCAATGGCATAGTTCCTGAGCTTAACCAGATATAGGTGACCTAATTCAAAAACCAGACTGCATGGTTCCTAAGCTTAACCAGATATATGTGACCTAATTCAAAACCCAAAAACAGGGGATTGCGGAAAATAAAGCTGAATACTACTACTGGATTCGTGTCAAATTGACATGTACTCACAAAATAACAGTAGAAACAAGCTGGCGCAAACAACAAAATCAGTTGTACGTATTTGCAATGGTCGAACTAATGGTGTGACGGAATCCAAGGTTTAAGCTCGTTTGAGATCGGCTGGACGGGCAAAAAAGGTAAAAGCTTAGATAAATTTCCAAACTCAAGTCTTTAAACCAAACCTGAAATCCCTTATTAGGCTCGAACCTATTGTCGTGTATCTGGAAATGTGATATATGAAAATAGGATGGAAGGTAGAGGGAGCAACGAGGAGGAGTGGAAACACAAACCGGCATTGAGGAGGATGTCGAAGGCTTCTTGGTGGCCGGAGTCCATGGCGAAGTCTCCGGCGGAGAGGTTAGAAGGAGAGAGGGCGTTCCATGGTGCGCCGGATTCGAGGAGGCACTTCACCACGCCGGCGTGGCCGTGCTTGGCGGCGTGCATCAGAGGGGTTAGTCCGTCCCCGTCGAAAAATGAAACGTCCGCTCCGGAGTCTACTAGGGTTCTCACCTTTGCGGTGTCGCCGCTTTTCGCCGCCTCGCAGAGTAGCTCTCCGTCGTCCATGTCTGCGCCCGATGGAAATGTTGGAACCAGTGGCCAAAACCTACCTGTAGTAGAGAAGAGCCAAGCGTGAAAGAAAACGAAGAAATTATACAAATACCCCAAATGTTTCCACAATCACAACTTAATCCCGATAATGTTTTAGGTTTATCAAATTTAACCTTATTCTATTTATATATTTATACTATTATTATAAAGGAAACACTATTTCAGTTATTAAAGCCGGTTCACATCTTTATGTTTTCAAAAAAATTCACAAAATCTAAGAAATTACATGTTCATGATTTTCAGCAATCGAAAAACTATAGAGCCAATTATATGAGATGGATATCTAAAAACTTAAATTTTTTTTAACTTTCGACTGTTGAAAAAATGTTCATGACCTCAAATTTCCACAACCTCGAAAAGTTCATAAAACGATGCCTAATGAGTTTAGGAAAAACAAATCGACAAGAGTGTGGAGAAGACAAACCGCAATAAAGAAACAAGAACGCACACACGAACATTGTACTAAGCACGTGATAAGTATGTGCATAACATGTTGGAAAAAATGATTTTAGAACATATATTGGTTTGTTCAAAATCATTAAGGAGTGAATAGAAAATTGACTCCTATTAATTTCCATTTAATATTGGTTGAAGAAATTCAAATAGAATTTATTTCTATTGAATTTTATATAATTTTAATGGGTTATTAATTAGTGTAGAGTCATGTCTAGTCGATGACATCTATTCGGATGAATAGTTATGTCACTTCCTTTCGTGACTATTAGGAATAGTCACGAATTCTTCTATATAAGGGTGTTCCTTCCATTTGTTAAGATTAAGGTTTTTTGAGGGAGACACATATATGGAACTTTGGATTGGATTTTTCATTTATTGTTTCGGGTTTTGAGTCTTCATATGAGAGAGTACAAGTTCATTATTTGGTTCGCCAAGCCCCATCGATTGGAGTGCTACTTCGGTGGGTTCGATCATTTTATCCTGGGAGACAAACGCCTATGCAAATCGTGAGCACCGTAGCGAGGGCGAAATTTGTCTTAAGGACATAGTGTTTACACTAGACTTGATCATTTCCATTCGATTTTCAGGTTTTATCTTTTTATGATTTCATTATCTTTGATTTCGTTATTTATGTCACGGTAATACAAAAAGTATACACATATATTTTTCTAACATAACATACAAAAACAACACAAAAAATCTATGTCCAATTTATTTAGAATTTTCCAAACTTAGCATAACTACATTATTGTATGTTTTATTTTTATTTAAGTTTATTTCACATTTATTAGTTTTATGTTTAAGTTTGTAGATTATTAATTTGTCTTGATGAGACTAATCTAAAAAGTAAAAAATTTCAAACCTTAAAAAGGTCATTAAGGACGAAAACAAGCGAATCTAAAATTTATTTAGTTGTGCAACGTTAAAATCACAATATTACGTAGAATCAAACTTCTCGACGAGAAACTGTGCAAAAGTGACCGGAGCACAAAAATAATTCATAATAGAGTTCTGTTGAGTTTTGATTCATTATTTTTGTCTTTACATCATATATTTATAAATATTAAATTAAAATAATTTTAAATCATAATTAAGTGTTCACAATACCAAATTAGGAAAAAAAAATGAAGTGTTCACAATACCAAATTAGGAAAAAAAAATTGTGTATCATTCCTGCCGCTGTCGTCCATTGATTTGGTCAAACTGCAACAACAGCTTTGACCGCAGACCTAAGCCACCACATAATTTCTTTTGTTTTTTGTGTCCGCATTGAGTAAAAAAAATTAATGACTAAAATTTTTCAAAAATTAATAAAGACAACAATAATAAAAATTTAACACAAAACGAATAAAAAAAAAATATTCAAGCAAAGAAGAAAATAATTTAAAAATTGGGCCAAATCAAGCTCAATTTTTCCTATTTTTAGACCGCCATGTTTTAATGGTTAAAATCAAAGTTATCAATATCATATCGACGAACGTACTATTTTTACTATTGGTATAACATGTACTAGTATTAGTGTACCGACATACTAGTATTGTCAAAAATAATTATATTTAAAAAATATTTTTAATAAAAATTATATTAAACATATAAAATAAAGTCTCAAAATTTATAAATAAATTACAAAACATAAAAAATAGGATGATTTTATCTCAATATATATACAATTAGCTGAAAAATAAAAAATTATTTGCTTATTTACAATATAGGTAGGAACAGGTTGAAATGGTGATTGACACTGTTATGTACTGATCACTATCGGTCAGTACGGTACAAGATAAATTACTTTGCTTCAAACAATTTATTTTGGAAGATTTAAATTTGGCTAAAATGAATATAAGTAAATGTTAGATAAAGAAATCCAATTATGCTCAATTTAGTATGTATTAAAGAATTGAATTCTGTAATTAAGAACTTTTTAATATTTAATCGTGTTAAATTTTTCTTATAATCTTATCACGAAGTAATTTATGCAAATTAAACAAGTCTAATTATTAAAATAAAATCAAAGTAATTTTTATCATAAATTTTAAAAATTATCCACTGAAAAAAGGTGGGTGAACAAATCTACTTATGTGTCGTTTCTCCGAAAGTCCCCAATAACCACACAATTATTTACGTACTCTCTCTCTCTCCTCTCTCTATCTTCGCACGCGCGCATGGACAAAGGCAGGTGTACATTCAGATTCCAATGCAACGGCGATGAATTTGGGGTATCGATGCTTCTAGGACGCAAATTTTAGATAGGGGTTTGATTTCTGGTTGACTATCGCAATTTTGCTTCCGATTCTTATAGTTTTGGTGGAAAAAAGCTTGATATTTATAGAGATGGCGTCGCATTTTGATCGGTGGGAGAAAGATCCGTTCTTCTCTGCGGCGGAGGAGGTTCAGGAATCTGCTGATAGGTACAATCTGTTTTTTCGCGCCTAGGGTTTAGTTTTGTGATTCTCAATTCGTTATCCGATCTTGTCTATTCGTACACCTACAAGAAGATGTAATATGCATATTTTCTAATTGCATTCAGCGTCTTCTGTTTGCGCAAGTCTCCTCATAAGCACAGGGCAAACGCATATAGGAATTTTTCAATTATTTGGTAGGTGGTGAGGGTCGAACACGGTATACGTAAGCGTATAGAATACGAAGAGATCCGTGATTTGCGTGGTTCCCAAAAAATGGATACATCCAGGGGAGTGGAACAAGATTTGTTATTTGATTATTTGATATGATGTCTACACTCCGCTCCGCACGGTCGCTTGGCTTCCCTTGCTATCTGGCCTTTGCCTAGAAATTCTCGGAACCTCTCCACATGAGCTTCAAGTTCTAACAGTATCTATTGGTCGTGCTCATACCCAAGGGCGGAATCATGATTCGAAGTTTTGGGGGTGAGATTTTTTTGGGGGCCCAGTTGGCTCCCCAGTCCTTGGTAGTTCCGCCCCTGAGTATGGATAGGGTGTGTGTCCCTGGCCTGCATGCAACATGTGTTGTTGAGTGAGCGCATTGTGCATGAGGGAGGGTGAGACACGAAGTCTCACATTGCCTGAATACCCAAAGATTTAACTGCGAGATGAGTTTGATGGCACCCTCATTTCAACAAGTAGCTTTTGAGTTTGAGTTAATCCAAGATCGCGTAACACGATATCTGAGCTTAGGTTGGAAGAGATATTGATTCAAGTATCTCATTTCCATTTTTCCCGTATTTAGTCTCTCTTTATTTATGAATATTTGCATCTCTACATGCAAGGCGGGATTGCACTTGACGGAAGATGTTGACTAGCTTGATATACATCATTGAGCCTAATTCTTGAAAAAAATTTCAGAACAATTGGTATCTTAACAATTTCCATCTAGGTCCATGCATGTTTCCATTTACTAGAAATACTCAAAAAGCCTACAATCACACAAAAAAGATGAAAATCAAAATAAGCGAAAGGAAAATAACGTTCTAACCTCCAATTTATCTCCCTGTTCAGCTATGTCAATTTTAAGTCCAATATGCTTCCTGCTTTTTCAAATTGCACACATTCTCTGATATTTCAATGATTTCATACTGTGATATTTGATCCAGGATTGAACAAACCATACCAAGCAGATATCCGTCAAAATAGCAAGTACTACACGAATGCAATAACAGATTCGTAGGAATTTAACAGCAAGGGACATTTGAACTCAATAAGAACATCAAACAACTACGGGAAAGAGGAATCCTAACAAAGATAGTTCTGAAGGGAGAGACTGGTAAAAAAACAAGTTGAATGGCAAGAGATTTTGGTGAACGAAACCCACCAAACAATGCCTGAGAGGCCTATTAGACACTCACTAACTCATAAGTTGAAAGACCCTGTGAGATATTAAAACCTAGTTGAGCGATCAAATCTAACGAATTACAGAATACCCAATGATAGTCCTTGGATAGAACTTCAGTTGATCCAGAAAAAATGCAAACGAATCTCTTAAAATTTGCAACATCCACAACCTCAGTAACTAGGGGTGATACCGCTCTGGTTTGGACTAAATTTTATTCAAAAATCACTGAGAGCCAATAGGTGGAAGGCCTAGAAGGCTGAGGGTGAGTGAGATTGTGAGAGGCAGAGCATTGAGAATGAGAAGTGGAGGGGGCGGGAGGCTGAGGGTAAGTGAAAAGTGAAAGTGAGCGAAACGATTAGGTTTTTTTTACATATACACGATTACACGTGGTGTACCACTGTATCTATATTTTTAAATTTTTAAGTTTTTTTACATATACCGATTCGGTCCGGTTTGGTTGGATTGGAAGGGTCTAAAACTGAAAATCGGATCGAAATTTCTCTAAATTTTCAAACCAGACCGGACCGAATGAACTAAAAAACCAAATCGAACCACTGGTTTGGTTCGATTTGCCGGTTTGGTTTGGTTATTCGGTTTACATTTTCACCCCTATCAATAACTAAATCGAACAGATTGACAGGAACAAGTGATAACATCAATTTCATGAAACTTAAACAAACATTACATTACTGAACCATAAAGCCAGTGACAAAGTCCACGAAAAAATGAATTGGGCTACAAATAATGGGGCGAGCTAAGATTACTTGGGCTAGAATTTTACATACATATATAAAAAAAAATTAATAACCATAGCCCTTGGCTGGTTCCACACAACTTATTTAAAAGCTATTAATGTTAGGAAGAGGAGTACTAGGAATTAAATTCAGCATAAATGATGCAAAGTTTGATTTTTCCTTATAACAAATGCCATTGTGTTGAAGGATGGAATCGACTTATAGAACGTGGATTCACTCAATGAAAGACTCTTCTGGCACGTGGAATTCAGAAGAACTTCGTAGGGACCTGCGTACTACCCTCGGCACCACCAAATGGCAGGTCATCCCGTTCTCTCTATCTACAGATGCTTGTTATTGCACAATGTTGGTACATTTGTTTTGTCATAGTGCTCATTAAGAAACTCCAATTCACATAGTTTTATTAAATAAGCGGAAACTAAAATTTTCTAGCATATGAATTGCAGCGAGCGTGCAAATATATGGAATGTCACAACTTCCCTCGATGAATTTTGTACTTTGAAATGCCGCGCAATGGCGAAGTAATTGTTGCATGCTATCAAATACGTCTCTTTTGATGCTTATTGACCAAATAATCATTATGGGCTATGCAACTAATCGTTATTTGAATGGGTTCGGCTGTAAAAATCTGTTATCTAACAAGTTGGATTGAAGTTAAATTGGTGTTGGAATCAAAAAGTCGGTTACCATGTCAAAATTTTAAGTTTGAGAAAAAATTCTGCGGCATTAGATTGTTCATTAGTTTTTTAGGGTGGTCAAAGTGTCTATGAAAGCATAAATTCATCAGACGATTATTTTAGGAGACATATATTTTCCCTTGTTGAGGCCCAACGGTGGTCAAATGAGCTCCCTAAAGTATATTTGCTGCCTCTATTTTTGTGTTGAGGGAACAAGGGGTTTGGGGCTGATGATATACGAGCATAATGAATGTGAATGAGAATTTGGCTGTCAATGCAGTTGGAGGAATTTGAACGCGCTGTCAAGTCTAGTTACACTAATAGCTCGTCTGATGATGCGAAAGAGAGGCATCGTGGATTTGTTATTGCAATTGAGAGTCAGATTTTGAAGATCGAAAGTTCATTGAACAAATCTGCTGTTTCAAAGGGCAAGCCACCTTTGCCGTGGGTGCGTTTAGATGAAGGAGAATGCAACGAACTTGCATTGTTTCTTTCGGCACCATCAATTAACACGGACAAAAGCTTTGCAAAATTTGACATCGGGGCTGAAAAATCAGGAAACCTCCAAAAGATTGATAAGGAATCAACACAAGATTGTTTGAAGAACTCAAGACATTCGGTGGAGTCAGATTTAGTGGAGGAGAGGGAGGAGAAGTTGCCTGGACATCGCAGGACAGCAAGTGCCAGTGCTGACATTGGATCCTGGAAGATTGCAGTTCCTGATGATGTTTTCCTACATAATTCGTCCAATGGACACGTTGGGCCACCCCCTCGGAGGATACCCAGCTTGGGGTTGCTAAGTACGTTGGAGAATGCTTCTAAGTTGAAGTGGCCAAAGAATGGGTACAGGAAATTGAAAAATACAGATCACCACCAAGAAGCTGACTCTAAGTTATCGGAATCTCAGAATTTGACGAAGGTGACTATTTTTTATCTACTTTCTATTCATCAAATGTCTTTGAGATTTGCTTGTGGGTTTACATATGGAATCTTGTACGTTGCCAATGCTTATACTCGTTCTTTTTCTTCGAAGGGCATTAATGAATGTTATGAAAGAAGTAAGAGTTGCCTAAATGGATGTGATGATTGTTATGACAAGCAACTCTATGGTTGGTATGGAGCTGTTCAGAGACTGCTTCAAAGGTCTCAGTATCAAATGCAGTATCGTCGGCCCCTTCAAGTGGTCTTTCCGACTGTTCTACTTCTTTGCCTGATTGGTGAGCTTGCTTGAACTCTTACCTTATCTTCTCCTTTTTCCCCATTAGGTTGATCATTCTCTTTGGGTACAGGGAGACAGTATTTCATAAAGTTGTTTTCACAATATGCTTTTTCATGCACCTTGTCAATTGTCGGCAAGGTTTAAAATGTGCCTGAAATTGTCTGAGCAGTTCAATTTCTTTGCCTGTCTGCCTAGTGCTTATATCAGCATGTTTGTGCATATTATTACGTGTATACTTGTGCATATATCTCATGTATGACTGGAATCACAGATGCTATGATTAGGTTCCCCTCTGCCTCTTCTTCTCCTTCTCGGGGCGCAACTGTTTCTCTGTGGTTGCATGTATAGGTTTTGCACTTCTTGTCTAGTACCATAATTGGTACTTTCTCTCGTCAGTGTAACAGCTATTCTGGTCTGGGCATTGGATCTTGAATAATTCATTGAAGTATCAAATATGAGGGGTAGGCTTAAACTTCAAGCATGCGGATTTCATTGTATTTACTGATATCATTGTGTGTTTCATCGAAAAATGGAGGAAAACATTTTGTGAATAATGAATATGACAGTGAACTCTAGAAAAGGATTTTTCTCTTTAAGGAAGAGTTGAACTACTAGTGCAATTGAGAGTTCAATGTTCGTGGAATAGCACAAGTTGTCTTGGAGGGGCCCTTGGTTTTCACTTCCTCAACTGGGTTTCCTTGTGTTGCAGAAGCAGACCAGGTTTTCACAAAATCTCTATGTTGGTTTTGAGTGTGGCCAGTTTGGGACCAAACATAACCATGTGTTATCAAGTTGATTGTTTTAGTGATCTTGTGACTTATTTATGATTAGTTAGGTCAGATGTTAACTTGGGTCACATTTATCAATCTCGTACCAGCAAGTATACCGTTTTTGTTACCGGTACGTACCAGTACCAGTATGACTCGGCGTACCGTTTTGGATTTATTGCTAAAAAGTAAAATACATTTCTCGAATAATATTCTCTCTCAAAAAATCATATTTGACATATAAAATAAGGCCTCACAACTTAAAAACAAATTACCAAACATGACGGGATGATTTTACCCCTCGTGGTAACTGGTAACTAAGTTTGAGGTTTATCAATTTGTGTAATTACCAAAAAAACCATCAATTGATTTTTTTTTTTTTAAAAAGGCTTGTAGCGGTAAGGGCTCGGTCCAACGTGGTATTGGCTGGACCACCCGGTAACTTTTCTGGTACAGTACGTGGGTTTGATGGTACCATTTTTCTTCCGGTTCCGGCCGGTTTGGTACGGTACCAATAACACTGCCTTGGGCACTTTCATGATATGCGTTGCGTCATTTTTCATTAATCTTGGATATGTCTCCCTTGTGTTTTTCTATGAGTCTTGTTATGTTATTAGGTCTCTTTATACTGGCCTTTTTTGAAGCTCAATCCAGTATGCTTGGTCTTCCTTTGCTCATATAAGCCTATTCATGACACTATGCTTCTTCCATCAACCTGCTACCTATAATATTCAGTGTTCACGGCCAAATCCACACCCCCAAATTTCCGTAATTCCTGTCGCTTAGGCTATGTTTGGTAACTATTTCGTTTTCTGTTTTTTGTTTTTATTTTCTGAATTTTCTGGTTTTTGAAAAAAAAACACGTTTGGTTGATTTTTTACTTCCAAAAAACTAGAAACAGTTTTCATTATTTTCAAAAAAAGTGAAAGTATGAAAAGTGAGCTTTCATTTATTTCAAAAACAGTTTTCATTATTTTCAAAAATCAAATGTATATGTATGTATATATATATACACTAGACGTATATATAATCATATATTCGCATATTATACATGTATTTATATATACACACATATTTACTATATGTATAATATATATACTTATAAGTACATACTTATATACATATACACATGTATTATAACATTTATGTATATACATATAATGTATATGTATAATTATATGCATATGCATATATACATGTATAATGTATATGTATAATGTATGTATAATGTATATGTATATTCATATATAATGCATATGTATATACATGTATATGTATAATGTATTCTAATGTATATGTACATACATATATAATGTATATATATGTATATACATATACATATGTATTATATATTATACATATATACACATTATATTATACATATATACATATATACACATAGATATATTATAATATATTCATATATATGGATATATATATATACACACACACACACACTTATATGTACATATATATGTACTTATATACATGTATATATGTACTTATATATATATAATATTTATATATGATATTATCTATATAATACTAATAATATATACACATATAATATTTATAATACACACACACACACACACTTTGATATATACTTATATACATGTATATACTTATACATACATACATACATATATATGTACCTATATATACATATATATGTACTTATATACATGTGTATATATACCTATACATACATATAGGTACTTATATATATTATAAGTGTATTATACTTATATAAATATATATATATATATATATATATATATATATATATATACACACACACTTATATATATACATATATATATATATATATATATATATACACACACACTTATATATATACATATATATAAGTATAACTATATTATATATATACACACACTTATATATACATATATATGTACTTATATACATGTATATATATATCTATATATAAGTACATATATATACATATATATAAGTATATGTCAAAGTTATATATATATATATATATATGTATATATATATATGTCAAAGTTATATATATATATATATATATATATATGTATATATATATATATATACTTTGATATATACATGTATATATGTATATAAGTCTTAATACACACACACTGTAGAGTATATATATATAACAAACTAAAAACAGGTTAACACAAACAAGGTTTTTTATTTTCGTTTTTTTAAAAACAAAAACAAAAATTAGAAAACAAAAATGGAAAACACAAAACAGAAAACAGGAAGTGTTACCAAACAAGCCCTTAATGTTCAAAACTCTCTCCTTTCGTTTCTTTTTAAGAAATTACAAACTATAGAGGTCTAAATAGGTAACCATTTTTCTGTTGCATGGCTATTAATTGGAGTCAGACAAGTAGGGTTTTACTTGTGCCTCACGTTTATTGAAGCTCATGAGTTGTAGGAGCGTGTCCCCCCACATTCATCATACTTAAAAGCCTGGATTCAGTACTCTGATGGGATTGGGAATGCAATTTATTCTTCTCATTTCACAGGTGATCGGATGTGTGTCTTACACAATTGTCACGGTTCACCATTCGATTTGCAATTCAATTCATGATGCAGATAATACGATACAAATTTATTGGTGAATCAAGGTTCAGATAAAATCGGTGATGAACCATATGATTCACGTTTTGATTCATGCAAATATGACAATTGTTGCATTCGAAGAATATGAAAACACTTTTACCTCCATTTTTTTTAGAAAAAAGGAATATAACTTTATATAGTGTTAAGTACGAAAAACTATATTCTCATGCAAAATTTGTTAATCATTTGTTGATTAAAAAATTTATTTAATCATTCTAGATATGTTTTAAGGCCAAGGTACCTCGTTCCTATAAATTTTCTATTATTAGTTGTGAAATTTTCTCAGTTTATAATATTATGAGCTAATAGATGGCTCAACATTTCTATAATGTCATTATTTTCATATGCTAAACTATCATTGTTCAAGTTATTGTGAATGTTATTGAGTATAAAATTATATTTGCGCGCGAATTTTCACAAATCAATTTCTTTATTTCTTTTAGCATCTAAATCATAGATTGTTGCAGAGCTCAAAGGCTCGAGCCAACTGACATATGTTGCCATATAAGCAAGTTTCTTACCTATTAGTCTACATAATTGTTGTAAAAAACACACTTCTTAATATTCTAACACTAAGCTTTCAATTTAATAATGAATCTGTGATATGCATACGCATATAAATATATTTCCTATTATGATCGAACCGTTACAATTCACAATTCGATTCGTTTAACTGGTCAGAAAAAGGCCATTTCGATTCACAATTCAATTCACGATTTGACAACTTTGGTCTTATATGCTTCCGTATGGGTTAAACCATGAGATTCCCAATTGTAGGTCAATGAATGTGGTGCCTAGGTTTCGGACTAAATTGTGGGTCCACTCCTTTAGAGGATTTTCACTCTATATATGCTAGGTGCAATGGCTCTGGTTAAGCATTGCATCGAAGTAGGTTTATCCTCGATTTTTATTGCCTTTTACCCTTGTCTATGGCATCTTGTCCGCTCCATACTTGTCTAGGTTAGATGTAGAGCCCAGGGAGCCTATTGGGCTAAGTTTTGTGACCATGGGGTGCCACAGCAGTAGGTTGGATTTCCTGGAGATTAAAGCCAACAGTTCATCAAGTTAATTGTTGCGGGATTTGTGCCTGGCCAGCCTTCCTGGAAAAAGAGACGCGTCGATGCTCCATACCCTCCCATAACTACATCGACTCCATATTAGTCCCCTACTGTAAAATAGTTGCTCATTTTGGAATGTTAATGTACTTAAATCTTATAAAGTATGATATTATGATTTTCAAAAAGTGAGTTTTCAGATAGGAGAAGAAAAGGCCCAAAAGAGACTGAGGGGAGTAGCGAGGTTCCTTTTTTCGAATGATGATGTGACGCTGTCCTCATAGCGGCTGAGGAACATGACCTGGGATGCCCACATGCTGGCTCATATCGCCTGAACCTTACTATATCCAAAATATCTCTATTCCTCCACTAAATGTCTATACATTCTGGTTGTCCGTCTCTAGAACCTGTATTGCTGTATCGGAAACTAGATGAGTTATTTCACATTGTATTATGATTTGTTCGGCCTATATGTAGTTTGTGATCAGAATGCTTGCATCTAGCCATTTGCAAATGTTGCAATTTTACTTATAAAATACTGCCATCAAATTGAAATGTCAGCAACAGTAGTTTTTTTTTCCCTGTGTTGAAATCTTGTTCTTATCTTTAATAGCAAGCTGGTGAAGTACTTTATTTCCTGATGGCAGTGTTCTGTTTTCCCAGCCAAACCAAACCATGCCAAATCAAACCATACCAAACCAAATCAAGCTTTAGGTTTCAATCAATTGGGATCAGCTACATGAATCCGTATCTCTAATATGAGATCTATCAAGGACAAATTTGGTGATATTCAAAAAACCTGGTTCCTTTCAAACTACCACCTCTGAAGTCAATTTTGGTCTATCCCTCTCCTTAGTGCTACTATCTGCCGCAAACATTGCGCTAGTCTTGTGTTGTCCCATAAAGCTTATTTATTGTGTCTTTTATCAGTCTCACGAGATTGGAGTTGTAATTCCTTTTATTTATTTTTTCCTGTACATGTTTCTCCTTGCAGTTTTGATTGGGTTCCAGGCAATTTAAGGAGCAGAAGCCGATTCTTTATACACTATGTTCTTATTGATAGCGATATGTGGAGGTGTACAAGGTCCAAAAAAAGGTGTTACCGGTCTGATGCTGTCACCTGATGAATCTAGGTGTGTTTTTATCTTCTATATTACGCCTTGGAAGGATTTTTCATATGGTGGTGTATTAGTATCCTAACCTAGTTTTCTTCTTCCAATTTTGATGGACCACTAAATTGTGTTGGTCTAGGGTTGCATTCCTTCAAAAATACCACAGAAGAAAGGAACAATATTGTTGCCACTTGCGAGATCTTGTATAGTTTCATTTTTTCTTTCTATGGAGCTCCTTGTATGTAGTAATGATCAGATTACAGTTGTGACACATTTTATTTTTATTCAAGTGATTACCTGTTAAAGTCATCCCGTCCTTTATTTTCTCTTGGTGTCGAGTCAATTGTCATGTCTGCAATTGTGCTCTCATTAACCATCTACGCCAGATTTCTAGCCTATTTTAGATGCCCATCCGAGTCTGCTCTGCACAATGTACAGTAAACCCAAGCTTGCTCTAAACAACACACCGTAGGGTGTGATTGTGATGCGCGATAAAACGATGTCGTTTTGGTCTGCAAAATGCTGTCCAAATGGTAAGGCCAGTATTTTGGTGGCCAAAATGGCGATGTTTTTGCCCACATCAGGCTCTTTGATTCCTCCTTTTGTTCATGTTTTACTGAGAGGTCAAGAATTCAAATATTGTCAATGGCAAAATTGATTATTACTTTTCTTATATTGTATTTTTTTTATGGTTTTTTTTTTCCGTATGGAGCTATTTTTTATGGGTTGTTCTGTATTGGTCTTCACTTTAGTTGTTGCGGACCTCATATAATTAAAGGTGTGTTTTGTTATTTTAAACTTCTTGGTGTAATTTTTTATTTATTGTAACGTAAGTAACTCGGTACTTTATACGGGGGAAATGAAAATAGAGTTCGTTCGGATCTTCCAACATGTTCAATCTTTTTTAAGTGGTTTTCTCGGAGATCTAATGCAATTTTCATTTTTCTCATTTGCGAGTTAGATGAATATCCACCGTTAGTAATGTGGATTGACTTGGACTAATTAGTGTTGTGCGACTAGGAGGGCAGCACGCTTTGGGATGCAGGGGAGTTATTATCGTCCAACTTTTTAACCTAATGCGGCACTAGGTTCGTTCTGTAGGGAACCGTAGCATGGGAGGACATCTAATTCGTTTGCCGCAAGACTGGCTAATCGTACCCCATTAAAAATTAGTTTGTGAGAAACTATTTTTAAACTAAATGGCCCTCTACTCTATCTTTCTAAGGCACCATTCCTAGTTCTCCCATTTAAACTACAAAATCGTATTATGATAGAAAAACACACAAGATAGTATTAACTATGATTGAAATGCATTACAAAATACAAAATAAAGTATAGTACACTCTTGATGTTAAACTTTCTTATAAAACCAATATATACGAGATCTTACTCGGGCTTAAACAGACACTCTTGATGGATTGTAGAATTGAACCTCAAAAAATTAGTCAAGGTGTGCCGAAACTGGTTCGTACATTTTGTGTGTTCAAAAACAGGTATGATGCTACAATAATTGTTGGTAGTGAAATTGACTGATCTCAATAGGAGTCGGCTTGGCACCTTTCTTTGGTTCGTGCTCGCACGGGCCGTTTCTCTGCCAATTTTGAATTCGAAAGGCACGTTAGCTAGGTTGTTCAAGGAGAGTTCAATGCCTTTGACCCTTCTAGATTTTTTTCTGAGGAGTCAGTCATTGAGTCCAAAGGCAGGGTAAGAAAGGGTTTAGCTAATAGAGATATTAACTCTTTCGGAAACCAATAATGCATAAACCATGCCAAACCAAGACCGATAGTACCGTCTATGAACCCTAGAAATGCCATAACTCTATCTCCTTGTTCATACTTAGTTAAAGAGGGTGAATATTACTGTTATTTTGATTGATTGAGAGAGTGTAGGTCCCGCCGGTATAATACACTTTTTAGTAAAGATAAAATTAATTTCCTCCCTCTCAACCAATGAGAATGATGGTGATGTTTATCTGAGAGTGAACATAATCAAATTCCCTCAGTAGAGAAGTACACTAAAGATGTAGAATGTAATGCTTCATTAATACAAGTTTGAAAGAAGAAAATCAAGAAAACTCTATTTTTTTCCCAAGCTAGACTTGACTGATAACTAGCAGCCTAACAATGCTGGTAATAGATATTACCTTATGAGGAAAGGAAGCCAACCCAATTGTGCCAAAAGATTACTTCAATAAGTACCATCTTATGCACAATACTGACATCCTGACATTGTCCGTTGTAATAGGTTAATTTGGTTGTCAATTTTGATCTTCCGGTGAGTTCTGGTCAGAACCCGAATACAAGGTGTATTTATTTTCAATTGGGCAAAATAAATACACCTCACAATCGGGTTCTGACCAAAACTCATGCTTCATCGTAAGATCAAAATTGGCAACTAAATTAATCTATTACAACGGACAATGTCAGCATTATGAGCCTGAAATATCCAAATGAACAACAAATAAAAAAGATTTTATAGACAAAATCCTCTGTCACTGTTGGCATTAATCCATTGTACAAACATGAATTAGTACGATATCTAAACACTATATTGGATACATGTTAAAACGAGAAAGTTATATGCACAAAAAGGACATAATCCAAATAAGCAAATAGATATTTTGATATTAGTACGATATCTAAACACTCTTATTTTTTCATTATACACTTTTACAAAAAGTGTGATCTTTTTAGTTTATCAATCGTAATCTTTAATTCTTTATCTATTATTAACAAAACTAGCGAATCAACATCCACATCTCTCGATTGCAACAAATGCTAACTTGTGCCTTGAGATAAAGAAGGGAGAGAGAACAAGAAGAATAAGAAATGAAGTAAAGAGTTTTGCTCACTGGTAGATGTGATTTTGTATTTGGGCGCGATAATAAGATCGATGGGCTGTGGCAGGGTGTCAAAGTAATTCAATTTAAAAATGAGGGGGTTAAGTGATTCTCGGTGATAGTTTAAGAGGTTGTATGAAAAATTATAAGTATTTTTTTTTTTTTTTGCATAAATACGGAGTATAACTTTATAATTGTCACTTGCTTCTACTTCATTGATACAAACATAAATAGACTCATTCTCTATTTATATTACTACATGGACAATTCTAGTCTTTATAGAATTTCTAGACAATGTGTAGAGTCTTCTAAACTAATATCTAGATATTCTAACTAGCCTTCTTTTAGAAGCCAGATATTTTATAAATATCTACATAAATACCATTTAAAAATTAGTTTATGATAAAAATAGTTTTAAATTGTCAGATGCGTAGAATGAAAGGTTGAAATTTATAAGAAAATAGTTTTTTTTTTCATGATACTTTCTTATCTTATTATATTTGTTGTTGTCTTAAAATATAAGTAATTATTAAAATATCATTTAAAAGTTAATTTGTAAGAAAAATATTTTTAAACTAGTTGACCCATCTATTCTATCTTTCTAAAGCACCATTCCTAGTTCTCAGTGCACGACTCAACAATTAGTCTCTTAGCACTTAGTCGTTCAGCACACGACCCAAGACTAAGTTTCACAGCACACAACTACTTGGATTTAGCCACTTGATAATATGTCTCAAATTGCTAGTTGACGCTTAATCTTTCGAGCCATAGGCCGCTCGGCCAAAAAAAACCAATCACATAAAATACTCTTTATAAGATCCCGCAAACGAAGCCTCAAGGCGCTTCAATTCTCAGAGATGGAGCCTTTAGCAAATGACTTGGCTTATATCTTTAATGGGAAATAAGAAGTGGAATTGGATCAAGGCCAAGATATGTTCACGAGCTATCTTCTCCATATATGCGTACACACTCTCTTACACTCGATGTCTAACTTGATCATTGAAAAGTCTTTGGTCAAAAAATATGTCCGGTCTTTAAACTTGTGTGCATGAACTCTCATAAGAATTTTGCTGGTTATCGTTCAATTTAATTTTGGCATCAATAATATGTAACAAAAACTTTTCTTTGTTCATAACCCACCATGAAACCTTCTTTGCTTCATTTCTTTTTCCCAAGAAAATGAAGTAAAAGAGGCACATCACTTTTCCTTGTGCACAGACATATTGGGTTGCTGACCTAAAACAGATGGTCAAAGAGTTGCGATCAGATTTCAACAAAAAAGATAAATTTTTAAATCCGAATAGTTTGGACCAGACCTGAACAGATAGATATATGAGAAATCTTAAGCCAGTTCGACTATAACACAAAGTTAACAGTTGAATTAAACTCTAACAATATAGATAATGTCAATTCCTAAGAGTCCAGATAAAACTTATCCAGTTAGGAGTCAATTGTCAGAAAGTATAATCTATCTCTAATTAGAAATTAGAGGTTGGAGATGACTCAAATTGAACGAGGAAGAAGTACCTCTGTTAAATGAGATACAGTCTCGGGAGTTCAGGTTTGTAATTTGCTATTACACGCATATACATAAATTGAGATTGATCATGATAAAGTACTGATTTAATTATCGAAATACTTTTGTGCATATCACAGACGAAAATTTATTTGATGATTGTTTGTCTTGCTAATTAGATTTCTGATGAAAGAGCTAGTTCACGTGTTCGGCCAAAGTTTGAGTAGCATGTTTTGAAGTAAATAGAAATTTTACCCTCTCCCACCGTAAGATGCTAGAATCTTGATAAATTAATTAGTTACGTTAAATTACTACGACAGATCAACGTCATTCGATGGACTTAAATTTGAAACTGTCCATTGACAGCTACTTGAGCTACAACTCAATGAGCTCATGGTCTATGTATGGCTGGGACCAAAAAAAGGGGAAAGGTGCAACAAAGTCAAAATATTTTGGCTGTTGCAATAATATGTTTTTCCAAATATGCCTAACCTAAGCATTGCCTTTATCTTGTTAGGTCTGAAAAATAAAGCAAACACTTTGTATTACTTTCAGGTTATTATTGAAAGTTTCTTTTTTTAGTAGTCTTTTCAGAATTTTGAATTGTTAGGCTCTCAAGTTTTTTAGATATAATTATTCGTCTAGATGAGCTGAATTGAAAAAATAAAAAATTATGATATTCTTTTTTTAATCAAAGACAAAAAAAGTTCAAAAAGAATCTAAATCTTTTTCAATTTCGATCAATAAATTTTATAAGTTTTTATTCTTTTCATCGAGACAAATGATTGATCAAACATTCACTAATAATCAAGAATACTGATCGTCTTTACAAAATTTAATCTAGGCCAAACTCAGCCTAAGAAAGTTCTAATCCCAGGAAAATGCTATGCGAATTCCACCAAAATTATGTACAGCGATAATTTCTATATATTGAAGAAAATATTACAAGGACTTGCAAGAAAGTGATCAACACACAACCTAATGCCGACTTTGGGATTAGGTAGTCATAATTTTTTTAATAGCAGAGGTATCCGGCCGATTTTGGGATTATTTCCAACCTAATGCCGATTAGTCTTTGGAACCCTAAAGTTAACGACCGGTAAACCTCTAGTGACCTATAGAGATTGTTTCTGGTGAGATTCGACCTCGTGATCTTAGAAGACAAACTCCTTAGTCGTTCTTTCTCTTTCCACTGAACTAACCCGAAAGAGTTACTATGTTTTTTGAAGTGAAAGGCTCCATTTCAGTGCCATTAAATTATCCTATACAATAAGTAGCCTAAGGCAGCAGTAGTTTGGTTTCTTGGTTTTCTCTTTTCGCTATTGTAATCTTACTTTCTGTCTCTTTACTCCTTTTCATTAGTTGGTTTCTTACCAACTGGTGGAGGTAGTTGCTTGTGGTACTCTTTCTATCTCAATATATGTTGCTTTGCTTTTAAAAAAAAAAAAAAAAGTCTAAGAGAAAGTGATGAAACTGCAAAAGTATTAGCAAAAATAGATATTCTTAATCATTTATGGCAGCAACACAACAATTGAATTGAAATGCATCGGCATAACCTCGATTATATCGAGGGATTGCGACTACAAAGATTGGATTTGCGAACTTGATAAAGAAAACTACTTTCCTTCGAAAGAGATTGCACTAAGAGAAAGTGATGAAACTGCGCACAATAGACTTGGGGGAACTTAGAAGTTTGTTCTCTCTTAATGTCTCAAGTTAATTCGCATGCAACTTCTGAGATCGATGCTATCAACTCTTACGAGATCAATTCATATTGGACTTTGCTCCGGCTTTAATTAAAGCCCTCATTAGTAGACGGTGGAATTAGTCCTCTAGAGATTAATCGGTATAAGTATATGCTATATATATACTTACATATATCTCATCCTTCTCTCTTACTCAACAGTGACATGTAAGGATCTATGACCATATAGAATCTAACTTTCCACCACATAATAATCTAAGGCAATTATGAATAAAATTAATTGACAAATATACAATTCAAATCCAACAGTAGAGCTAATATGGATCAATCTCTTGTTTATGCTTTCACCTTTACAGCCGAAAACAAAAAGAATTCAAATCCAGAAAATCAAGTCATGGAAGGTACTTCTACAACGGAAACTTTGTGTACTGAAATTGTAATATATTCAATGTGGATTTGTGGTCCTCACCACCTTTGTTCATATGCATCCATGTGATGGATTTCCAATGAATTTTAAAACTTTGAGTTACCCAACCATTTTCCGGATTCAAAGTAGAGATAAAAAGAGAATTGTGACTTCTTTACATGAAATCGGACACACGTATATAACCATGATCAAGTGTCGGGCTCATCTGTTTTCGTGTCAAGAACAACCTAAACGCGGGTTATTAGAACAACGCAAAAGTACTCGTTTTCAATACTTTTCTTTTTCTCATGGTAAACTGAATTTATCAGGTGCTATACATCATGTCATGTGTAATATGAGAGTGTTGTGGTTCTTTAGTTAGATGAAAAGATAAACATGTCTGCCTAAATATATCAAACACATCCTGCGTATGAGTGCAACAGACATAGATATATGTTCCCTCCTAGGTCTCAGGTTTGAAACCTCTCAGGTGCTATCTACTCTTATAGGGCCAGTGCACACATGGCAAAAATCCTGAATTTAAATGGGATTAGTCTCCCAAGGACTTGTTGGCATCAAGTTAGGAGTAATTTCAAAGCCGGCCAAATACCTTGACTATACCCAAAAAAAAAAAAAAAAAAGACACGGTATACAACAGCATGATGAAAACTCTAGTTGATTGTGTTACCATAGGATCAAAACTTGCCCATTACATGAAGGAGCCACAAAGCAAGCATGCATGTGTTGGTGCTTAACTACTCCAATCTAAGCTTCCACTACAATTTCTTACTAAACTAAACTTCATTTTCACTTACTTTTTTTGGGTTTACAAAATGGATATGCAAATAGGCTACTTCACATATCCGTTAGAGACAGAGAGCATTAATTTTTTCGGTTTACAAAATGGATATGCAAATAGGCCACTTCACGTATCCATCAAAGACACAGAGCATTTTGACTTATGATGTAGCCAAGGCAACATTCTTTCTTTCCTTGGCTCTTTTCACCTTTCCCCCATCTACCACTTCCACCCTTTTTCATAAAAGGTTCTTCTACAATGGTGGACAAACCTAAAAAGAGTAAAAAGTAATCAAAATAATGCATCCAAATTACCATGAATCTACTATCACAAAGTAAGTAATTAGGTTAACTGAAATTAATTACCTATTGCGAAACCCTTGTTCTCTGCCATCATCCTCATCGTTTTGCAGTTTAAACCCTCATCGTCGTTGTTGCTACCCTCATCATCACCGTCTGATTGTTTTCCTTTATCCACGTGACCGTTTGATGTTCTTGATCGCGCAGTGGCAAAAAGCCATGAAAGTTCCATCTGCTTAGTAATCATGCGCGCCGCATAATATGGAACCCTAACATGCTTTTTGGTCTCTGAACCAACGAATCCATTAATGAACATTAAGCAGTCCATCAAGCTCTCTTTTGCCAACCCTTTCATGTCATAAGCCTGTGATCTTCTCCATAGGCTTTTACTATGAGAGTTGACAGGGGTAGAAAGGGAAAGAGCTCTTGTTGTATCACTAATGGCAGAATCAGGATTATTAAGCAGCAAATGACATTGAGCTCTATTACTATACAAAACAATTCTCTCTTTTCTCAGCCTCATTGGACACATATCTAAACCTTCTGTATATTTCAACAAGGCCTCTTTGATTTCTCCTACCGAAAAGCTATGGTTTCCTTGTTGTTTTATCAGGCTAACAAGAACCCTTTTCTCCTCAACTTTCTCATTAGAAAACCTCTTCTCTCTCCCCCTCCTCTCCACCTTCAAATCCCATATTTCTTCAAGAGCTCTCTCAACTCTACTGTCCACGATTTTCGACTTCGTTTTTCTGAAATCCATAAGCAGCGTTTTCCCGATATTTTCGCCTACGTTGGTTTTCCCTCCGAGTGTCCTTATCTCTATCAAGTCCACAAGACATAATGTGGCAATATCAATAACTTTGTACCTAGTATCTAAATCATTAAGAAGTAATCTGAGACAATCAATCCCCATATACTGCCAATCATCTGAAGATCTAGAGAGATTACAGAGTTTCTCTGTAACTTCTTGTGATTCTGAAATACTTTTTCTTCCAATTTCAGTGTAACACAAGATCCTAAGAAGTCCAACCCCCGCGGGTGAGGTGTGATTCACCAGTCCACCCCACATTCCACATAAGTCCTTTAAGAATTCCTTCTTACACATGAGATTTATGGATCTCTCTTTGATGGCAAAGCAGTTGAGGAGATAGAGAGACCAGCATTGGATTTGGCTACCCCATTCCTCGGCCTTTCGGTCCTCCATTTCCATTCCTCCAACCCCTCTGGTAAGCAAATCACAGTGGTAATTCATCCTCTTGCTCTTATCCTTCACACCTACAAAATCAACATACACCACTTCAAGACAGTTCGAGGCTAAATCCATGGCTAAGTTAACCACCTCTTCTTCATACTCTGCGACAGATTCAAACGTGCTCTCGTAGCTCGCCAGGTGTCCAAGGGCTCTAACGGCAGCCCTTTGCTCAACCCAACTCAATTTTCCTCTGAAAAGATCCATCAGTGGAGGGATCACACCAGAGTCCACTGCTTTTTCAGCAAACTCAACCTTGTTCATGGTGTAGGACCCTATAACATGAGCTGCATAATAAGGAATATATACGTTTTGGTCCCTAAGAAGCCAATCTCTATCAATAATACCCCTGCGGATTAGACTTGCCATGCAGTTAAAGATACCAAGAGATGGAAACTGTGGATCATCCGGTTGATTCATCGCGATATTCCACAATCCACTTAGGACCAAAACATGTTCTTGGTCATTAGTAAAGGGGATTTCTTTGAAGCAGTTTGAGAGTCCTTCTCTCCTTGTTGAAGAATCAGGTTCCTTCATTAGGCAGAAGAAACAGTTGAGGTTTGAGCAAGTCTCCTTGGGCTGCTGCTGCTCCATATTTTTTTCAGAGGTAGTACTAGTAAAAGGGATGCACAGTTTCTCCTTTCTCTTATGTAAATCCATGGTGGGTTGGAAAAAAGTTTAGTCAGAGATTTTGGACTGAGATTAGGATTAGGGTTTAGGTGTAAAGGTAAATGAAAAGGGTTAGTGGAATATTACCTAACGGCGCATAAAAGACTTTTATAATAGTTTAAAAAACTACTTTTTCCTTTTTTGAATGGTGGCCTTTTTTTTATTCCAAGAGAATGACTGCATTTTTTGTCCTTTCATTAGCAAGCCACAGGAGAATATCCACAATTAAATTCATTGGATGCTGACATTTTCTTGCTAACTTTTTGTAGGATTATTTTTCTTATTTTATTCAAAAAAAAATTATTTTTGTAGTTTTGCATCAAATTTTTATGAATTATTAGTTTGTTTCACTGACGGGTTTCAAAAGAAAATAATCTATTTTTGGCTTATTTTGGACTTAGTGAACTTTTTTAAGTTTTTGGTCATAATCTTTTATTTTTAAAATTTTACTTGTCAAGACGAATCAATAATTTACAAAAATTTGGTGTAAAACTAACAAATGCGATTCTTTTAAATAAAGACAATTTAAAAAAATTAAGTCGGGTGGAAGAGCGAGGACCAGGTCAGTCTTTCGATCCCTAAGCATGATCATAGGGACTCTAAACCCGTAATAACACTTGAAAGGAACCAAAGAAGCTATATTAGCTACTGTTCCATCCGAGGCAAGCCCGCGAATAGACGAGAGAGTCAAGTGTGGATGTTGATGCTCCGGTTGCTATTAGAGTAGCTTCTCCAGTCGACTATTCACATCTCATTTTTCGTCAAGATGTCGTTAACATGACACAAACCTACAGGACCCAAATCCTATTGACAGTGACCCACTGATCACCAATCTATACCACCTCAGGTGGTCATAAGATGCAAACTTATCTCTAAGTAGGAACCAACTTGAGCTTCACCATAAAATCTTTAAAAAATAAAATTCAAGCATTAATATTTTAGATATTTTTTCGTTTTGTGTCCGATACGGTACGAGATTAATAATATTGCTTATGAGCGCTTGCGACATTCACAAGTCTCCCAAATCTCCAATAAAACCTCACAATGACAAAGGTAGAAAAAGTAACTCCTTAATTTTTTTTTTACTCGGCAAAAGAAATTTTTTTGTTAATTTTTGAAGACGAGGATACAAAGATAAAACGGAACCAAGTAACTGAACCACATGTAGACCTCCCCCCACAAATTCTTTTTTTTAATATAAAAATTTAGGACTTGGGTATAAATTTTAATAATTATAAAAAAATTATATTTTGACCTCCCCAAGTTACATTCGGTCCCCTCCCTCTTTTAAAACTAAAAAATTCGGTCCCCTCAAATGTCGAATCTTGGTTCCGCCCCTGCCAAGTATGATTGGCATTACTGCTCCACTTGAATCCTAAAACTGTAATAGTTGGCAAGCTGTTTAACTGGGATAAGGAAAATCAAGAAAATACATGGCTTAAATCAAAGAATTTACAAATTAATTTCCATGGTATTTTATGTGGAAATTTATCTATTGGCGATAATTTTTTATTTTCGCCTCTTCTTGAAAAGAGATAGAGTGGCAAGTGATACAATGGGTTGTCACAACTATATACAAGTATGGGTAATTAATTGTGATCATGCTAGTTGTCTGGATGATTTGTAGAAGCAAAGTCACAGGTATTAATGATTATGTGACCAAATTCTAGATTGTCACATAATTGTGGGGGAAGAGGTATTTTTCGTAATTACCTGCAATTGTATTATGAATTCTGTGTCAGAATTTATATTCATTATAATCTTCGATCAATAATATTTGAAAGGGCATAGAGAAGTATGGTAAGTCTCGAAGTGATGATCGTAGACGTAATTCCATATAACACTTGTTCTCATTTGAAATTTGTATATGTAATATATAAGGTCAAAAATAAAATACGGATCCGTTACCCGAGGGGTGTTGACCAGAGAACAAGTGAACGTATCGAGGGGAATGAGATTTAAACCTATTATTTAAGAGTTGCCTCAATGGAACCCTACCTAGTTGACTGGAGATCCCAAGATCTAGGTTCAAAGGGACAACGAAGTTGTGTGTGACTCAGTAGTATCACTGCGGAGATAACTTCTCCTACTCATTCCTAGGATACAACAGTGATGCCTGTAGCGTTATTTAGGGTAAGCTACGCTTTTAATGATTCTCATATCTTGAAAATTCAAGTGGGGTATAGCAGGATACTCTTAATGGGAAGTCACCTATATGAGTGAGAAGGGGCCGCTTCTATGAGAACAATAAGGCTTAGTTCTCTAAAGCACTCATGAAACCAGGAATTGTCCAGGGCCAAAATGGGCACAACCGTAAGAACCAAATGTGTTCGAAAATATCCTGTGTGAATTCTATTGTCTTGGTTTACACAAAAAAACTGAACAGTTCAAGGCATCACGTCCACTGATTAGCGAGTAAATCCGATAGTCTTTCACAAGGGAAGGTTCAAAGCCAAAAGCTACCTATCCTATGCAGGAGATTTTCATTTGTACTCTCTCCGTCGTCTGCATTATTTTTTGCATTGTTTATCCAGTCAATTTTTATTCATGTGGGGGATTGTTGGAAAAAAATGATTTTAGAACATATATTGGTTTGTTCAAAATCATTAAGGAGTGAATAGAAAATTGACTCCTATTAATTTTCACTTAATATTAATTGGAGAAATTCAATTAGAATTTATTTCTATTGAATTTTATATAATTTTAATGGGTTATTAATTAGTGTAGGGTCATGTCTAGTCGATGACATCTATTCGGATGAATAGTTATGTCACTTCCTTTCGTGACTATTGGGAATAGTCACGAATTCTTCTATATAAGGGTGTTCCTTCCATTTGTTTAAAAGGACTTTTGGGGGAGACACATATATAGAGTTTTAGATTGATTTTCCATTTATTCTTTTGAGTTTGAGTCTTCATATGAGAGAGTACAAGTTCATTATTTGGTTCGCCAAGCCCCATCGATTGGAGTGCTACTTCGGTGGGTTCGATCATTTTATCCTGGGAGACAAGCGCCTATGCAAATCGTAAGCACCATAGCGAGGGCGAAATTTGTCTTAAGGACATAGTGTTTTCACTAGACTTGATCCTTTCCATGCGATTTTCAGGTTTTATCTTTCTATGATTTCGTTATCTTTAATTTTGTTATTTATGTCACGGTAACACAAAAAGTATATACACACAATTTTTTTTTTAACAGTGTATGAAACTCAAAAGACTACCTGCTGCTACTAAAGAAAGGAGAAAACAAAAGCTGTTGCAAGAAGGCAAAAACAGGACTAAAACAATGGGCAGAACTGATTTCAATGCAAATCTTGTCTAGAATCTGAGAGGATTTGAGTAATTTGGTCAAGGGATCTAATACTAGCCAGGCTCCCCTAGGTACATCTACCAAAACATGAGCTTGAATGCACGTTTATTACCAGAAGCCATTGCTGATTGGCCTGCAACTGCTTCTACACCTTCAGGACCACAGCTTGAGAATAGGGACTAAGGGACACTATCCCTTCAAACTAAGGGCAATGCTGTGGTCCCATCTGGGGTTTATGAAACCTTAACAAAAATACTTGCAAGTTGCAAAGCAGAGAGAGGAAGAGATTAGAAAAACAGGCAAGTACATAAGGGGGGAGGTCTCAAGAATATGCGGCTACTGTATATATATATAAAGATGGAAGGCACGAAAAGCAGGTTTAAAGCTGCTAATCTTCATAAAGTAATGGTGATTGTCCAGAATAATCAATCCCCCTTGCTTACCTTTCCTAGTAGATCTGTCATGATGATCAATTAGCGTGGGGTTAGTTCATGGGAAGACATCTGGTTTTTTTTGTCCCAATGCATAATTAAGTTTTGAAACTTATTCTATCATCAAATCTTTGACCTTTTTGAACTCTGTATGTAACGGACTACAGGTCCAGGAATCAATGTAAAAAATAAATGTAAGAACGAGATATCTAGTGGAATAGATAAAATCTAATTAATATTTTATAGAACAAATAGGCGACAGTTTAGCTAGGTAAAAGGGTGTTCTTGTGCATAGCCATGTTGCCGAGCAGAGAATAACAGTTTTCAGCATGAAAAAGACAGATAAATAGGAAAAAGATCGAATAGAGGATGATATTTGAAGCCAAATAGTCCGGCATTAGTTGTAACCGATAATGATAAAAAATCCTAGTCCAATTTGATTTATAACGATCAAGGTGCGAAACAGACAAATGACATGTCCAAATCCATAGGCCAAATCCTCGAGACATCCGGTTGGACTGGAAAGGTTTCATTCTTACAGGGACGATGGTTCAAAATCCACATAAGGTCTAGGAGAGACTAGGAGGTATGGGACATGATGCAAAGGAAGGAAGGTGTTACAGATGATTTAAAACGCGAACTCTCTGAGCAGGATAAGGAGATCAGGGACCTAAAGAATGCCTTGGGAAAGAGCAATACTTAAGAATTTCTTGTTCAATATATTTGGGTCTAAGTTTTTCTAGCCGCTTGATATATTAGATATACTCTTTAACTTTCGTAGCACGTGGTGAAGCCTTAGTTTTGGCACCAATATACGTGCAGAGTGGTCATCTGAAGATCATGATTATATGGTGCTGATAGCAAAAAAAAAAGGCCAAAAAAACTAAGTAATTAAAAATGGAGTAACGATTTCACATTGAGCAAAAAGGTTTGACATGATGGATGATTTCTCGGTGGGCGATTTTCTTAATCAATTTGAAAAACTAATATCTCAATACCTAAAAATTCTCTCTCTTCTTTTCGAAATTTGTGATTTACAAGACAAAAAATTCTCTATCATTATGGCTGAAAGACACTCCGATGATTATATCAGAACAAGGATCAGACAAGAATTTTTCTACTCAAATAGTTCTAGCTATGAATTAACATATACCTTTTACCATAGGTCTGCACCTTTATCTATAGACTTTGTGACTTGATTTTTCTATTTCTCTGGGGACTCTAATTTCTCATTAGAATCAAAATATAACTGTCTCTTAATTAGTTACTAATGACACAAAACCGATCTGGACTCTCCAGGGAATTATTTTCTACCATTAGAGTTTTATTCAACCTCAAATTCTTTATTCTAAGTTGAATATGCTTAGAATTTCTCGTTCATATCTGATTAAAACATTATTTCGACAAAATTCGGGGTTTCGTTCATCTTCATTTCGGGATAGATAATTAATCATCTTTCTCAAATCGGCAATCCTCTAAACTGTCTTTCTTAGATCGGTTACTCACCAAACCATTTTTCTCAAGTTGGCTACTCACAACACTGCCTTTCTCAGGTTGGCTCCATCCACACAAGATCGACAACACGCACGTGTGAAAAAGCATCTCTGTGTTGAACTCAATAAAACTATTTAAAGATTTATTGAGTATTTACCTCTTTCTCTTTCTTTTCGTGCATACAAGAGGTATGAACTTGATTAGACGAAGGATCAGCAAAAAAGCCAGCTCATTCCAATGAGATAAGCATGAAAAAAGACAAACTACGATGGGCAAGTAATCTGTCTCTTTTTTGCCTTTTGGTGAAAGGGTAAGTAATCTGTCTACACTTCAATTCTCAAAACAATGGCCTGAAGGTGTCTTGTGGCAGGTGATTTGATCTTTCCAAGCTCACATGGTTCGTCTGATGGTCAAGATTGGAAATTTAAGAATTTGTCTTTTTTTAAGATTTCAAATTCAACTTTCAACAATTTTTAGGCTACTTAACCTTTACGCGTAGTCGTGCGAAACAATTGGAGGAAAATCTGTAAAGATTAATTTGGGGTGCGAAGAATAAGCTGTACCCAGATCACTCTACATTATAAGAAAAATGAGAAACTCGTTATATATTCTTTTACATAAAACACTGCATGGACTCCTTAGAAATACGAATAGAAACTTCTGGCTGTAGAAATTCTGAAGAGGGTAATGGGCATTTGAAGAATATAAAGTTCAAATATATACTTTGAAAATTCCAAGGGTTAGTCTGGTTATCAAGGCTTAGGACTTAAGGGTTTGTTATTTCCTAAGGTTTCAGGTTTAAAATTTTCCAGGTGCTATAACTCTTATGGAGTTGGTACATGTAGAGTTTTGCTCCGGTTTTAATTTGGATTTTCGCAAATGGACAGTGGAATTAGTCCTTCAGAGATTAGTCGAGGTACGTGTAAACTGACCCAAATACTCTGAATAATAAAAAAGGGGTAAATTCTTTGAAACAGAACTCATTGATTGGGGCTTCTTCTTGTACCAATTATGGTTGCCTGCATTCTGTCCAAAACTTGTCTTAGCTGGCTCATTTCTTGTATCTTCGAAGCTTATCATTAATGATAACAACTTGTGGAAGTTCAATTATAGCGTAGAGAAAATCATTTCCTGTAGTATAGTACACAGTATATATAATACATTGAATATATTTCATGAATGATTTGCTCTGCGACCCCCGTGTATAATGACAAATTAAATACCATTTTTCAATAATTTAAAGTGTCAGGTTGGATTACGAGCAGCTCGATTAATTTTTGCAGGACTAATCATACTGTTCATTAATCCCTCCCAAGGGATTAGTTTAGTGAGAGGAGAGAAGGGGAGGGGTGGACACTAAGGGTTTTGCCACTCCCGAGGTCTCGAGGTCAAATACCAAAGAGGCCAATCGTTAGGGGCCACTGGAGGCTTTTACGGTCATTAACTTCAAAATCTCAAAGACTAGTCAGTATTTTAGTTTGAGAGTAATCTCAAAGCTGACCAGATACCTCGGTTATTAAAAAAATAAAATCTTAATGTTCATTGGCACGAGACCTAATTAAATCAGTCCAAAAATTTTGTACGAACTAATCTCATAAAAATTGATAGTAATTTTGAAAATTTCGAACACATTTTAGGAGAGTAAATTCTCAAATTCTAACTACTAGGCCAACCCGTCAAGCTCTACGTATGGGTTGGCTCAAAAGGCGTAGGCTCGCAATAGACCAAGTAAATGGTCCAGCCCATTTACCGGAGCAAGCCTCACCCATTGTTAAATAATAGAGCAGCTCCAAAGTATGGATAAAAGGATAGCCGAAATTCAAAGTGGCTAAATCATAGGCCATAATTTGCATTTTTCTAACAAAAAATATGCATTTGAACTTTAGTAATTACTAAATTATTATCTTATTATTTTCTGTCTTTATTTGAACTTTTTTATAATTTTTTGTTTTGCATTAATTTTTTATTAGTTGTTAGTTAGTCTCGACAAGAAATTTCATAAAATTACAAAATTATATCTAAAAACTAAAAAATAATTCAATGTTTTGACTTATTTTTTATCTTTCCTGATTTATTTTTAATTTTTAGACATAATATTATACTTTTTAGATTCTTTTTGTCCAGATGAATCAACAAATCCCAAACAATAGATGAAACAATAACAAATACAAAAAAAAATTAAATAAAGAAAAAAATCAATTTAGACAATTTAGACCAAATACCATGTTATATATAGAGATAGTATTTCTTGTACGTACTGAATCAAATTTTATTAAGGTGGACTAACTTAACTTATTTTCTTTGTTATTCATTTTTTTTAGTTTTTAATCTATATATATGAGTTCTAAATTTACCTCGACAAAGGAGCAAAAGTAAAAACAATGGACAAAACTTTAAAAAATAATCAGAAATAATTTCAAAAATCTATCGATTTGTTTTGGCTTTAATAAAATTTGTAAGCCTTTTTCATCATAATTCTTATTTTTTAAAATTTTTCATCAAAATGAATAAAATTTAAATAAAAAACTTAGGCTAGATTTAATTTAAAATATGAATGGATTATGTACTTTAACATAATGCGACAACAACCACTTAGGGTTGGTTCAGTCAAAAAAAAAAAAAAAAAAAAGAGGGTGACTAAGGCTCTATTTGCCTTAACTAGATTATTTGGATTATCTAGATTATTCGGGAAATAATCTAGCCCCATTTGGCCTAAATTATTTTTCCAAATAATCTGGATTAATCTAGCTCCAAACACAACATAACTTTTATATCCACAAATAATTTAGTCCAAACACTTTGAGCTAGATTATTCCGTCCGGCACCCAACATAATCAAACAATCCAATAATCTCATAATCTAGTTACGCCAAATGGACCCTAAGGGGCTAACCCTTGTCGAATTCTATCAGAACTAATCTCCAAAGGCTACTAGAAATTTATCCGATTGTTAATTTCATGGTTCGAAAAATTAATCGACTTTAAATTTGGAGTAATTTCAAAATCGACTGACATCAGTAAAAAAAAAACATAATGCAACAACTTTGGTGGATAACAGGCTAAAAGCTTTGCGTAGCCGCGTAGCTCAAAGAAAACCGAGTGAATTAAAGCATTGCTGGGATTGTACGCTTTGTCTAAAAATATTTACCTGAAAGCCACGCCTTCAATACCATTGTCTTGTACGTATTCTTCCCAAATGTACTTTTTACTTGGAAGTTATTGAAAACCCACTTTCTTTTCATTCTTAATTAATACCGACTCGGTTGGTTGTCCTAATAACAAACGCTATAACTATTGTTGACTTATATGTATTTCTTAAAAAATAATTATTCATATGATTCTTTTCACGTATAGCGCCGAAGCAGACTACAAGACACTCATTCTTACTATTTCTATACATCCAATACGATTGGTGATTCACAACTTAATGAAACGACTGTGAATCGACTGTAATAAAATAAATAAACCGTTACGTAACAAGAACTGATCGCTACGAATGGAATTTATAATATATTAGAATGTAAAAAACCGATACATATACATCAAATAATACGGTATGTAACGATTGATATTTAAAATTTGGGGCTATGTGACATTAACCACCTAGGAAGTTCCAAGCTATGAAATAGTTAGGCCACACAAAAATCACCTGACACCTGTACACCACTATCACCTTTTAACACGCTTGGCAACACCACCTAACCCCCTCTCTCACTACAAATATCCCTTCAAATCCCTGATGTGCATTACAGTTCCACCCATAAGCCTCTGAGAGAGAGAGAGATGAAGCTCGGTCTTGCAATTTTCTTGGTCGTGTCCCTTCTTCTCAGTTCTTCTCTCCTTCAGACTGCAATGGCTGGTTCAAGTAAGAGCCCACCTTTTTCTCTTCTTCTAGCATGCCCTGCAAATCAAAGTTCATACATATACATACATATATATACCTATATGTGTGTGTATGTGTATGTGTGTCGTATTCTACGTTTCACCCATTACAAAAACATTTATGTTTATATATATAATGAACTTCGAATTCATTGATCCAAATAATTATAAGAATAATTAATTATGTACATATATATATATATATTGATGTATGTGATTTGTGTTTGGAAACAAGGTTTCTGCGACTCCAAGTGCGGGGTGAGGTGCTCAAAAGCGGGGCGGCAGGACAGGTGCTTGAAGTATTGTGGGATATGCTGCGAGGAGTGCAACTGCGTGCCTTCTGGGACTTATGGGAATAAGGACGAGTGCCCTTGCTATAGGGACAAAAAGAATTCCAAGGGCAACCCCAAGTGCCCTTAAGACTTATGGCTTTATGCCTTTCAGATGATGGAACATATGTATACAGAAGATATATTATCTTATTTTATATGGTAAAAGTAATTAGGTAAATATATATAATTTGCTCAGCTATTGGGTCGAAGGTCTTTTCAGTATCAGTGGAATAAATTGGGCTCTTTGCCCCGGCCCATTGAATACGAAGAAGGTGTGTGTGTGTGTGTGAGAGAGAGAGAGAGAGAGAGAGTGAGCGCTACCATGCATGGTGGTCCATGTTTGCTTTACATGGTAATACAGCTACCAATTTGTCATGTTATATAACTTATGACAGCTCATTCTTAGGAATTGCGATGGACGTGTCATGATCAGATTTCACTTTATCTCTTTCTTGATTTCAAAAGAATATTAATTACAACCTTTTTTTTTTCCGTAGATCTTCATAAATCGAAACTTGTTTTGATCTCTAATAAAAATATTCTGAGTCAAAACTATAATTTTTGAAAAAAATTCTCGAATTCAAAATTAATAGATCAGATTCACTAGCTTTATATTGAAATTCAACAAATTCCCGGATCAAAGAATTTCACTATTTTGTTAGATATACAATTCCCATTTATAACGGAGATCAGATTTTCTTAATATTTCATTCAAATTTGTCAGGAACTAAAGTAACTTTTTTGTATGCATTGAATAGTGATATAAATAAAAATATAAAGAATGTGAATCAGTAATATAAAATTAACACTGTTCTTGCACATTATTTGGTCCAAAAAGAATAAGATTAACACTACAATCTTTGAAAGATAAGACAATGAACACAGAAGGGAGAATGTACATGGTCAAGATAGATTGGTAACGTACCAAATATTACAAACAAATATATCTGGATAGAGACGTAAACCGTTACGATATCCACAGTAACTTTTTTTAATTCCACTCTGAATTTAAGTCCAAATTCTGAAAAATAATTTGAGATCTCCTCCAATTAAAATGGGGACGGAATAGAGTGGGAGAGCTGTACTGTCTTGAAAATGAGATAAAAACAAAAACATTAACGGGTATTGTTCGGATTCTACACTATTATTTCCCACTGCCATTTCTAATGGGAATTCATTGCCATGGGTGCATTAGATTGCCATCCCAACTCATTCTTCTTATTCTTCTCTCTCTCTCTCTCTCTCTCTGAAATTTCTCTTTGTAATACATGGGTTCACAAAAGGGTCCAAATCCATACGAATGAGATCAGAAACAGTTTGATAACACTTGGGGCCCGTTTGGTTCTATCACTTATTGATACTTTCTTTGATTATGTCGCCTGCTTGATAACTTCTAAAAAGTAAGCAAACAACAAATTAATAAGCAATTTGATTGCCCAAAAATTTACTTATTCTAAATGTTTCTTATTGTTGCAAATAAGCAACAAGCACCAAACAGATCCTTCACTCTATTTTACTTATTTACTATTTGCTTGGATAACAAAAAACAAAAAAAATTATCGTCGCTTATTGCTTACTCTAATCAAACAGATCCTTACTTCTGATCCTCTCTCTTTCTACTCAGAATTTCGAGTAACTTTTAATGCTCTTGGAGTATCACGTAACATTTGTACATAACTGTACTTCTAAGAAATCATACAAAGACAAAATTTGCGAGTAAAACTACAAGACACGCTCTATTTGTGTTGTTAATAAACGAGAATTGACTCATACACTTTATGATGTCAGCACTCATTAGTTATGAATAATACGTAATAGACGTCACATATATATAGTACTTCAAGAGTATCCAGTTGTGAAATTCTTTACCGGATACCGTCTGAGTCAGGTTTTGATTAAAGTGCCTCTAAATTTCCCTGAGTACTGCAAAACACAAAACCAGTTAGTGCTTGTCCGTTTGTGTCAACTGAAAATCCCTCTGATACTTAAGTCAGTGGGTGAACAGAAAACAAACATAGAAAGTACTATTGAGAGGGTAGATCGCATGTATTGTATGTTTCACATAAAATCACATTTTATACACGGACAAGGTTTGGGCTGCAAGCCAGCATTGCCCAATGACATTAGAAATAATCATCGCTATCTTTATGTCATATATGATGTACCGAGCTCCAGCTCGAATGTCACGTGTCATGGCCGAGCCATCTAGTTGCCAAGTGAAAATGAATCGGGACCCATTTGTTTGGAATGACCTATTGGATCTTGACTCACCCCGACCCACATGACACACACCCATTAGATGACCTGGTTGCGCAAAGTTTCGCGTCACTTTGAGCTTCGGTACAACCTATTAAGACCTGTTGAACTATTGGCTCGATCTATATTATAACCCAATCTGATACCGACCTACCGATTACACCAATAATTAGTTGGAAAATCCTACTTGTGGCATCCTCGATCGTCCAGTGTACAATGTTGCAGAAAACTATAATTGGTAGGCGGTCCCCATGGATGGGCTTGGAATATTGCACATGAGCCACTGATAAAAAGCGATACTGAATTTAGATCCTCTCTCTTTCACAAACCAAATGTAAACCTCTATTTTAGTATATATGATTGGAACAACTCATCAGATTCAAAACCCTGGGCCGTTCACTCAGAGACCCCTTTTAGCAATCAATGTGAGAGGTAGACCCAGATGTTTGTTAAGGAGAGGGCCCAATTGTAAAATTATTTACATTTAAATACTGCTATGATAAAAAAAAAAATCAAACTTTGGAGGGAGAATGTGAAATTTTCATGCTTTGGAAGGGCTAAAAAGTGTAATTAAGTACAAAAAATACCTCAGCTAATTAGAATTTAGTAATGATTGGGAAGGTGAGCCCACTTTCTAGACTCATTTCACTTATGAAAAAAAATATTAATGCAGAAATATTATTTTCGAAAAAAATTTGGTCCAGCTAAGTAAAATGAAAAGGGTTTTCATCATTTGATAAAACAAAGTAGGGACAAAGTCTGGAAATAGTAGTTTAATATTATAACAAACTAGTGCCAAAAAAAAAAAAGGACTTGCAAAATTTTGTATTTTTTTACACGATAAATGTTGTGAGAAAATTAATTTTATTAAAAAAGTTAGAGATGTGAATTCTGTTGCAAATGACTTATTTTGGTGATTTTGTGTAAAAAAGTTAAGTGGAATTGAAATACCAATTAAGATGTGAATTTCTGTACCATTAATTAAACAGTTTAAGTCATGGGAAGGATCAAAATTCATGAAGGATTGTTGAGAGATTGGTTCGCAAAATGTGCTCCGTATGAGATTTGTGAAAATGTGAAAAGTCACATAGTTTCGCATATAAAAATAAAGAATAATACTAGTGACACTATATTTTTTACTTTATATTTTAAGCAAGTTTGTCAAACGGTTGGACCGTTGAAGCTACCAAAGCATTTCGAAAGCCAAAAAACTTAGATAATGTGAACTTTGGCCTAAATTACGCACGTGTTGCTGCCTATGCCTTAGGCTCAATTTTTTACTTGGACTTGGACTTAATGGATTGAGTGTTGCACCCGTAAGTACTTGGATGGTCTAAGAGTTAAAAGAGTCTAAAAGTCTTTCTCTTCACCCACGTTTTTTGTTTCATTGCTTCTCTATTTTGTATTCGCCTTTCTATTTTTGTTGTTCTATTCCAGTGAGAGAGACACAACTACTATTCATCCTGTTGTATCCAATTCGGGACGAACAGAACAATCAAAATTTGACTGTTTCTTTTTCTCACGATACATATTGATGTCCAATCAACTTTATCTCTTATCAATCAAGAATTTGCTCAAATCATCAAATAAGATTGTAATGGACTAAATATTGCATCACATGAGACACGAAGATGCTTACTCTCTAGACACCATCAATGAGTCCTCAAATGGTAGGAGTAGACGTTGGAGAGAGTGAGATTACCTGAGATTGGTTGCAGTGGCAAACTGCAGAAATTGAAATGTAGTTGATAATATCATTCAACATTAGTTTACCAGCACCATGTACAAATAACAGTAATGGGTTCTCAAAGCCAGCTTCATAAAGAAAGCAATAGTACATAAAATCCTTCTTACAAAAAGCACAAAAAAAACCTAACACTTTCTATGGAGAACTTTCATTCTACATTACAAGATTATTTCATTGGCTTCTGATCACACTGAACCTTCTCATTTTAATGCCTACTAAAAGGCTACAAACAACAAGTTTCCAAAAATACACTGTATGATGACACATTGATAATCAAAGTTATAAACACAACATACCAAGCATAAAAGGTCTCGGAGATACAGATAAGTAAGAACGAGGACGTATAACAAGTCAGTCATCACCCATCCTGTGTTAGCAAACTTTGAAAGAAATGTGTGCCCAATTTGTTCATGCCTATGCGAGTTGCAACCTTATCTTGTCGTACCGGTCAAGGACCTTCTTCCCATAAAGATTGTTACGCAAGACGGGAGCATTCACCCGGATTATGTTAAGCAGAGCACTACGAATAATTCCCTGTTTTCTCAAAAACAAGAATCGGGTCAGAGCTGCACAACAAGAATGCTTGCATAAAATTAGGAGCCGAAACCACAACTTACAAAATGCAGATTATGACCACACAAAAAAAACTTGTATCATTAACCTTGTGCAGCATGCTGCAGCTGGGCCATTTTTGGTTGAGAAATTTAAAAGTATCAAAACTTTGGCATAAGAGAATTTCAAACCAAAAAAATAGTGAGGTTGATTTATAATAGCACATCTCCCAATGAATGATATTCCATATTTCGTGGGAGATTCCAACAAGTAATCCTAGCTGCAAAAGTTCCAACCAATGTGGGACATGTCTCTTGGATTTACAGTTCAGTATGATGCTTTACGCCTTTACCTATAGCTCAAAATTTATGAATCAGTAATACATATGAAAATCAGGAAAAACCATTATTTGTTACACGAGCAAGTCTAGGAACACGGCCTTCATGCATAGATCCGAACACAGACATGTCCGAAACCGTCCATGCACGTGGGATCCACATCATTTTAAAGGACCCCACATGCATCGGACGGTTCCGGATACAAATCCGGATCTGTGCATGAAGAGGTTCGTTCCTAGATTTTCTCTTATTACACTGCCAGTGAGCAATGGTTCTGAATGAAATGATGTTTGGAAAGAATCTTTTTACAAATATATGGTCTATATTAAAAGATTAGACAAATGAAAGACTTGTATTTTTCCGGTTATTGGTCATGTTTTTCCTTGTAATTTTGTTGATTTCAATGCCTTAATCTATAAACAGGCTGACATGACCTCCTTACTATATAATATAAAGTATCAAATGCCCCTCCATTTACATAATATAAGCTAACAGTCAATCAGGTTTGCATGGCCACCTCGATTTGAGTCAAACTGTACATTGAGGTGCAGTTGTCCCCACAAACCAGATAGAAATTTTTTTCGTGAACTAATACTCGTTCAGTAAAAAAAAAGCTAAAGTCCGCTGGTTAACTTTAATAGTTCTGGGTGCACGTGCAAGCATCATACCTTCCTAAACTTTGATCTTAGATATTGAGATACATATCTAAAAGTTGGGTGTGTGAACAGGGACACATCGTGCATGGTTAATTTATATTGTGCACCGTAAAATATTTGTAGATAGTACAGTATGAGTTTATTAGAATGACTTCAAATCAAATGGGTGTCAGGGAATATATGGATTTCCTTCTCGCCTCCTTGTAAAAAGGCTAGAAATGTTTCTTTCTAGCTAATGCGTAATTATTTTTTTCAAATATACTTAAAAAAGAGATGCAGGATCCAAGTGCCTAAATTGGGTATGGATGTCAGCACATCCCAACTCTTACCATTGCGACATCCATCTATTCCTAGGCAACAGAGACAAGAAGGGGAAAGAACGGAGATAAGCTTACCTTAGCCACCGATAATGCTGACTGAATGACAAAGTTTCCAAAAGGATCAACTAGGAGCATTGAAACCTTCGGACTTCTTAGAAACTCCATGATAATCTGTGAAGATTCCTCTGCTCCTGCTTCAGTCAAACATTTCTCCACGACGTTACTAGCATACTTATTGTAGGACAGATATACAAAACTTCCTTCAAGCTGCTTTACAAGATTCTCTGCGACTCCCGGTATCTTGAGTCCCAGTAAATGTTGTACCACATAGTTGCTACATATGAAGACACATACGAACACAAGTATGTTAATCTTAAAATGCATTTTGGCTAGGAATAAAGCATGGAAATCTTTTACAGAAACAAACCCATAAGGATCTTCTGCTAGGTGAATAGCATTTGCTACAATCTCAGCCACGAGAATTTCTCTATATTCTCCTTGAAAGTGCTCCACACATGACTGTACCACACAGCACCCGTGTTTGTTGGTTGCAACTTTGAAGCAGTTATCCACTATCCCATTGAGAAGATACTGAAAAGAGCATAGATTTCATAAGCAGAAGGAATAGAAAGTTCGCGATGTGCTATGAAATAGAATGCTTAAAGTGATTCAAGAGAGCTCCCGCTCCTACGCCGACATAAACATAGAAAGCTCCTGCTGCATTTGAAAGAGAAAGGGCATCATTGTAGTACTCGTTTCCAGCTGCCTTTTTTTTTTTTTTTTCATTTTAACATTTGTCACATCATTGAAATCTTTTAGTGAACTCTAATTTCAACAAACTTAGAATATTTTCCAAGAGTTCCTGACAAGTGACAATGTGTTATTCTTACAGAGTTGCTGTAGAAAGCAAGTTTCTTTGAATGGTTTCACAAACATGTTTCCTTGGTTGTTTCCATTTCCCCTATTTTAATTTCTAAAAAATGGTTTCTAAAAGGATGCCAAAATGTGAGTTCGCCAAAACAAAAGAAAGAGATGTCTTGGAGGAAGTATTTTGTTAAAAGAGCCCTTGTCCACCTTCATCTCGTGCAAATACATGCTATATTATATGAAAAATATACTCATCACAAATGATACAGCTGCTCACAGAAGTACATCCATGATGTCATTTTCTTCAGAAACAAATAGAGCCTGTTTTCATTTCCACTGTTTATTTTTTTCTTCAGAAACGTGCTATATATATTCGTGGGTAAAACTTACTCAAACATTTACTTTTCCTTTCGTGTGTCATGAGGATGCAAGTACCTAGTAGTGGACATGGATGTAACAAGACACCCTAAACTCTGTCCCCACGTATGCAAAAATAGACTATTTTTCTGGAGAACAAAAGACAGGAGAGATATCAAAAGGGAAAGACAGTTATGATTCCACTAAGTACTAGAATGAAATACAGGGAGCCAACAAACCATGATGACAAGGGTGGTAGGGATAAATTTACGGTGGGCGAAAGAGGAGGATACACCCACCCAGTCAATACGTGAGCAAGAGAGAAGTGTGAGAATTTTGATTGTGTGGGTAATCTCCTCTCCCACCCAACAATTTTGCGGGGAAGTGATTTTGGTGGAAAATGGACGACGGCAAAAGAGAGTGACAATTTGGTGCACAGTCTGGTGGCGGCAGTGGTGGTGGTGCATATGCTTCACCACAAATCATTATAAGGCTTGTTAGACGTTATAGTGCAGTAATCGCATCATCCTGGACCATCCATTTTGATAGAACCATATCTATTTCTCCATGATTATACACTCTGTACAAGTCTTAACAAAAAAAGGAAAGTCTCTAGGGTTGTAATTGCATCGTCCTGGACCATCCAGTTAGAAATGCTTATGATACGTTTGCAGCTAGGCATGACAACTCAGAGGTTATTCCATGTGCCTCCTCTGCATTCATAGTCAATTGGTTTTAGTTGGATGCTTTAACATGTTAAGAGATGAAGACAAGAGTCACCAGATTGCCTAACACTAAACACACTTTTATGGAAAGCTCGGATACATGATATGTCTTATGTTGAACGATGGCATGCGATATGAAACCGCATCCTCTTGAACGTGAATATCACTTGAACACTTATTGTGTACATTTTCATATCATTGCTCAAACTACAGTATCCTTGTAAGATTAGGGATTACCCAACAGGTATTTGAACAAGCCCCAGTTCAAAGTAAGAAAATTAACCAATGTCACAATGTGAGGAATCAAGGAGTCATGCTTTCCAAACAAAAGGAATGGGAACACAAATAATTTACAGATGCAAACAAGAAAACAGAACCATATGACCCGTGTTAACATCTTTTCTGTAGGCAATACCTCAAAGAAAGATATGTTATTCTTGGTTAATTAAGTTATCTACAATTTAGAAAACCTCAAATTCAAGAACTGCAGCAGCAAAAGAAATAAGAAGAAAGTGATATAAGATCCAACTTCCAAGTGTCATTTTATTTGATTGATTTATTCATATATTATTGAAAACGTGTTTAGTTATGTATGTTTCCACGAGAATGAATTGTCAACATCCGAGAAAACGGGTAGGGCTGGTGTTGGGCATCAACCCTCGTACTCTAGCTCATGAGGTCAGGGTTTCAATCCCACTTCACCCTTGGACTAGAGCCACTAGTCTAGAGTGGGTATTTTCAATCTACAACAAAACCATAATTATCTGAACCCAAAAAATCCTAGTTACGGCCAGAAGAGCTTCAAAACATAATTATCAAAAGATGCATCGTATGGGCACACCGATACAAAAGCTGTAAACAACTTAAGCCAATGAACACAGGAGCCAATGTTTGGTTTGTTGTCACAATACCTCAGTAACGAGGACTTGGAATCAGACAAAAATTCTAAATATTTGTCCCCATAGAACATGCAATTTAAGAGTTTTAGAAAACTAGTTGAGATCCAAAACCAATAAAAACCCACAGTTTTTTTAGCTTCCTTGAGCTAGACTGAAAATTTTTCCCAATCTATTTGTTTGTCTTTTCTTGAAATCAACCCAATACAGCGATACCAATTATTAATTTGAACATATCAGGACAACAACCCAAGAAATATTCTGCTCACGCCGTAAGACCTCCCCAAAAATGAGAATTACCGAGATGAAACTAGCTAAAATAAGAAGTTTTTTACTGGATACTAGCAACAAAACTTAAATTACAGCATTATACAGTCGTAATACACAAAGTAACAGAGACAAGTGCGCGTCCAAAAGAGGATTGAGACATTACCCGATTGTCTTCATTAGAGAAATAAATCAAGCAATGCTGGATCACATGATGTCCATTTGGGTCAGTGGCCAATACTGCTGCAGCAGGGTTTAGAGCTGACAAAACCAAGGAAATTTGCTGTTGGCTAGTAATATGCTCCAACAATCTCTGCACAACTCTAGTTCTGCAATCAACACAGTACATCAGTATACAAACATGAAAAGATCAAATTAACAATGGATATCAAACCATAACCATACCCATGGGGGTCGAGACATATACTAATGAGCTGAAACTGAGTCTTGGCTATTGCCAAAATCATTAGAGTCCTCTGTTTCTCATTGCACACCTTGACTAGCTTTTGAATAATATAATTTCCAAATTGGTCTCGCATCAAATCACCTAGATGGTTTATCACCTCCAACAAGACCATCTCAATTTCTTCCTCTTTTGGGTCCTCAAACTTTGTTTGCAACAACCTACTCCCGTGTTGATCTTTCGCCAAACCGACTATCTGACCCCGCAAATTTTCCAAGGAATAAAAATTCAAAAACTGGGGAAACTGACTCAAACGCTGAGAATTCAGATTATGTGAGTTCATAGGCACGAATCCATCAAAATGCTGATCAGAATGGATGGGAAAATAGTTTTTGTCAGAACAGGGAACAACTGGGATTCGGGAAATGACTTGGTTTCCCAATTGTTTCTTGGGCTGCAAGAAAGACCCACCATGGTTTTGACCAAGGGAACTGCCCTCGAGTAACTGGAAGAGGGTCGAGTCAAGGAAATTCTGAGAGTAGGGCCTGTTTATGTGGGACCCAGAACCACTGTCACATATTAATCCAAGCCCTTGATTAAATCCACAGGAAGAATTCACCCCATCGTATGTTTTCCATGGATCGCTTTCAGCGGTCGGATACGAACCAATCTGAAAACCCTCCCAGCTGCCGGGTCCCACCATCGGATTCCCGTCGGTCCCACCACAGCCAAAACCCATCTGACCGTTCACAGCTTTCTGAACCCTAAGCCTCTGATGCTTCGCATTGCTTTGAAAGGGAACAGGCAAATAACCCTCGCGGCCGATCGAGTGATCAAACACGGAGTCTACGCCGTTGAAACCACCGGGGTTAGACGGCGGCGAAGATGAGAGGGTAAGGCGAGACATAGAAGATTCAAGGGTTTGATCAAAGGGAGGGGTATTTCGGACAGTAGGGTAATAATTTTCCGGCGAAGGATTTCTAAACGGAGGTTGATTCCGGAATCTTCTCGCCATTTAGCGAAAAGGAATTCACAGTAAGAAACAGAGGGGTAGAGCGAGAGAGTTTCGAGTGTGGGGAGTCGAAGGGTTTCAAGTGGGTTTTTATAGAGGGTTCGGTTTGGAGATTTCCTTAGAATTTAAATCTATGACCCAGAAATTTCACGGAGAAAAAACTCGAATGAGATTGTGGAAATGTGAAGGATTTCGGATTTCGGATTTGGTGTATATATATGTATATTTGTATGTATAGGTGTGGGATATTGTGGAAGAGACGGAGAGAGAGAGATTGAGAAAGGGAACTTGGAGTGTGAAGAGATTGGAGAAGAGAAGAGAGAGAGAAGAGAGAGAGGGAGAGAAAGAGGTGATGCATACAGGAGGGCTGCATGCAGTTTATAGAAACATTTACATGCGGGACGGCGTAGGTGAGGCTAATAGCGGGGGTCTGTCACCTTGGAGCTGCTTCTCTCCTGTTACATCCCACGCGGTTTCATGCTATTTATGTAAACATATCATTTCCCCTATTGAGAATTTTTTATTTTTAGGGTAAAATGTACTTACCTCCCTTGAGGTTTCTAATAAATGCAGTGATCTACTCTAAAATTTTGAAAAATACAATCACTTCACATACCTTTGAAATTATTATATTATTACTTTTGCCGTTAGTTTTTATTAACTTTCATTAATTTTGTTCTTAAATTTGACAATTTCACCCTTACTTCACACTCATTCTCTTAATAATTTTTTTGAGAAAAATTCAATCTATTTTTTCAAACAAAAAATTAAATAATTTTTGTGCATATTTTAAAATTTTTATTTTCACCAATTCAAATAAATAAGCAAAAAATAATATATTGGCAAAATTTTAGAAAACTTAAATTCTTTCGTACATAATTTTTTAAAATTTTGACATTGATTTAAATTTTTTTACTTATTTCTTTGAATTGATGTAAATAAGTTTTAAACCTATGCATAAAAATACTTTAATTTTTTAATCTGAAAAACTAGTATCAATTTCCGTAATGAAAAAAATAAATTATAATATATGGTAAAAAAATAATTGATCTATGTATTAATAAAAAATTAGAAGTTTGTTTATTAAAATTAAATTAAGTTATTCGAATTAATTTATGTTCACTTTGATTAAAATTTAAAAAAATAAAATAAATTTATTTTCAAAATAAAAGTTCTTGTGATTTTTTACTATTATACCCTTATCGGACAAGCATATAATATTTTGAAATATTTAATCTTTTAACGATATAGATTTTTTCATGGCATAGTTATTATTTTTAAAAAATATTTGCTTCTAGCTAAAAATATCAAATCTAAAAAAATATTAAGAGAGAGTATGAATGAAGGACAAAATGATCAAATTGAAGGACAAAACTAACGAAAGTTAATGAAAATTAACGATAAGGGGTAATGGTGATTGTATTTTCTAAAATCTCAGGGGAGGTTTCTGCAGTTATTGAAAATCTTAGGGGAGGTCAGTGCTTTTTACCTTTTTCTTAACAGTTCCTCTCTTTTTTGTAGAGTCCCACTAGAGAAATTATAAAATTACCCTTACATTTTTTAGGTTATGATAAGAAGTAGAAAAGAAGATGTTCATAAATAAAATTACCATTACATTTTTTTTAGATTTTTTACTATTATACCCTTATCAGATAAAGATATAATATTTTGAAATATTTAATCTTTTAACAATATAGATTTTTTCATGGCATATTTATTATTTTCACGAAATACTTGCTTCTAGCTAAAAATATCAAATCTAAAAAAAATTCTCAAAAAAAATTATTTAAAAAAATATTAAGGGAGAGAATATAAATGAAGGGCAAAATGATCAAATTGAAAGACAAAACTAACGAAAGTTAATGAAAACTAACAACAGGGGGTAATAATCGAATAGTTTCAAAAGTAAGAAAGCTAATTGTATTTTCTAAAATCTCAGGGGAGGTCCTTGCAATTGTTAAAAACCTTAGGGAAGGTCAGTGCATTTTACCCTTTTTTTAACAGTTCCTCTCCTAGAGAAATTATAAAATTACCCTTACATTTTTAAGGTTATGATAAGAAGTAGAAAAAAAAGATGTTCAAAAATAAAATAGTGTAGTATTATTTCACTTCATTGAAGACGAAACGAAATGCGATCGCAAAAGTGTTAAAAAGAAGTGTAAAAAAATTACTCTTCAATTCAGACAAAAAATGCACGTTGTATTCGTACTATACAGGTTGTTAACATTAATATTCTGTTCTAGAAACAAAAAAGTAATTATAATGTTGGCTGATCTAGATACTGATGAACAAAGATAACCGTCAATTTTAATTTTCAAAAGAATTTTATTATTATATATTAGAATTTGCTCAAAATATCAAAATTATATAAAGTTGTCCTTGCAAATGTAGTATGTTAATTTGTTATGCTTCTCTTATTACCTATAAAATTCACAAGTGTCTTTGTATTTTATTTTTTTGAAAAAACAAAACTATAAATGAAGGGCAAAATGATCAAATTGAAAGACAAAACTAACGAAAGTTAATGAAAACTAACAACAGGGGGTAATAATCGAATAGTTTCAAAAGTAAGAAAGCTAATTGTATTTTCTAAAATCTCAGGGGAGGTCCTTGCAATTGTTAAAAACCTTAGGGAAGGTCAGTGCATTTTACCCTTTTTTTAACAGTTCCTCTCCTAGAGAAATTATAAAATTACCCTTACATTTTTAAGGTTATGATAAGAAGTAGAAAAAAAAGATGTTCAAAAATAAAATAGTGTAGTATTATTTCACTTCATTGAAGACGAAACGAAATGCGATCGCAAAAGTGTTAAAAAGAAGTGTAAAAAAATTACTCTTCAATTCAGACAAAAAATGCACGTTGTATTCGTACTATACAGGTTGTTAACATTAATATTCTGTTCTAGAAACAAAAAAGTAATTATAATGTTGGCTGATCTAGATACTGATGAACAAAGATAACCGTCAATTTTAATTTTCAAAAGAATTTTATTATTATATATTAGAATTTGCTCAAAATATCAAAATTATATAAAGTTGTCCTTGCAAATGTAGTATGTTAATTTGTTATGCTTCTCTTATTACCTATAAAATTCACAAGTGTCTTTGTATTTTATTTTTTTGAAAAAACAAAACTATAAATGAAGGGCAAAATGATCAAATTGAAAGACAAAACTAACGAAAGTTAATGAAAACTAACAACAGGGGGTAATAATCGAATAGTTTCAAAAGTAAGAAAGCTAATTGTATTTTCTAAAATCTCAGGGGAGGTCCTTGCAATTGTTAAAAACCTTAGGGAAGGTCAGTGCATTTTACCCTTTTTTTAACAGTTCCTCTCCTAGAGAAATTATAAAATTACCCTTACATTTTTAAGGTTATGATAAGAAGTAGAAAAAAAAGATGTTCAAAAATAAAATAGTGTAGTATTATTTCACTTCATTGAAGACGAAACGAAATGCGATCGCAAAAGTGTTAAAAAGAAGTGTAAAAAAATTACTCTTCAATTCAGACAAAAAATGCACGTTGTATTCGTACTATACAGGTTGTTAACATTAATATTCTGTTCTAGAAACAAAAAAGTAATTATAATGTTGGCTGATCTAGATACTGATGAACAAAGATAACCGTCAATTTTAATTTTCAAAAGAATTTTATTATTATATATTAGAATTTGCTCAAAATATCAAAATTATATAAAGTTGTCCTTGCAAATGTAGTATGTTAATTTGTTATGCTTCTCTTATTACCTATAAAATTCACAAGTGTCTTTGTATTTTATTTTTTTTGAAAAAACAAAATATAATGATTAAATATTAAAAAAATTAGTAAAGATAAATTTTTTTAAAAAGAATATTTTATTTAAATTTTTTCCAAATTGTAATCTATTTTTATACTTTCTTATTTTTCTCGTCGAGAAGAAGACCGAGTATTTGAAAATATATTGACTAGACGCTAAGAATAATTAAGACTCTATTATCTATCTATCTATATTATATACTAACCACGTGTAGTTTATGTGCTATATTTTTTGTTTTACTAAAATTTTAAAAAAAATTATGCCAACCAATACTCCTTTATACGTGTACTTTTAAATTCATGACTAAGTTTGTTTCTTTATTTAATTCCCTTTAATGTTTCTTTTCTATATAGTATTTCTACGTACCATAAAAGAATGAGAACAATAAATCGCATAATAAAAAAGTTACCCAATTTATTTTCAGTTTCTTGATCAATTCTTTAATTCTGTCACCATAAGATCCATTTGTTTTCGCGTATGTGTTTGGATGTCTATGTTCAAAATATTTTTCTAGAAAATAATCCCAAAAATTGAAAGAATATTAAATTTGTTGGGGAAGCCGCGCAAGATTAATTAGGATCCGTTTGACCTAAATTATTTCTTAAAAATAATGGGTATTGTTAGATATTTCGTATTTTTTTCTATTTTCTCAACCATCTTCATGAGAGAAATTAAAAAAAATATTGGTCAAAATCTAAAAAAGTTCAAATAAGACGATACTCAAGACACGAAAAATTGTTATTTTTAAATTTTTTTCATCTTTACTGAATTTTTTAAAACTTTTGTTCATATATTTTTTACTTTTTAGGCTCTTTTCATCAACACGAATGATTAATCTAAAAAAAATCACAAATTTGATTAAAAAAATTAAACTTTTTTTTTAATCAAAAAGACAATTGACATTAATACAAGTGGCTTCCTATCTCTTTCCTAGAGCTTTGATCTGCATGAGAAACAACCTTGAATTATCATTTCTGTGTGCGGGTTTAAGAATAGAAACTGAAAATGACCAACAACAAAATTAATTACTATATGCTACACTATGCAATTACTTACTTGCAAGTCTTTCACCATCTTCGATTTCATTTTATCTCTATTAATTGAGCATTGCTATAAACACGCCGTCTTGTATAATAGCTTCTTGTATGAGATGTATATACGTAGCATCCCGGGTTCAAATTTTGCGAAATTATTAGGTTGGCTAAGTGGTCCTCATTTTCGTGTGAAAGACATAGACAATCGTAGACTAATTCAAAGTAATGGTGTAGCTCTAAATGATAAGACCGTACGTGAGTTATGCTAGTCGGAAAGGACAAGAACCCTTGAGTGGGAGTTGTGAATTATCATGTACAAGAAACCATAATGCTCCGTGATGAGGAAGCTGGTTGGTTGAGGGGAGGGGTCGAAGGAGCAACGATTGACCCTCTAGAAGACCGATTGTAATACTTATTTATTTTAATTTTTCAACAGTGTCTCTAATCAAACAAACAATGCAAATATTTTCTTCAATTATTTAAATATTTTTTCCCCTTATTTATGTAAAAGTCATAACATATATTATCCCTTCATGTTCGAAAATGAATCAATAAAAAAGAAGTGTAAATTCACATGAATAAACATAAAAAAAAAAAATAATGCTTATAATTAAATATATAAGGAAATATAAAAATCATTATCCTATAGATATATCTCAGCATATAATAAGTTTGCTTTCGCCTAAGGTCTCAAGTTCGAAACCTCCTGGATGCTATCAAATTAGAATAATTGTTTTTGAGCACCTCATCATATAATAAGTTTCCCAAATCTTTGGCCGAGGTAGTTCAAATTAGGGTAATTTTTTATTTCATATTTAAGCATTTGATTATTGTCAATGTACCTTAATTCTCAAAACTATCAATATCTAGGATATAGAGATTCTGTTGTGTACTATGCACAGTAGGATGTGTTACGTGTCATTTTAAAAATTATCTGAATACTAAATCAATCGTTTCGGCTGTTTTTTAAGTGTCAAAACGATATTATTTTGACATGTACACAACAAAGTTTGCGAGTTCCAATATCCATTAATGTCCTTAAAAAAATTGCATATTCACAACCAAATTATTGACACTTTCTCTTATCATGCACTTGGTGCACCAAATAACAGCTCATCCGAATCTCCCCTCGTTAATTATAGAGTAAAGACTTGATTTCATTTTTATGGTCAGGTGATAAGAAAAGCATCTTTGATGGTTGTACAAAAAAAAAAAAAGAGAAAGGAATTTGACTGTTGATATATGTGATTTATTAGGACCTTTGAAAAAACAAACAGGCATTTGATTTCTGTAATAATGAGAAGCTATAGTGTAACTGGTCCGGTATGGTCTGATCTGAAGGAGAAATATTGTCCGAATTAAGAATTTTTCTTAATAACATAAGAATTTTGGTTTGAACAAAATTAATAAATAATTTTAATCGTCGAAATAAGATCTCAAAAATGACCTTAAACAATAAATAAATTTTGTTCACCCGTAAATAAACAAAACAGAACTCGGTAGTTGGTACATGCAAGCATAGTAGAGTCAGACTTGCATTTCAAGTAATTAATTGGGTACTCGAAGTAATGCAGGCGTTATGAGTTAATCTAACGTAAGTCAAAAAGTAAATGAAATATGAAGACCGAGAATTTCAACCACCTCCACTAATCCCAATAAGGAAAGTGTTTGGTGATGTATTTCCTTCACGTTATACAGATTTAGAGAGGTTGTAGTGCACTTTTCTATATTGCATGTGTAGTGCAGGTAAAATTATATTATTTTGTTCATTTTGTCTTCAAAACTACATCGTTTTGTCTTATTACGTAAATTGTTATCAAAATACATGAAAATTAAAACGATGTAGTTTTGAGGACAAAGCGGGTAAAACTATGTTGTTTTACGCGCACTACAGGAGAGTGCACTTCAGCTCCCCCAAATCCCACATTATACATCTTGTTTATGTGATATTCATTAATTTGAACACATATCAAAATTTACGAGATCCGTTTTTGTATTTTGTCTTATAATGATATACCACATAGAATAATATACACTTTGATGTGCAACTTAATGTGTTTGTAGACTTATTCATTTCTTTAACAAGATGTCTAGAAACAGCCAATTTTGACACTCTTTCAACGCCCTTAAGATTTTAGTGTCAAAGAGTCCTTAGTCTTTGGTCTTCAGTCTTTACACTCTTATCAAATCGCGTTGTTTGTTAGAGGTCAATGAAATAAATTAATACCATCACCATAGATATAATGATTCGAATTTATTTATTTCATGTAATTACTCTGATATGATATCTAGGGAACTATTATATCCGCTTGAAAATTTATCTCACCTCTTTGTCATCTGTATTTTAACCCCCTTCTGTATCTTACTTTTATTTATGAAAATATCGTTACTTTAACTATAAAAATATTATTACTTTAATTACGAAAATGTCATGATATCTCACTTTCTATATCCGACTTTTATTTAAGTTTTTCGAGATTTTTGATCTGGATATCGTATCGAGAAGAATAAAATTATTTCACCTCCTCCTTAATTCATATCATATCCTCTTTTATTTTCGTAAATGTTATTGTTAACTATAAAAATGTCATTCACCTATTCATATCGCGGTATTCACTTTCGTATAAACAAAACCTTTAAGTACAATTATTCAAATATATATCTCTAAAATAATTTCTCCTACCATACCCCTTTTTAATATATCCTTTACATCTCCTTTAAAAATTTGACCGACAACAAGCAGGTCATTAATGTTTCTCCTTTATTTTGATTTTGAATGTCCCAAATAATCTTTTCACACAGAAAAAAAAAAGTATTCAAACTTTCAAAGACAAATCCATGTGAATGAGTAAAAACATTCTTAAAATCGAGAATTAAGGGGTAATATTATAGAAAATCAAAGCTAAAAGAGACATGCATTTAATATTCGTACTTTTTTTTTCTTCAGAGTTTTAACTTTGTAAAGGCATATTTAAAAAATGATTATATTTAAATTTAAATTTGAAAATATATTTTTCCGTCATTGTCTCTTTGGGCTATATTAATTCATACCCACTTACAAGAGTTAGTTTTGGAAACTACCAATTATAGATTTTGATTTTTTTTTTTAAAGAAACTATTATTTTTTGGATAATCAAAACAGAAATAACGAACCAAAACTTAGGACTAGGGGATTACCCCTTTTATTCCGATGAAAACATCATATCTGGTCAGTCTTAGAGTTATAAAACAAATCAAGCTACTCTAATTTAGCTCATTTTGGTTGTTTAAAGCTGAGGTCGTTACGTAAAGAAACCAACATTACCACATTTATTTCGAGTTTGGGTCGAACAAGTTAGAGCATCTCTCGCCTTTACTTAAATTCTTATCTCAGACTCAAATTGGAGTAAGAAATTCCTCCGAATTCTATTGATTCGTTAACTCAAGACACACGTCAAAATGAGTTCTATTTTCCCATCAAAATTAATCGAGACATGTTTTTAAGCTTTTTCTTTAAATTTTTTGTTTTTATTTAATTTTTTTATTCGTTAGTTCAGCATTTTAACTTTTGTGGATAATTATTCGTCTTGACGAATATAATTTAAAAAATAAAAAATTGTGTCCAAAAATTATAAATAAATTCACAAAAGATGAAAATAGCTCAGAAAGAAAAGTTTTCCATTGAGACTCGTTTTTAAGCTTTTTTATGGCTTTTTATTAATATATTTTTATTTAATTCTTTATTTGCTAGTTTAGCAATTAATTTTTGTGGATAATTATTCATCTTGACGAATAAAATTTAAAAAATAAAAAATTGTGTCCAAAAATTAAAAACAAATTCACTAAAGATGAAAATAGTTCAAAAAGAAAAGTTTTTTTTTCAATTATTTTGACTTTTCTGAACTTATTTGAAATTTAGTTCATAATTTTAATTTTTTTAAAAACTTTTGTCGGGAGAAACTAATAATTCATAATAAATTGATCCAAAATAAAAAAATTATAAAAAATTTCAAATAAGAACAAAAAATATTTTTTTATAAAAAAGCCCAAATACACATTTTAAAACAGTTTAGATCCTTTGTGAAGCCAATTTGTTTTAAAGTACAGAAACAAGGTTAACCATTGTTGGACCCGGGCCACGCTGATCCATCAACGGTTGGGCCTTGGGCATATTGAGCTAGTTCCATCTACTCACCGGGCCCAATCAGAATATTGAATCATTGAGCCCAATGACACCCCAACCATGTATCAAGGGACAGATGAAGTTGGACGACTGCACAAATTAAGTTGCGAATTTTATTTCAAATCAAAATTGTTTTTTTCCTCTCAAAAAGTAAAAGTTATGAATGTTCAATTGCCTGCCCAATATTTTTATAAATTTTTGTCCATCCAAAAAGTTTAAAATTTATTTAATAATAATTCTCTTAAAATTTTATGTAGCGATAAAATATTTAACACTAAATTCTATATTTTGCCTTTTCAAATGAATATGAATGCATATGCCACGATTGTGTTTATCCATGTTTATGTATAACCAAGTTTTTGTAAATATATAAGTTAATCGAAAATATATGTGATATTTTTTTTTAAAAAATATTTATAGAATGTATTAACAAAAATAGATATTATGTTTTATGCATCACAAAAAAAAAAATGTAATCTTCGTCCACCTAATATTAAGATCATGTCTTTGTGCGTAAGGACACACCTTCTCCATGACTCAAATACCATCAAGCCCTTCAAATTCTTAGGCTTAAACTTCTTGTATTCTGCTAAAATGTCAGGATCATTTTGTATGACCCATAATTCAGCAACAACAAATGGAAACCCCTTAGGCTTTGTTTGATTCAGCAACAACGAACGAATGGAAATCTTAAGACTATTAATCACACCAATTTTAATCCGCGAAACAAACGAGGCCTTATGGTATTATTCAGTGATTCTAAGGCACTACTACATGGTGTCCTAATTTCCATTCCCACCACACATGGGTGTGGAAGCCATGCACTGAAACTTGATACTCACATCAACGTATGATACAAATGAGGTCTGGGAACAACACATGACGGTATCACATAATCATCCGATGATTCTAGACCTTACGTACAATCAACAATTCCAAACATATCTGTGTCTGAATGTGCAGGAATAATTTGTATTTCTAGACTTGGTCAATTCAATTACCTTCTAGTTTGAGTATCATGAAGTTCAAAAAAAAAAATTATAATTAGGTTTCAATCACAAGGACAAAAATACGAAAAAAATATTTTATAACCCCATCCTAACTGAATTTTATTTCAAAGCTGTGATATTAGAGCTCGCTTACACTTACACCTTAATGAGAACTTTGCATTTTGGTTGGAAGCGTCTCTCTTATTTTCACTTTTTACTACTCTTTTCGTTTATTTACATGATAGATAGGAAATTGACGGTTGAAGAAATATTCTCGGCTATTCTAACGTGGTCTCCTAGACTGCTCGATGGATCCCTTTTCAACCAAAGTGGTCCTTGGCCTCGGAAAAGCAGGTCCCACCCTCATCAACAAAATTGAGTTCCCCCAAAGAACCCAAGATGGTTAAGGTGGGGGCTTGTGAAGATAGCGCTGACCCTGGGGTAAGCCTTGCAAGCCTTTGAACTTGGGCAACCCCGGCGCAGGGTAATAATTTTTTTAATAAATTTAGAAAAAACAATTAATAGAAATTCACCGCAAAAACTATTATTATTAATACTAAGTGAGCATAAGCATCCCAAATGTCGAGGTCGACATGTGTAAAGAGAGAGGCTCCTAGTGGGAATGTGACACCCTACACACAGATTTAAAGGGATAAAGTCTCTATGTGGATGAAGACTATAAAATGGCAAAAGATGATAATCTTATCACAACCCTATGAAACTAGACTCTGGTAGGACTAAAGGAGAAAAGAAAATATAAAAGCAGGCTCTAGACAAATCGGCACAACTATGGCTTGTCATTTCAGTATTATTTTTGGTCTTATTTTCTCCAAAAAAAATCTATTCAATCTGACTTAAGCATTGAATGAGTGTTAGCCGACACCATATCACTGTATTTAGTTTTCTTTTAGATTATCGTGTCGTGAAGGGACAAGTGGAGACGTTATCATTAGACTTTGGCCAAAAATTCTATAAAAGGGACTTCCAAAGCCAGAAGTATTAAAGGAATGGTATAGGATTGGACACATCATGTCATAAATTAGCTGGTCCATTGTGTATGACTGTTAACTTTGAAAACTAGCCACTGCAATTACTTGCAAACCAAGAAAATTAAAACAAGAAATGATGCTATACAAACATAAATCCTAAAAAAAATTCTTACACAAAGTTTACAAACACAATTCTAGAACACAAATTCAAATATAAATATGTCCAGAACTCTTACGGGTTTGTATTTTAAAATTGATTTGACTTGTTCTAATTCTTTTACAAAACGACAAGACCAATCTCAAACTTTCTATTTCAAACACAAACCCAAGCGGTAGACTCGGTCTTAGCCAGCACTCATTTGTCGTAGGCATATCTAAAGATCATTTAAAAAATTCGACTCAATCAAGACAACTTGTTAAGATAATAATTTTCTTTCACCTTCACGATGGCGAACATAGAGAAAGAGAACAAAATTCTTCTCGACATTTGGTGGGTGAAGAATTTTGTTCTCAAGAGAAAGAAAATAGCTCGTCAATAGAGATGTTCGCGAAAGTTTTATCAAAATGACTATTTTGAAAGAAAAATTCATCATGGGTTGGATATTCAAATTAATATTAAATTAAAAAACTATTACAAATTAAAGATTTTTTTTTTCCTTCAAAATATTGACTTGCATACCCATGCTCCTTTGTCCTCCGCATCATTGAGAACTTATCTTTCTAGTTGGGAAGTATTTCTGTCCTTATCTTACAAAAGACTTTTGAGAGCCAAAAGTATTAAAAGAATGGGCAAATGAATGAGCGCATCAAGACATCATAATCTGTCACTATTTATCTCTCGTTCGAATAAATTAGTTAGTACTAGAAAATCAAGACAATGGTGTGCAACTTCCTTTTCAAGCTTGCTTGTCTTGCATTACAATAAAAACTATTGACTTGAAAAACTGTGCATTAAAATCAGGAAAATCTTTAGTTCCAGAAAATTTTCAAAATTCAAAATGAGTGGACTAAATTTATTTGACCTTTTAGACTTTTAAATCCCAATAAATCCTAACCCTTGATTTTTAATTCTGTAATATTTTCTGAAAAAATTCTCTAGAACCGTAGCACTCCTCTTTAAAATCAGGTTGAGATAGAGTTGCAAACCAAGAAAATTAAAACAAGAAATAATGATATACAAACAGAATTTCGTGTACATAATTCTATTTCAAACACGAACCTCCACTGCGTGTTTTCGAATTTCAAAACTATCATTGTCGCGCTAGCTCAAAGTTGAGAAAGCTGATTCACCATTTCTCTGCGCGGCCTACATTTTGCAACCAAGGGCAGAGCTTTAGGCACGGTGAGACCCGACTCCTCGGTCATGTCCACCATCTCCTCCCCTTCTCTCTCCCACTCAAAGCACTGAATTAGCGACCCTAACATCAAACCAACCACCCTCATAGCCAACCCTTCCCCAGGGCACCCCCTCCTCCCAAACCCAAATGGGAAGAACGAAAACCCATGATCATCATCTGATTCATCTCTATCACCCCACCTTTCGGGCTTGAATTTTGTCGGCTCGGGCCATAGCTTGGGATCATTCTGTATCCCCCAGAGGTTCACCAATAACATCGTGCCACGTGGGATGCGAAAGCCGCCTATGATGCATTCCTCTGATGATTCATGGGCTGGAATCAAAGTGGCTGGTGGGCACATTCGGAGAGTCTCTTTTATGATTCTTTGGAGGTAAGGAAGTTGGTTGAGGTCCGACTCTTCGATCAGTCTGTTTTGACCCCTGATGTGGGTGTCGATCTCCGAAAAGGCCCTTTTAAGGGTATCTGGATTGTTTAGCAGCAGTGATAGAGCCCACTCCATTGTTCCAGCTGAAGTGTCGCTCGCCGTCGACAACATAACCTGTAGGCATCGTAAAGCAAGCAAGTACTTATGCATCGGTTTCTACTGAGTTGATGAAACTGTACACTGTTTAAATTGTCAGGAAATACATGGAAATGTTTGAGGGTTTGAGATTCACTCCATTGGTCCAGAATGTCTCTCGAGGCAACCGTAGGATTCTCATTCATGCACGTTACTTATAGTTCACAACTCAAAGGTCTTGTTGGTTTGGAAAGTGGAAGGTTTCTCTGTTTCTATATAACGGAATCAACCTCAGAATTCTAGACATCCGAAAATTTCTTCTACAAGTTCTTGCAATTTTTCTGTTCTTTGTGTAGGAGACAAACGAATAGAGTTTGTTCGACCCACGGTTGTAGTTGATGTTCGTTCGACCAAGTCAGCCGTTTTATACTTGTATATCTTTCAACACCCATGGTGAGATGACAAATTTATTTTAAGGAGATTGTAATCTCGCAGAACTCGGTTCGTTATCGTGTCCGTATTGTATATGTTCTGTTTTTACATTTGTTATATGATTCTTCTGTTTATTTCATTTATGTTTTGTAACTTCTGTTCAATGATCAATGAAAGTATTTTCTAGACATCCAAAAATACTTCGTTCATAACCCATAGTTGAATCTGTTTTAAGAGGATTGTAACCTCACAGTACCCGGTTCGTTATTGTATCCATATTGTATATGTTCAGTTTTTACAGTTGGTATACATATTGTTCAGTTTATTTCATTTATATATGTTTTGTAATTTCTGTTTCGATGATGAATTAGCTTTTTTTTTGTCCGAGTAAATCCAGACATAGAAAACAGGAGCGAGAAAAAAATGAAAACAAACCTGCATAAACCCTCTGATAATTTCATCAGTATAATAATCGGGTTCATTTTCCTGAAGCGACAGAAGAACATCGATCATCGTCTTGCTCCTCTGCTCATTAGGATCCTCATTGATCCTCTCCCTCCTATGCTCTTCAATCAAATCCTGCATAAACCTATCCCTCTTCTGCTGCAATATCTTCAAGCTTTTATCAAGCCCATTCAGTCCAACCCAATTCAAAACAGGCACAAAATCCCCAAAATTCGTTGTCCCACTCAGTTTAAAAGTATCCTTCACAATTTCCTTAAACTTCGTCCTTTCCTCCTGTTGCTGAAATGTAAAAGATTACGATGAAGTAACCAGTGATTCCGAATTCTTGCTCTCTTTAACCACGTTTGTTTCCAAACAAATTTAAAACTTTTCATCAATTTTTTTTATGTTTGATAAACAAAAGTACTCTGTTGGAATTTGGAACCTCGTAATTGCTAGGAGTAAAGACCAACCTCGCTACAATTCTTTTTGTGTTAGACATTTTTCAATTATAATTATAATAGGATTAGGATTAATCTTTTATAAATAGTTTTAGGAGGTTTCCTAAACAATTAATCGAAGCTTTCATATAAAGAGAGAGATAAGAGAAAGCACAGATTTTATGAGAGATTGTGAGAAGACTTGTACTTATTGATTTGAGTTATAGTGGATTGGTGTGGCTTTCATGATTTTTTTTCGCGTTGAGGTTTTCCACGTATATCTTGTGTTTCGTTTCTTTTTCTCGTTTTTTGTTTCTATTATAGACGTATGATTATTTTATTTTTCATTTGGTGATTCATAATTCTCAAGATCCGTAAGGAGCGTTATGGAATTGAACGTTATTTGTTCGATTTCCTAACAGGAATGTGAATAAATTTGGAATATCAAAAGATCTCGTAAGGTAATCAAAGTAACCGAAAAGGTCATTGAAGACCATCATTGATAGTCTGCAACTCAAATATTTCAACAATTTCAGCTGTTTGGTTTTTGAGAATTTCTTCGTGATTATATAAGTTCAACCCGTCCATGATTTTATAGACTAGATTTTTATCATCAAACACAAGCTCAATTCGACATGAAGTCTCATTAGTTTGTGTTCCATCAACTGTGTTTACCGTTTTATCCTAAAGGATGGACGTTGGTGTAATTCCTAACACTCTCTATGACAAGACAAATTTATTATAAAAGAACTGTAATTTCACGTGACTCGATTTGGTTTGTAATTTTTTTTGTATTTTTAATTCTCTTTTGTAATTTTGGTGTACTTTTAATTTCCTATTTCAAACTTATATGACTAAAAGAGATTATAATCAAACTTGCATTTTCCCTGGCTAACGAAAACATGACTTGATTATGGTATTACCCTAGCAACTAGCATATATTACGATTGCAGCCGAACACAAATATCAATTAACTTATAAAATATATTTGACGGAAACTGTATTTCTAAATGTTTTTTTTCCGAAAACCAATTTTTCATCAAAAACAAAATGGGTGAATAACAACTCGGGATAAATTACACTGACCTCCTTATAGTTTAAAATATTACTCTAATCTTTTTTACTTAGAAAATTATTATGCAGTTATATCTTTTACCATTAAGATTAATCAAACACTATTAATCAAGTTATTAAAACCTTCAAGTTTCAAACTTTTTTTGCGCAAACATAATTCCTATCATGTTTGATTTTGTTTACATTGAATTTTTTAGATTTTTCTAAATCGAAACTATGATACAATTTGTTCGAGTTCTGTTTTTTTTTAAAAATCAAGAAAACTTGACATGGGTTATTTTAAATATCATAAAAATTATGTTACAATTCATTTTGCTGAAAAAAATCTCAAACATGAAATTTCGATTTTAAATAATAGGAGAGGTAACCTCGAAATACTTTTATAGAAAAAGAGGTCAAATTAATTTTTTTAAATCACAGGAGAAATCAGTGTTTGTATTTGTTAAAAAACTCAGGAAAGGTGACTCACTCATCTTTGAAGAAGTAGTGGAATAAAGTATCAATCGCCCATAGGAGGTAATTTCATTTGATTCGATTCATCCGATTCGATTTGTCCCGAATGAATCGAAAATTTAGGAATTTTTTAGAGAATCGGATAAAATGGAGATGGCTATGGGAAAAAATTTGAAAAACAAATAGAATTCGAAAATATGTATCTCCGTTCTCAATCCCCATCCCCACTCTGTTCTCACCCTCCACCCTATATTACTTAGGATTTTTAAAGTTTGTCTATAGTTGTTATAAATAAGTTATATATTATATAGGGTTTTTAGAGTTTTTTAAATTTTACATAATTCTTAATGTATTTTTTATATTAAAAATATTAATGTTTAAATATATATATTTTTTTATCTACGTTTTTTATTTGGAGATTTTTATTTCTCATTTAAGAGAGTGGAAGGTAAAATTAATCTCCGTTTGGAGATTGGGATGGGAATGGAGATTGGTTATAAATTTGGAGATCGAAAACATAAACAATAATATTCACTCCGATCTGTCCTATTGTCATTCCTAATGGGTGATGAATAATAAAGGCATAAAAACAAATAAATACGGATATAAATACATATTTTTCGAATATCTATGCATAATCATATATATCAATATATAATTTACGAATATCGATATATTTTTTATACATTATTTACCGCTTAATAAACCGTGATTTTCCAATTAGGAATATACATTTTACGTACAGAAAGGATACCCCTTGACTAATCTGCCCAATAAGCTACTACGTAGTAAAGGTTGACTTGACTTTCCGAAGTACCAAAAAAAAAAGTAAAGGTTGACTAATGGGCTTAAGCCTCATTTGACTTACTTTTTTGTTTTTTTTAATGTAAATTGTGATGTTCAATTTCGTTAACCTCATTTTTTACTTGAAGAAATTGAATGAGCTGGGTTATGGAAAAAAAAAGAGCAGGGCTACAATTCAGAATTGAAACTATTTTTTTTTTAAATTCAAAATTAAAAATCATGATTTATTAAAAGTATAAGTACAAATAAGATCATGACATTTAATTTTAAATTTTGAAAAAATTTCCTAGTTAAAGTTCTGAAATAGTAGACTTTTTCCAAAAGAAAATGTCTCAGAATTAGATATTCGAACGAATTTGATAGTAATAGTGTTTGGATCTGTGAACGGAACTCTTATCAAAATGAGAGATTGAGATCACAAAAAAGGAACTGAAAAATAGAATAAAATACCTCCAAATTCTCCTTTTTATCCCCGTAATATCTTTTTCCAGCAATCATCCTCATGATAATATTCATCGTCACCTCAAAGAACGCCGATTTCATCTCCACCGTAATGAACACCCCATCTGAGGAATTCCTATAAATCCGACCCAAAAGCGAACGAACTTCTTCGATTCGAACCGCTTTAAGCATCTGAAGCCGATTCGCCGACAAAATTTCAGTCGAAGCAATTCGTCTCAGATTCCTCCAGTGCTGGCCGTAGGAGGCCCACACGATGGTGGTGTAGTTATACCCGAGGTGTTTTCCGGCGAGCAATTTGGGGCGGTTTGCGAATACGATATCGTTTCCGGTGAAACATTCTTCGGCGGCGGAAGGGGAGGAGACGAGGACGACCGGACGTGAGCCGAAGCGGAGGAAGAGGATTGGACCGTGGGTTTTGGAGAGGGCGAATAAGGTTCGGTGGAGTGGTTTTTTTAAGAGGTGTAAGTGGCCTATAATGGGGAAAGAGGGGAAAGGGCTTGGTGGGAGGTTTTGGTATTTTCTGAGAAAGTGTTTGGTGAGAAAGTATGTGAAGATGAAGAGAATGAAGAAGTATGGAATCCCCATTGATTTGGTTGGTGGTGTTTTTTGAGGGTTTGACAACTTTTATAGAAGTATGTATTATTCCCAAGTGGTAAAGGGGAGTGTAATGAGATCCACTCCTTTCTATTAATTGAAGGATTGTTATGTTTGTTTATTTGTAGGTCCTTAGGGTTCATTTTAATAATTAAAATTATTTAGTTTTTAAGAAATGAGAAAGTCTATTGTACATCAGAAGTACTGTGTAACAAAAAGATGTTATTTTAGAGTAAAAACGAAAGATCTTATTAGTCGAAGTCTGTTTTACACAGACTCTTACCGGTCGGAATCTGCCTGAAATATTATTTTATACGAGAAAACGATATCGCTTTAACTCATGACACGTTCTATTGTGCACAACAGAATTCTTAAGTCCGTTTTTTTTATGTTAGATGCTGCATCAGAATGACTAACACTTGAGATCATTTTTATTTCTTGAAATAAAATTTTGAATTGATTGCAATATACAATACAATGGTAGACAGGGATGAAGAGTTTACTTGATTTGTTTTTTCACGGTCTCATGTGATGACTCTCTTGTAACTTTTTTTTTTATAGGAAAAATGCCCTGCAAACAATACGACAAAAATTATAAATTGAATAATAATAATAATATGTCAGCGCTCTCAAAATTTTCTGCACTACTAAATAAACTAACATTCATCAACCCGTCCTATGCACATACGATATGAAAATTGATATTTAATTAGATTTGTTTGAGTATCCAATTATTTAAAAACATTTAGGAATCTTATCAAGTCAAATAGTTACTAAGATAGATTCCTAAATTTACCAAAAATGGTGATTCAAATTTTAATCTAACTATTGGTGGTTTAATGATGACCTCGGTGTTCTATTTGAAACACGCATGCGTACTCTTTGCTTGTGGGAACATTGATCCATAGCTCAAGTACTAAATTTACCCCAAAATGACTCAAACTTTAATCTGATCTATTTGATGGTTTAATGACCTTATTGAACACCCTAAATACGACAACAAAAAAAGAACATAGGTATTCCATATTGTTTGAATGTACGATTTTTCTATATAATAGTACAGCACGTATCGGTATTGGTATGTGCCGACATACCATTTCAGAATTATTGTTAAAAGTAATATGCATTTTTCAAATAACAAAAATCATATTGAACATATAAAATAAACTTTACAATTTAACAGAAGGCCATCCAATTTATATAAGATGCGTTGGTGGCTGTTTGTGTCAATCAAAGTTGTCAATTCCATCTCGTACCGGTCGGTACATTCCGTACTGTCCTTGTAACGGTACCGGACCACCAGAGTACTGTTTCGACAATTGTTCCGGCCTGTTCTGGGTTTTTCCGGCCTGTTTCGAACAATACCGGCCGGTACCGTACCGTAATGGTTTGTATTAAAAAATTAAAAAATTAAATATTATTTTTGGATAATTAGGTATAACTTGAGGCTAAAATCATATTTTTTCTGTGTTTGGTGATTTATTTTTAAATTGTGATACTTTATTTTTATGTTTAGTATGATTTTTTGTTAAAATATATTATTTAAAATATATATATTAATTTTAGCGATAAATCCGAAACGGTATACCAATACACGCCGATACCTGTATGTACCGTATCAGTAATAAAATCGATACGCTCACCGATACGAAATTGATAACTTTGGTGTCAATAGACACCCCTTGAAAAGTCTTGACTACTTATTCCAAATTTTCTAGAAGACCCAACCTATTTGGGTTGGAGCCCAAGCGGAATAATTAAAACCAGTTAAACCTTTGTTCGGGCCCAAGCTCAATCTAAATTACATGTAAAAGTAGTAAAAAAATATAGGTCATTGGGCTCGAGCCCATTTTTAATCTTATTGATCCAACCCAATCCAACTTGGTACGGTACGTCAGACGGCAACGACAACAGTGTTCACAATCGCCTGCTCACAAAATTTCTTTGATCCAAAGGGCCTAGGACTTTATACACGAATAAACTTTCATTACTCCCGTCAATGTGGACAAAGGTTTTCCTCTAATTCTCCAAAGATTTTGTGCCAACTTTTCATCACAATTTCTCATTCACTCTTAAATATTTTTTGACAAACTTAATATTCGATTTTCATCTCCTCATGGAACACAAACACAATGCGAGACCGATCGGATTAAAGAACGGGGCCCATGGAATAACTCATTAGTAAAGGATTTGTGGTTGTCCGTGACAGAAGATCTTCGTCTAGTTTGCGTTTAATATTACATCAAAATGGACTGAAACTTGAGATCACTTTTATTTCTTACATAAAATAAAATATTGAGCTGACTGAATGACAGACAAGAATGAATTATATGAGATTTGATTAGATTTCTTTTTCATCGTCCCATGTAGTGCTCTCACAGCTTTTCTTAGAAAAAAAATGCCCGGCAAACTATATATGGTATAAATTATAAATTAAATATTAACAATATATGCGTCGCTCTCAGAATCTTCTTCGCGAAAAATCACATACACTACTAAATAAACTAACAATCAACCTGTCCTATGCATAAAAACAAAACAATATGAAAATTGATATTTAGATTTCTTTGAGTACCCAATTGTGTAAAAACACTTGCAATCTTATCATTTCCATAAATCATATAGTTACTAAGATAGATTCCAAAATTCACCCGAAAGTATAGCGACTCAAATTTTAATCTAACTATTGGTGATTTAATGACCCTCTCAGTATTTTCGTTAAAACAAGCACACGTACTCCTTGCTTTTTAGGTACTAAATAGTAAATACATTCCAAAAAGGTTACTCAAATTTTTGATGTATTTGATGGTTTAATGAGCTTATTTTATACCCTAAATCCTATTCTCGTACTCGACAAAATACTCGTAAGGGTTGTTTGCTTCTATGATCTAGATATAGGGAAGAGATTTTTTAGAATATAAGCTGGATATAATATCCCGAGAATATACTTCTGGATATGCATGGCATGAGCCTATGTCTATTTAGCTCAGGATATAGAGGATCATATAGATATTGAATTTTGGTTTGTAATAAATAAATGTTTAAATATTTTTACCCTCGTGACAAATACTTTATGTCCGTCTTGTCCTTGTGTAAAGAAATTTTGACTATCCCAATTACTCATGCAAACCAAACCACAAATATAGCCAATTGTGTACGTAATAACAAATTAAACCACCCATTTTCACATATGATTTGTGAAACATAGTTTGTCCAAGTAATCTCTAAATCAAATCATACAATTCCGAGAAAATGACTAAAGGATAACCAAAGTCTACAATCGGGATACATAGAACGTTTATCCAAAATGATTCCAGAGACAAAAGTGTAAAACAAAGAACAAAAAAACTAAATAAAGAATAGTAGTGGACAAGTACGATTGAAAATTTAGAATATCATGTTGCGTTTCAATAGATGAGTTTAATTAACTCAAGGATTTGGGGTCAAGATGAAAGAAAATTTTAAAATACTTCTTCGAAATGATTTCAAACAACTACTTCTACGTGTTATTTCAGATCCATACAGGTGAAACTTTGGCATCATTTCACTAATTAAGCCCACAATTTTTAGCCAAAATTCACACTTCTTGAACTTGTATAAAGCTCTTGGTCCTTCAACTTTTATAGTATGAACATTAATAGGTGTTCTGCATGTTGCTCACTTTCCTTGAGTAGATCAAAAAGGGACTAAATGGTAACTCATGAAGGAGGCCTGTGAATAAATATAGAATATATGGTAAGATTTAGGGTAAAATTGAAGATAAACCTATTTCTAAATAAAAACTGTTTGGTCTAAATTTTTATTTTACTTTTTTTTTTTTAACTTTTGTTAGTTTCGGGTTAATTTTTTGGTGTATGAATTTATCTTGATAAGAGGAATTTAAAAAGTAAAAAATTGTGATCAAAAGTTGAAAAAGTTCACTAAAAACAAAAAAACTCAAACCAGACAGATTTTTTGAATTATATTTTCTTTTATGAAATATTTGCAAGTTTTGTTTGAATTTTTTTTACTTTTTCAATTCATCTCATCAATACCGATAAATAACTCAAACGACAAAGTAACCAAATTAAACTAACAAAAAAAAAAAGAACTAAACATTATATATAAATAAAAATAAGTCAAATAAACGGAGCGTTGAGAAAAATTGCACAAAGAAAGATTTTTTTGAGATTAAAAAGCTTCAAAAACAATAAAAATATATATATTGATCCCTCTATCACATATTTTCGTTCATTTTATAAATCGTGTCGTTTTTCCTATAAAAGATTAATGTATTTAATGGTCAGGTTGTGTATAGTTTTTTCTCATTTTGACAAGGTCATAGCGAAGACAAATTGCTGACATATTTTAAGGAAGTTGATAAATTAAGGATTAATTTTAAAATTGTTCTCCCCAAATTAATTTATGACGAGCTCTTATAATTCAGCACAAAAGAAACAATATGAGCTTCTAAGGAATTAGTCAACAATGATGTAAAGTTTAATAAACAAAACATGCAAAGACACACAGAGATGCAACGACTATCAAAACTTTGCTTCTCGGCATTCACTTCAACACCATATAAATCTTGTCGTTTTTCCTATAAAAGATTAATGTACTCAACGGTCGGGTAGTGAATAGTTATTTTCTCATTTTTCACAAGCTCGTAGCGAAAACAAATTGCTGAAATATTTAAAAATTATTCTCCCCAAATTAGTTTATCATGAGCTCTTACAATTCAGCACAAAAGAAACAACATTATCGTCTGAGGAATTAGTCAACAATGGTGTAAAGTTTAATAAACAAAATTAGATGCATAGACACTTTCAAAACTTTGCTTCCCGGGTATTCACTTCAACACCATTATATATTCTGATGGATAATGAAGTAATGAAAACTCGTTTACGTTAGTTTATTAAAGTCGTCTCTCTCCTCGTCTCACATCTCTATTTAAAAGCAGCCCAATATGGTACATACTATTTCACAACCCAAAAAATCATTCTTCTCCTGAATAGCTTCAATATATATAATTCTTATATATAAATTTGATTCCCCAATTGCTTCTCATGTACTTTTGGTAGGGCTCTTGGCTATGATCACTTGTTCCATAGCTGACGAAAGCCCTCTTCAAGATTTCTGTGTTGCAGATCTTAATAGCCCAGGTTCCTTTCTCATTAGCATAATTTTAAATGTTGGATGGGAGGAGGACTACGAAATACGGACTTTTTTTATGGGAGTCCAATCCATATTGTATTTGAATTGGATACCGATATTTATTCAATACTGCAGATATATACGTATTTTAAAAGCATTCATAGTATAAGAAATTATTACTTTTTATTTTTGACGCATATATCCTGACGTATCAGATGCCTTTTAAATACTCTAAATCATGTATTCAATTTTTTTTTATATGAAAATAACATTATGACATTTCTTGTATAAGATTAGAGTAAAAATTGTTTGGAATAAAGAAAAATATAAGTTTTCAACATTTTACTTACTCTTTAGGGAGAAAGATGTAGTAATAAAATGAAATACTATCATTATTTTTGTAATGTTCTGAATACATTAATTATCGTGTGATACATGATTTTATATCTTTAAATTTTAATAATTAAACAAGGTAACTAAGTAAATTTAAAAATATCATAAGAAGAATACAATGATTTACCACCAACCTTGTAAAATTATATTTTAATTAAATGTATCCTAGCCATACCCGTATCCTATTATTTCAGATTTTCTCGTATTCTGATATCTGTATTGTAACATATTTATATCCGGTATCCATGCTTCTTAGGGAGAAGGGATATCACACAACTGAATACACATAGTATTAGTACTACCAGAAATAAAATTATTGTACGGCCGTAGCTGCTAGTTTTCAAACAGAATTGTTAAGCTCTTGATCATCACTCACCAGGTTTAGACCCAGACCCTCTTGCATTATAAGGTTTTATATTTATTTTGACATACCATTTTGTTATGGCAGTTCTGGTGAATGGGCATCCCTGCAAAGACCCAAAGCTCGTAGACGCAAATGATTTCTTCTTCAACGGGTCGAAATTACAAGCGAACACATCAAATGAACTTGGATCAGGGGTAACTCGAGTATTCGTATCACTGTTTCCAGGACTTAATACACTTGGTATTGCCTTGGCTCGTATAGACTTTGCCCCGGGGGGTGTCAACCCTCCCCACGAACATCCACGGGCTAGTGAAATCTTGATGGTTCTCAAAGGAAGCCTCGAAGTATGGTTTGTTACCTCCAACCCAAAAAATCGTCTCTTCACGAAGGTAATTCACGAAGATGATCTCTTCGTGTTCCCTAAAGGACTGGTGCACTTTCAACACAACGTTGGTCGTGGTCCTGCAATTGCTATTGCAACATTCAATAGTCAAAATCCCAGTGTTGATACCATTGCTAATATTGTGTTTGGGTCAACACCAACAATCCCTAGTGATATTCTCGCAAAGTCATTCCAAGTGAGTGCCAGTGTAATCAAGGGTATCAAGGCTAAGTTCTAAGGATTCATTTGAAACTACTCAATGTTATTATTACAGCAGATACCAGAGCCAAGTGTTATAAGTGTTCAATAAAGAGCAAGTTTAGGAACAATTTATCGTGCACAGATTTGTATACAGATACGGGACTGTTCAATATTTCATGTGCATCGATCTATTCTTGACGCATCCATATTCGGACTTGTGCACAAAAGATTGTGTTTCTAGGCTTTCTCTTCAGCAAATGTTTCCCTTTCAGCGTTTGATTTGTAAATTCGTATGAAAAAAACTTGTTATGCATTTGTTGTATTTATTCAAAACATGAATAAAATAGCCTAGAGGTTGTGTTAACTTGTATATTTCTGTAGTGATGCTCACTTTATAAACGGTACCGATATTTGTGAACAGATTCCTAATTCGTTCACAAGAGAAAAGAATCACTTTGTAATTACTTTAAACTTTAATTTAATTGTGTTTTTTGGAAGGCTAAGAATTATATTGGATGGCTTCACATGTAAGGACCCAAATTTTATAACTCAATAAAAAGATATTTTATTTTATTTTATTTTCCTTTCAGTATTTAACTCATGCATAAATTGAATTTAAATTTGCATTATTAATTCAGAATTTTACTGAACATGCTAGTGGCCCAAACACTTCACCCAATATACATTGAATCCAAAGTCCGGCCCATTTCCTTTGAAAGCCTTAAATCCAATCAAGCCTCTTTGACTCACATGGATTTGGCCCAAGCCCATCTCAGTCAACCCATGTCCTGTGGGAGCAACCATACCAGATTATTTTTCCTATAATCGTGCACAATGTTCTGAATACCGGATCGGTTTGGGTACCGGTTTTTCTACTTATACAGTACGTACCGGTACGGGTCATGTACCGGGTACCGTATCGAATTTATCGCAACTATCAATATATATATAAATTATAGAGAGAAAGTCTAAAAAAATTAATTTTTTCCGCAACTCTTAAAAAAAAAAAAAAACAGATCCGGCACCGGCAAGTACCGACCGATATAGCCGGTATTAGCCGGTACCAGCTGGTACCGGCCGGTATTGAAAATGATACGGTATTGGGAGCATTTGGTACTATTTTTATTTCAAAACGGTACGTACCAACTGGTACCGACAAATATGGATCGTGCACTCACATGCCAAAAAATTTTCGCGTTGGTCTTGCTCTGGATTAGCCTTCCATTATTCAGACCACATCTTCCGTCTCCAGTGGTGGTTGTCCTCTTCCTCCTGATCAGATGTAGCTCCTCAGTCATGCAACCAATAAGGTCCACGAAGATTTAATGGTAGAAGATTTAATTTTTTGGAGTATTAATTTATATACGAGGAATTTAAAAGCTCGAAACTATGATCTAAAGATAAAAAAAAATCAAAGCAGACAGATTTTTTAAATTATTTTTTCTTTTATGAAATGTTTGCAAGTTTGGTTTAAATATTTTTACTTTTTAATTCATCTCATCAATAGCAATAAATAATTGAAATGACAATTAATCAAAACTAACCAAAAACCTAATAATTATGTAGAAAAATAAAAATAAGTCAAAACAAATAAGTTAGACCAAAATCCCCTTAAAGGAATAGCACAAAAGAATATTTTTTAGATTCAAAATTTTCAAAAAAAATGAAAATATATACCCTCTCTGTCACGTATTTTCGGTCATTATAAATATCACATATTTTCATTCATTGTAAAAATCATGTCATTTTTTCCTATAAAAACTTAATGTACATTTTTGAAAAGTGTCTGAAATTTGAAGAATGAAGACTTTTGAGCAATGCCCCGAACTATCGATAGTGATTGTTACTATAAGTAGTAAGTGCAGACTAATTTTTTGGACAATGCCTGAAACTACCAGTAGTGACTATTACTCCTGGTAGTAAGGGGATGGGCAAAAATCCTAGTGATAAGATTTAGGAGATTTGTTTCCCTAATCTATTTTGGATAATACATATCCTTTCCTATTCTTAGGAGATTTATTTTTCTATTTTTTAGGAATTGTTATTCTTTCATGTTCTTGGAGTTTCTTATAAATATGAAAGATATGGTTCCCTAAAAGATATCCTTAGAAAGTTTGTTGAGATCTAATTGATTGGGCACCTCACATAATTAGAGTTTCGGATTATAGCCGGCCCCTGTAATCTCTCTTGATCATACTGAAATCTATCTTTCTTCTCCTGTGGATGTACGTCTAAACTATTGCTTACTCTGAACCACATAAATTTCTGTGTCTTTCCATCATGCGCGCTACTGTCATCTGACGGGTCATGCGTTCGGGTTCGGGTCATTTAGATGACCTAAGTATTTTTTCACAAGGTTGAATTTCACTAGAAACCAATCACTATGAGTCACTGGAGATTTAACCGGTCGTTAACTTCAAGTCTTGATGACTAATTGGCATTAAATTGATGATAATCCGAAATCTTGCCAAATACTTCACGCTATCCAAAAAAAAAGGTGGGTTTAATTTTAAAATTGTTCTCCCCAATTTAGTTTATGATGAGCTCTTATAATTCAGCACAAAAGAAAAAATATGAGCATCTAAGGAATTAGTCAACGATGATGTAAAGTTTAATAAACAAAAAGAGCAGCGACACAAGACCTGCAACTACTATCAAAACTTTAACTGCCGGCGTCCACTTAAACAAGGTAGTATTTATTGAATTATTATTTTATTATTTTTCGTCTTTATTTGGAAGTTATTTTTTATTTTACACCAATTTTTAATTGTTTATTGGTTCGTTTCGCGAAAGGATCTAAAAAGTATAAAGTTATATCCAAAAACCAAAAAAGTTTAGAAAAGAAGAAAAATAAATTAAAACAGGGTCTGTTTTGACTTATTTTTCGTATTTAGTGAATTTTTTTTAATTTTTAGATATAATTTTATACTTTTTATATTCCTTTCGTTGAAAGGAATTAACAAATATCAAAAAATCGATAAAAATATAAAATTTTTTGAATAAAGAAAAAAAATGAACTTAAATATCATAGGCCAAATAGAGCAACATAAAGAATAATAAATTAATGAAAACTCGTTTATGTTAGTTAATTAAAGCCGTCTCTATTCCCATCTCACATCTCTATATAAAAGCAACCCAAAGTGGTACATACTATTTCACAACCCAAAAATCATTCTTCTCCTGAATAGCTTCAATATATAATTCCTCAGCTATATCTCTTGATATATGGTTTATTAATTTCGATCCTCCAATGGCATCTCATGTACTTCTTGTAGGGCTCTTGGCTATGATCACTTGTTCTATCGCTTTGGCATCCGACGAAAGCCCTCTTCAAGATTTCTGCATTGCAGATCTTAATAGTTCTGGTACCCTTCTCGTTAGTATAATATTAACAACAAGTCTGCGAACATAAATATTAGTGCACTGGTTCGAACACAAATATGTCTGAACTGTCCGATTCACGTGGGGTCCACTAGCTTATAAGTGCCCCACATGCATCGGATGGTCTCAGACACATCTATATTCCAATATATGCACCAAAATCTGTGTAGTACTATCAGAAATAAAATTACAGCACCACCATAGTTGCTAGCTTTCAAACCTGTGCTTACATAATTGTTAAGCTCTTGATAAATCACTCACCAGATTTTAGGCCCTGACACCCCATCTGCTTTTGTAAGGTTTTATATTTTTTTGACATACTATTTTTTTTGTTATTTATGGCAGTTCTAGTGAATGGGTATCCCTGCAAAGACCCGAAGCTCGTAGAAACAAACGATTTCTTCTTCAATGGAACGAAATTACCAGCGAACACGTCGAATAAACTTGGAATAGGGGTAATTCGCGCAACTGTATCGCTATTTCCTGGACTTAATACTCTTGGTATCTCCTTGGCCCGTGCTGACTTTGCCCCGGGAGGCGTCAACCCTCCCCATACACATCCACGAGCTAGTGAAATCTTGATGGTTGTCAAAGGAAGTCTAGAAGTAGGGTTTGTGAGCTCTAACCCAGAAAATCGTCTCTTCACAAAGGTAATGCATGAAGGTGAATTGTTCGTGTTCCCCCAAGGATTGGTGCACTTTCAACGCAACGTTGGCCGTTTTCCTGCAGTTGCTATTGCAATATTCAATAGTCAAAATCCCGGGACGGATACCATTGCTAATGTTGTGTTTGGGTCGAAACCGGCAATTCCTAGTGATATTCTTGCGAAATCATTTCAAGTGAATGTCAGTGTAATCACTGGTATGCTGGCTAAGTTCTGAGGATTCATTTCAAGTGTTCGACAAACCGTTTGTTTCAAGTTTTCTTTTTCAGCATCCGAGTTTTGAATTAATGGTACGAAAACAACTTGTTACTTGTTTGTTAGTACTATTCAAAACATGAATAAAGTAGCCTACATGATGTGTTGGCTTTGTAAGTTCTTTTTTTTCACTTGGCAAAAGAAAAATTTATTAATCTTTAGAATGGAAATACAAAGATTAAAAGGACACATAGCATGTATGACTTCATAAAAGATGTCAAACATCTCGATATGTTGGCAACCGAACAACTTACAATCATATGCCACTAGGCACCCTGAAACAAGAAAAAGGAAAATATGATTGGCAAGATGCCAAGCAAACCAAACCCCCATTAGGACTTGATCAAGACCCCCATTAAGTAGGCAAAAGTGTAAATCAAACCAAAGTAATCCAAACCACTGTAAAAAATTGACCCTAGTCCCTAAACACTTGGGACTAAAGAAAAATCTGAGTTGTTTTGAATTTTGAGGGCATACCCATGTCACTTCTCACCAGTCCATTATCTTAGACCGTATTTGCTAGGAGAAAGGGAAATGAAGCATTATGTGACTAGATAATTCTACATGTATGGACGAAAGATTTAGATTCCAGCAATCCCTTCTGATCAAACACTCCTCTGAAAATCAGCACATTTCTCATCCATCTTGAAGTACTTGCCTTTTAATCCACATTCGGACGAGATTTTTGGTTACCTAATCCTGCAACCACAACTAAAAGTTAGTATCTCATTAGCCGGAGTTAGTGCCTCACTGGTCGGAGTTGGGCCAAAAAGTACTCTAATGCCTAAGTCAGTGGATTCCACTCACCGCACACACCCGATGGATTTTGTTCGTGCTACAATGCTACTTCCCAGTCTCGGAGTCCTGCTTTCACACAACCATCCAGTACTTGCAACTACTGCCAAAACCTTGGTCTTCTATCTACTCATCCTTTAGTTCATTGCCCAGTCCACCTCTGTTGATTTTGCAAAAAGACCGGCCCAGGCCACCTTCAGCAAGATTGCTTCTGCAATCTAGCACGCTCCTCTTATGGTGACACCAAGATGCGTGACCATTATGTTTGAACCGTTTTATGGTCCAGTACTTTTAACTCTCATATTGTGATATTACTATCCTTTTTAAATTATTTATGTTTATAAGTTTGTCAATCCAAGTGATTTCGAATTTATGGAGCGAGTTCATATAGGACTTTTCTTGGCTTCAAATCAACATGCGTGTAATTCACGGGCAATGGTTAAAAGATTTATCTGGGTATTAATATTATAAACGGGACAAACACGGTTGAAAGATTTATCTGGACTCCCTGTATCTTATATATTTTTTACTGCTAGAGTCTAATTCACTACCAAATCCTAACTCGATCGTTATCAGTTGAATTGGCGTAGAAAGATCAGTCTTATTTGGACTCTCCGAACCTCATCTTTACCATTAGAGGTTAATTCAATTATTAACTCCTCGTTACAAGTCAAATTGACCTAGTACTAGCTTCTCGTCCTTGTATGGTTAGATCTGGTCCTGAACTATTTGGGTCTACAACTTATCATCATTGTGTTGCAATCTGATCACAATGCTTAACCACTTTCATCAGGTAACTAAATATAATCATATCCTCAATAATAAAGCCGTGCACAAGTATCCTGCTACCGATTTGACTCATCGCCTATCAATCTGGTGAAATCCTTTTTACCTGCTTCACTAGCTATTCATTCAAACCCAAGTATTAAAACATCTAACTTCTTGCACAAAACTATTTATCCATTTAAACCAAAACGATGAACAATCATATATAATTCTTGAACTCCTACCAAGTTTTCCAATTTAAAATTTCATATAGTTTTGTTGTTTTCTTGTTGTTTTTAATTTTATGCCCATAATATTTTCTTGGAAAAAATTTAGAATCTAAAAACATGCCATTACCAAATTGGCCTCAAAATGTAAAGCTGATCAAGTCATGTTTATCGTGGAAGGCCAATATACATTTAAAATGCACTTGATGGATCAACAATTGATTTAAAATGCATTTATTTGGTAATAGAAAATTTAGATCCAAAATTTATGAATGACCAAAGTTTTCGTTCACCAACTTATCAACTATTATAATGTTTAAAACCCTAATAAGGCGTGTAATAAATTTATCAACTATTATAATGTTTAAAATTCCAATGTATTAATTAGTAGATATAAGTTTTGAATAATTGACTGTAATAAAATATTTGTGTGACGAATCTATGTTATTCAGATAATTTAGTTTTTCCAGTGGCATACATAGCACAGATAAAGGTGGAGCTTCCAGAATTTGTCTATTTTTAAATTATATATTCTATACGTGGAGCTTCCGAATTATTTTCACAAAAAATCACCGTACAATGATGTCTAGATAGTCTTATGATGCAAGTCAAATGATTTTGACAGTCTTTAGATGCATTTCCAATGTATTAATTGATATATCTTTTGAATAATTAAATGTAATAATTATTTGTGCGATGAAGCTATTTTATTCGAATAATTTAGTATATTCTTAAATTATTCTTAAAATACTAGCTCGTAGTATATCCTTAAATTTCACTGATTAATAAATTGCTTTAGCAGTTTTTTATCTTGTAGAATTTTTATAAACATTTATATTTACTGATCTTATTTTAGGTTCTAATTTGTATTTTAAAATTAGTCAAATATTCTTCTTGACGAGGTGATTCAAAAATAAAAAGATAAGTCCAATTTTGACTAACTTTTTAACTTTAATGATTTTATAGGTTTGCTGTACAAGAAAAAAAAAAGTTATGATTGAGATATCTTAACTATTTAGTTTTCCATTTTAATATTTTATTTTTTTCATATCTCAGACATTTAAACTAAATTATTCCTATCTCATTTTTTGTCTTTTCTAAATTTAATTTGACTTGGTTCAATTTTCTTATTTAGTTTTTTATTTGTTTTTTCAAGAGGAATTTAAAAAGTAAAAATTTATAATCAAAAGCCATAAATCATTGCTAAAGACAAACTAAATTTAAAACAAATAATCCGACATTTCAACTACCACAAGAGTTTATTCCATCGCATAAGATTTTTTTGACCAATAGTCACATAAACACATATTATATTTTGACGTTGTTGATTGAGAATCATATCGTAACTACTTCTCTTTTACCAGTCTCTTCCCCATAATGAATTTTGGATGATTACGTCGTGTAGAGATCATCAAATCAATAGCAATAAGTTTTGTTTGAAGAGTCTCGTGCATAGAACTTCTCGAAATAATACTTGAAGCAAGAGATTTAATTAATTGAGATGGAGAAGTTGAAATTGAACCTCAAACAAAATGCAACCAACCCACAACCTGCCGGCACCACTAAACTCTTTGTTGTCCTCTTACTCTTGGGTGTCTACGGCAGATTTGATCAGTTTTAAAACAAATAATTTTTTGAATTGTCTTTCTATCCTTTCATTTTTATTTTTTTCTCGATAACTTTTGTTTTTCCTTCTTTTGAAGAAAATTTTAAAAGAGTCAAGTAATTTGAACAGAAGCTATAAAAAAAACTCACTAACAACAAATAAAACGAATTAATTTAGTCTAAATTTTGGTCTTTTCACTTCTGATTAACTATAGATAATAATAAATTTGATGTTATGGAGCAATTTTTAACTTATTTTTTCATCTTGGTGAAATCATTTCGATGTTATGTTTTTATTTATTTTATGTTTTTAGAAATATCATCAAGAAATGACAATAAAATAAAAACAAAAACAAAAACATACCAATAAATTTGAAAAGGAAGTTTTTGTAATTTCTGAAGTCATGATAGTAGTTCATGACCTAATTTTTCAGTCATAAAATTAAAATGCTAAAAAAATTAATACAACTCAAATATTATACCTCACAGGCTGGGTTTTGACTAACTTTTCTTTGAGATTGTTATTTTATCTTTATTAAAAAAAAATAGCATTTGATAATTTTGCGTCAAATTTGTCGATTATTGATTTGTCTCTACGAGAGGTCTCAAAAAAGTAAAAAGAGAAGAACAAAATTTTAAAAAATTCAGAAAAATAAAAAATAATTCAAAAATATTTGTATGTTTTGAGTTATTTTCATATTTAGTACAAGAATTTTAGTCTTTTCTCATAATTTCTTACTTCTTAGATTCTTCTAGTCAAGATGAACTATAATTCATAGGAAATTGGCACAAAACTAACAAACAAGGAAAAAAATGAGTAAAAATTAAAAAATTAAAAAGTTTTAGATTTCTCTCATATCCTTCAACTAAACATAAAACAATTCACTAGAGCCCATAACTAGTTTTTGAATTTCACTAGACTTAGGAGAGGAATCTAAACTTTTTTACTTTTTGTCTTTATTCTTTTTAAACGGGACTTACCACGTTAGTCTCTAACTAGTTTTTGAATTTTGTCTGATCAGTTATGAGATTTATTCACTTCCTACATTTGCCTCTTAGCTAGCCTTTGTTCAGTCAGTTGTCGTTCTGATTTGGGTGGCTGTTAAGTAATCAATTGAAGAGGTGAGTCGGAGGCTTACCTCTCTTACTTCATTCTCATGCTTGTGATTGTGCCACTGTGTTTAATACGATATGCCCCTTGTCCTCCTTTTTGGTAGTTTTCTCAAAACCTGACATTTCGAATTCCGCTCCAACACCTCATAAAAGTTTGAGTAGGGCCAAAAGTCTCGTTTTACTTGTTTGGAGAAATAGAGAGGTTGTTGTGCATTACGCACAGCAACGAGTTAATGTTGGTTGGTTTAAGGAGGATGTTCACAGTAAATAACTTCGATAGCTTCAAGGAAGTTTACACAATTTCCAATAATGTTGCGGTTTGTCTAATATATATAGTATGAAGATCCCCCGTACATGTGTGTGTAAGGGGGAATTTTTGCAGCTCAAAAACCCTACTGATGGAGACCCAAGAGCTGCGGGAGCAGCCTCTTCCCTTTTGACAAGAGAAGCCCCTCGTTGAATTTGAATTTATCGTAAGGTTCTGAATATCATATCGGTCTGAGTACTAATTTTTTTATTGATACGATACGTATTGCTACCAATCATATTCTGGGTACTATATCGGATTTATCGCAACTATCAATATATACATAAACTAGAGATAAAGAGCCAAAAAATTAATTTCTTTCGTGCAACTAACACTATGTATATACCGATACTGGCCGGTAATAGCCGGTACGGCCGGTATGAGCTGGTATTTAAAATGATACGGTATTAGAGGTATTTGGAACCGTTTTTATGTTAAAACGGTACGTACCGACCAGTATGAAACAGTATTGATAACCTTGATGGTAAGGATCTCATTTGATTGCCACTCATGGTGTTTTGCATCCCCTCTAGCTACATATACAGACATACATATTTATTTGTAGTGAGAGACGAAAGTGGTAAATCAGTGATGAGAAGGCAGAGGTGGAGAGATAGACTGACATATAATTGTTGAATGCTCGGGTAATACCCTAATTAGAATGTGAGCCACTTACAAAATAACTAATTTTTTATTACTAATCAAGAAAAAGAATTTAACCATTTTGTTTACAGGCAAACAGACCACAACACACTAGTTTCTCAAATAACAGACCCCCTATACAAACAACTAGTCATACTCAATGAAATCCAAATCAAAATTTCCGAATTTATCTGGGACTGATCGAGAAAGATTTACCCAGAAAATAGTATTCGACTCACCTTAAAATTTTCCTGCTCGGAAACCTCCACGAAAACAAACAAATAAGACTCTAAAACCCCATGAATCATTTCTCAAAATCGAAGTTCCTTCAACACAAAAATTTTGTGCATGAGCCTGCTGCCAATTTATATGCAATCAGATCAAACTCGTATTTCCATTGAGGTGGATAGGACAATAAACGATAACCCGAAGAAAAAAATGGATTCACGCCCATCCACTGCAACTACTTTTTCTCATCGACTAAAAACTAAGGAATCAATAATTTTCTCACTTTGTGAATGAGCCTTCGACATATTGGACACACCTTGGTCTCCCCTTCCATGATCCTGCACAAATATTCCACATGAAATTTTCATATATTTAATAACACATGCATGATTTGAAGCTTTTTTTCAATGAGAGCGAGAATCGACCGGATTGGCTCGGTTTAATGACAAAGAAAGACTACAATAATGTATAAAAATTGAAGATTTTGACAACCAAATTAATCCGTCAAACCATTCGTTTATGGTTTCAATCCGATTTCAAATCGTGATTCACGTCATGTTTATAAATCATATAAAGCACTCAAAAATTAGATTAAAATATCACATCGAAATACATTTTTGAGCCAATTTTATTGAAATAACCAAAATTGAATAAAATTCATTAAAGATGTATAATTTATCACCAAGTCTGTTTTTGGAAGATTTTCCCCCATCGCAAAGTATAATATTCATAGACATAGGTCTGGTTAGGTTCGGATCAGTTGATTTTCTATTTATTTCATTAGCACTTTAATCTAATATTTACTTTCAATTATTAAATCAGAAAAATAAACCGTATTTTGTTATGACTGTTTTGACCCATTATCAAAAATTCTTCGCTCCACCCCTCAACATGGGATTTGCTGTGCAGCAAGGTGAGCAACGCTTCTAGACGCTCAAGACAGTGCGTTCAAATGCTGGATATACTTTGATATGAAAACGATATTGTTTTGACACGAAGCATACCCTATTGTACCTAGCTCCGGTTAAATCCATGTGGGGTCTCATTATGCATTGCTGAGTGGAGCCCCACATGGATGTAAATGTGTGTGTAAATTGTTTGTGATTGTTATAACGCTCCACTTTTATCTTGTACAATATTACATTTGACCGTTCAAACGGCCAAACCTCATACATCGTCCAATAGGTCATACATTCCTAGATTGCTCCAAGACGAACACACTTAATTGTGAAATTCTATTTATTTTTGGCGTCCTCACGGTTTTAGAAGGTCTTGTAAAAGGTAAGATTATGATCTATTATAAAAAGTACTGAATTTACATCCACCAAGTAATTTGGGACCTTTGACCACATATTCGAACGTTCATCGAGACTCGCCCTCCTAGACGTTCAACCTAACAGCTGGCACTACAATCTAACTGGGGTGTCAAAATTGCAACCCCAAGTGATTGGCTTGATAGTCAAAGCTTAGGACTTGTTTGCTCCCTCCTAAAATTTTAAGTTCGAAATTTTCCGGATGTTATTAATTCTTATGTGGTCAGTTATAAAGTATTTTACTTTGGCTTTAATTAGAATCTCGCAAATAGGCCGTGAAATTAGTCCTCAAAGATCAATCGACATGTGTGTATACTGGCACAGATATATAAAAAAAAATTGCTTGTGATGGTAACAAAGTTGTTATGACGTACCTCTGAGCACAGCTATAGCAAGTGGCGCAATGGCCACAAGGAACGAAGAAGCAATTCCGCGGCTCTTCATAACAGATAACACAAATCTTGCCGTCATATAAATCTTCAGAAGAACTAGATGATCCAGACTCCAGGTCTTCTTCATCTCCGGTGGTTCCGTACGGCGATCGGAATGGCTTTTCCGGCATCAGAGGATCGGCCTCGGTTACTTCTCTTACTTCTGTTACTTCCTCCTCCCCACTGTGATCCCCATCACAGGCTCCAAGGTATTTCAGTATTACAAATATAATGATGATTACAAAACCTGAAACACCCATCGATAACTTAGGCCAAAATTTAAAGGTACCTCTAAATTTTGTTTTCTAATTAGATCTGTGGAAGCATCCAATTTAAAACCAATTGGCTATGAATGGAGTGGCCTCTCATGTATATAAGGTTACCCATATTTTAATATCTTAGCGATGTGGGATTGATTCCTTCACACGCCCCCTCACGTGCAGCCCGTATTTAGGTCTGTCACGTGCGCCTCTTTTTGGGTCGTCTTCGTGCAGCCTTTCTACTTGGGTCTGTCATCGTGGGCTTTGTTCGGCCGTTGGGCCTTTTTGGGCTCTGATACCATGTGGAAGCATCCAATTTAAAACCAATTGGCTATGAATGGAGTGGCCTCTCATGTATATAAGGTTACCCATATTTTAATATCTTAGCGATGTGGGATTGATTCCTTCACAAGATCTATTTAAGCCGATGCTGTGTTATTTTTTTTGGTCATGGAATCACATGAAAATCTTTTCAGATTCTGATGTGATTTAGTAGACAAAGATACACCTAAATACAGAGAAATTTAGAAACAAAAGATGGGATTCGGGAAGATCGTAGTCCAGTTCCATAGAGTTGGCGTGTAGTATGGTCAAAACGATATAATTTGTCCTCTTTGCCCTCAAAACCATATCACTTTAAATTTATCATGCAAATTGTTATCAAAATACATAAAATCAAACAATATAGTTTCAAGGGCAAAACAAGTAAAACTATGTCGTTTTGCCCACATTACACGCACACTACATGGAACTGCACTACATTTTCCCAAATCGCAGAAGTTGTGAGTAGTAAAATTGGAGGGAGCTGATAGTGATTGAAGGTAACAAAAAGTCTAAAAACACATATATTCCGAACATATCCGGACACAAATGTGTCCGGAATCGTTGAATATACATAGACCCACGCATTTAACGATTCCGAACACATTTGTGTCTGAAAAACAAAGTTCCTAGTATTACTCTTGAAGGTAAAGAGCAAGTCTACTCATACATCTTTTGTGTATAGAGCCAAATACACAAATGTGTTCGAAACTTCCAATGCACGTGAGATTCACATTATTTCGAAAGTTCCATATACATGGGACAATTCCAAATGCATCTATGGTCCAATATGTGCAAAGAAAAATTGTGTTCGTAAACTTTCTCGACAGAAAATCAAGTTGAATATAGTACCTAAAATTGCTATATAGGTTAATACACGAGAAATAAATGAGAGCTCCACGAACCATTCCCCAAGATCTCCCTGCACGCAATGAACTTGCACATTTAGATTCACATTCTCTGTTTGGAACTGGATCATTAATTTGTAGAGGGATTAATGAATGGAAAGATATATAAGAAGATAAAAATAGAACAATCATCTTCATTTCCTTAAAAAATTCAAGATTCAAACACGGCCTTATATGACTGAGAAAGGGAGAAGAGGTCTTACGTTGTTGGGAGTTGTTACCGCAACGAATTGGGTGTCGGGAAAAAGAAGATCGAGCCGGCACGATCCATTCGTAGTCGAACACATAGTTTTGGCTTTCGCTGTATCGTACATCATCGACGTAACGTTGAGGTTCACCATCATTATGATGCTCCTGGGATTTGTGTTTACAATCCGGACAGAGTACTTATTGTCTTCTTCAATTTCATACTCTGCTTCTCTTCCTTAAAACATGTACATTTCAATCCAATTATCAGTACAGTAGCAACAAGAGAATTTCAGAAAGAGGATTTAAACTCGGGTCATAGCTAGATTTGACTATATTGAAGTTCAGATAAAGAAAGAAAACAGAAGAAATTAAATTGGGTATTAGCACAAGAAGTAATTGATGTTGACTCGAATCAATGGCGAGTTTAATAAATCTTATTATGTTAGGATCTTGAATTCACGGACGAATTTAGAAAGAGAAAAAACATAACGAAAGGGGTTTTGATTTGTTTGGTTTTTTCCCCACAAATTTCTTCGCGAATTCGAGATCCACCACAATCAGATACATCCTAAATGAGTAAATTTCTTACCATGTGTTGGTTCAGAGAGGGCAGGGGTATCTGGGGAATTTGTTGACTTTGGGTCCACTGTTTGGTAGTTTCGTTCCCCTATTGAAGAAATGAAAGCATGTAGTTAGGTTCATATTAAATTGAAGATTTTTAACAAATAATAAAATAATAAAATAATTAGTCAAGAGTTGACTTTTTACCTTTGATTATTGACAGTTCAATTTGACCCAAGCTACTAGTCTGAGCTTCCCACCTAATTCTTACTGTGGATCCCTTATTCAACCACAAGGCAAATCCCTGAAGATCCAGAAAATCCATTTTAGAACACTAAAAATATGCTCAAACACATGGAAAGAACTAACAAATAAAATGAAAAAATATTTAGAACACAGATATTTAGAAATAAATAAAAACATGTTCTGAATTGTTCGATGTATGTGTATTTCATAAGCATCTTGTGATACTCATTTGTCGGACGACAAATCTATCTGGATTTATGTCCGTGGTGCTGCTTAAATAAAAATATATGTAGTGATTTTGCGTTCACTTTTTTCTGTTGCCCTGCAATCATTTTTTGTCATCATGCAAGTAAATTTATAGTAACGCCCATGAATATTTGTTTTCACGCATGCGATGTTGGAAAAAACGGCTTTTATTTCAAAAATAAATTTGTGACTTTGTCCAAAAAAATTGGAGGGGACCCTAATAGCGATTGATGTGGGTCCAAGTGGGGTTTAAGCAACAAAAAAGATGAACAAAATTCATTAAAGATTGAAAATTGATTGAAAATTGACTTTCAAAATATGCTCAATCTATAGCACGTGGGTAGGTGAAAAGTCACTGAATCTCACATCGGAGAAAACGAGTTGCAAATGATGAATATAGAAGTTCCAAATTTACTTGTGGATGAAGGAGGACCTAGGTAACGTATGCCTAATATTGAAGCAAATACAAAGAAAGTGCAGAAGATAAATAGAGAAAATGAAAAGAAAATACACACACATATATATATATATAGAGAGAGAGAGAGAGAGAGAGAGAGAATTTGTAATAGCTAATTACCTTTCGACTGTAGGAAGCAACAATCAAGTAATTTGAGATACTCCAATTTTTTTCCAGGCTTAATTCGGGCTTCTCATAAAACCCATAGAGAAAAACCCCTTTCTCATATTCATCTTTCACCTCAATCTGCTTCACAAATACAGAGCTTGCCTCGAACAATCGAGATGAGTTAGGTCCAAGCACCATGTGATAGTTTCCGTAATACCCATATTTCAGAGTCACAGATACTGCAAAAACAGAAGGGGAGAAAACGAGATTGTTTCAGAATAAAAGGGTTGGAAAGGAAATAGGAAGAAGGTAAAGAATTACATGCCACAAATCCATAGGGTGAAAGGAATGAGCAAGCGAGCTATGGACTCTTGGCAACGCTGCGGGTAGTGGTGGTGGTGCCTCAGAGGTGCCAATACTGGTCTGTACATTTCTAGTTTGTGATGAGAGAGAGAGAGAGAGAGGGAGGGAGAGAGAGTAGATGGGAACCAGAGGAGGGAGTAGGACTAGTAGATTTGGGGGGATGAGAGATTATGGTTTGCCTGTAGGATGAGCTAACGGTTTATTGAGATTGGCGGGTGTTTGAATGGTAAGTGTTTGTGAATGTTAGGTGTTTGTTTTTATTATTGGATTTTGGCCTAATCTGGATGTTGCAAGTACCACCCTTGGGCTTATGTGGTCTTTTGACTCTAAAGGGATTTTATAACTAAAGAATTCGAGTCGGTTAACGTACTTTGAAGAATCAATCTTAAGATTCTATAGCGGAGAAAATTCGGAGAAAGTATAAGAACTAATCCAATAAAAATTAATAGTACTTGAAAACATGGATAGATGTAGAGATACCCCACTGAACTAAAAAATCTTCCTATAATAGGTATATTTTTTTAAGTGTTTTGATAAACTTAACCCACAAAGTATTATGCATTACTCCAAGAATAATATATTTTGCCCAACAAAATTATAACACTTATAAATTCTACATCCTCCCTGTCTGAAAAGTCTTTGTGTTGGGAGGTATTTTGGGCATGTGTTAGAGGGTCGAGATTTTTTTTTTAAAAAAATAAGGGTTAAAATATAATTTTTTTATAATTATTAAAATTTATACATAAGTTCTAAAACAATTTAAATTTTTTTTGGAAGAGATTGCACCCTCCCGTCCCTTAATGGTTTAGTCCCTGATCATAACTAATCACACAAGTAACGGGCAAGAATCTATGTTAATTCGTTGAAGCATTCTTTATGCATATCTTTTATTATTGTATCGATTTTTATCAATTTAATAAATAAAAATTTCCTTCATCGCTCAATAAATTTTCTGTGTTTAGTCACTTGATAAGGTGTGTTAATAATGTTTTCACTTGATTAGTTAAAAAAGTCTTATGTGGCCCATCTAGTTGGTGGATTCTTTTTAATTAATTATTATCACATAGAACTGAGTGAACAATTTGTACACGAAATCATATTCGTTACACGATTCAATCTTGCAAATATGTACGACTAGAATTATTTAAAGACGTTCACTAAGTGCTCATGATGGCTTTCAATTGACATTTGACACTTTTTATTTTGGGTAAATTTCACCAATACCCCTTACATTCTATTGAAATCACACTCTATACCTCTGTCAAAAATTGTCGTCTAAGCCGTTAAGTTGTCAGGCGAATTTATCAAAATACACCCCTGATGAAGTATCAAAATACAACCAAAATACATTCAAAAATATTTACATCCATCACATGCCCTACAACTGCCTAATTCGGAGAAATAAAAAGTGATCGACATTACTTATTCGAACATCTTTCAATTGTGCTGTTCGGATTTCGTTCTCGAAAAAATACTAAAAATTCATAGTTGACTTGAAAAGTTATTCCGAAATTAATTGTGAACTCAAAATTTGTAAAATAATATTTTGTTAATAAATTTTGTATTCATCCCAAAAACGAGTTGTTGCAAATAAGCTTAAAACACAAACTTCCAATCATATGATTTGTTAGGTGATATTTTGTCAACCCACACAAAACATTCCAAAAGTATCACCTTGTAAGTCAAAGTTTGGCCATTTCAACACCAACCTTAGATTCAGATAAATATGCCAATGACTTTTTGACGGTGTCAGGAAAGTTCGAGTTTAGCCCTTCGACAGACAAGACATTTTGTATTTCCTGTGAGAGGTTGTTTTTTGAATCATATTTGGGACTGTGTTAATTCAAGATTTCTCGCCAAGGTGGGATTTGTTGGAAACATGGAAATACCTTGGAGCAAAAGTCCAACTAAGATGGGCTTTAAGTTAAAGCTCAATAGTCATTAGAAGATTTTGAGATTCACTTGGAAGATCATTTATATTCCTTTCCTTTGTCTTGACATAGCCCAAGCTCCTATATATTGGTATCAGTTTTGAAGGAAAAAATTAGAGTGAATTACAAAGGTAGAAATACTAGTAGAGATTGATTCATGAGTGAATCTTTGTAAACTAGTCTCTCGAAATAAATTTTTATGTCCGTAGATACATTCGAATTTAAGAAATTACGTAAATTTTGTTGTTTCTATGTGATTATGCATGGCATTATGTACGAAAACATTCTTTTTTATACTCCGTGAAACTTACCTTAAAAGGCGATATTTTTTTTAATGAAGGTCGTTGAATTGACAAGGCTTGTCAATGATGGAATATTATGATTACTGGGTAGTAGAAGCTACTCATTGAAAAGTGCTTTAATTGAGCACTGACATTCATAAGTATATGTGATTAATTTTAACACAAAACATTTTTCAATGAGTAATGATAGGGATACAGATGTGTCCAGACATAGATGTGTCTTGAACTGTTGGATGCATGTGGAGTCTCCAACCAATTAAGGGTTTCACGTGCATCCAACGGCTCCTTATATATCCGAACACATTTATGTCCTTAAGACTTTTTCTTTTTCAATAGCTCCATAAGGTTTGTTATTTTTCAAAAATAAAAAATAGAGATGATCAAATCCGTTCTCAATACTTCATCTTGTCATTCCTACTATTTTTTTTTTACTGTCGATGGGCTCGATCACTCAAACGGTCCTGTAGGAGAAGAGACGTGATAAAAAATTCTGCAATAAATTTGTGAGAGCTTTGCGATTTTTGGTGCATGGCCTTTAGATTGCGGAGTCCGTTGCTAATGGATTGGAATGTTTCTGCTAACCAAATGAATGCGAAGCTTATTCCGAATGATTTTTCGATCCGGAAATTCTAACGAAGAGAATAAGATGTTGCTCCTCCTCCCTCTTATTTTTTCCCGCTTACTGATCTTTCCCTCAAAGTCAGGCCGGGCAGCAGAAGGAAGAAACCTAAAAGAAGATACCCTTCTCGTAGGTTCTTTTTTTTCAATATGCAAGCTAGAAAGATATAGTTTGGTGGTTGACGATTAGGAATAAACCCTGCTTAAGTAATATTGGAAGAATTTTTTTAGCGTAAACGGGAGTTGAGGCGGCGCTACTTGTCTCAGAATGGGAAGGAATATCACGAGAGTTATGTAGTTGTTGGGGGAATTTTTAGGTAAAATAAGTCTGGTGAGGAAAAAAAATAAGTGAAAAATTGAACTCCATTTTTTTCTGATCTCCAAAACAAAACGAGGGCACCGTTGAATAACTTGAATGAGCTTAAAAACATTGGGCGGAAGTGGACCCCATGCCATAATAACCTAAGAAACAATGGGCGTTGGTAACAAATAACTATTCAATGGTCTTGATTACGAGTGAAAGTCTAGATCGGAAAATTAAATCAATTAAGGAGTACTTAAATTGAATCGGTGATTTAGTTTAATTTTTTAGTTAACTTGATCCGGTTTAGTCTAGTTTGATATTTTTTTAAAAAAAATGGGTTTGATTTTCGGTTTTAGTCACTTAAAAACTAAATCAATACCAAAAAAACCGAATCGAACCAAACCAAAATAGTTCAATTTTGCTTGATTTCGATTTACAAAAACCTAAATCAAAATTACTAATTTGGTCCGAATTTTTTGACCAAATTGGACCAAACCGGACTGATTTAGCCCCCAAGGAGCTCCATGGTTTTTTTGAAAACGCCACAAGTCAAGCAAAATGAAATAAGATCAATAAACGAAGATCACAAGTCAAGCGAAATAATTTTCAGCAATATTCTGACCTCCTATCCGGCCCATCTCGATAGCATGCCGAGCATCATGCACACCTAGGTTAAAAATAATTTAATCTGTATGCGATGGCGGAACCAGAAATTTATTTTACCCTGGGTTACATTTTGAATCGGGTTAAAAATGAACTGGATTGCACGTAATAGGGGGGCTAAAATTATTTTGGCTAAAATTTTACATATAAAAAGGAACAAATTTTTTTTCCACCCGGGCTAGAGCTAGCCTACCTTAGCCCTAAGGTGGCTCCGCAACTATCCGTATGTGTCACTCGGACCAGCATAATAATATATATAATTTCTCGCAAGGCAATCAATCATAAACAACTAATTTTATTGTAACACGGTGAACCAGCACATGCCAATCAAATTCCTGATAATCAGCCAAATAATATACTGGACCACGAAATTGATAAACATAATGCTAATACATATAAAATTCAACAATAATTTCTAATATTATCAAAAGATTATAAATATTTGACATGAATAAAATGCTCTAGAGCAAAAGTGTATAGTATACTTCCGTTTTAGCGTGATAGTGTTAAAAAATACTTCATAATTTTGTGTTGGTGAGAGTGGGTTACACGAGTGTCAAATGGTCTCACAAAATAATCGGACTGATCCTCATTTCATTCAAGGCGGCCATTGATGGTGATGACAGCAATTGGTGTTTGTGGTCCACAAGTTTCTGCAGCTTAATTTTTGAAGGCTCCCTTCATGTACTATGTATGATGAACTCCTTCCACCTAAATACTGAGTAGGACATTTTCACTATTTTATTTTTGAGTTCTTGAGTGAGAGAGACAGAAAAGCAAGTTCGGTTCGACAATATGAGTATTGATGGATATTTTATCAATTGGATTAGCCGTTTTATTTGGAAGACAGACGTCGGTAGACTTCCAACAATTGATTGTTCCAAGTTAAGATTGGTCAAGTCGGCCAAACAATACAACAACGAGCAATTGATTGTTCCAAGTTAGAAATTTAACACCTTTTAAGAGTATGTTCAAACTTACTTTGTATACGAGACACGAGCTTTAGTCAAGTTAAATACAATCCTTCGAGTAACTTGAAAATTTTATGCATTATAAGACGAACGGAATTAAGTTGAAAATTTTATGCATTATTGGACGAACTAACTGAATAATAACTCGTTTGAGCTTATAAATTTGAAATGTTGACGGTCTTAAAAAATAGTCTTGCTTGATATGTTTATACAAAAACCAAACTTCAACTTATTTCTAAGAATAAGTCTACTAACACATCAAAGTGTACATTATCCATACGTGACATATTATTATAAGATAAAATATAAAAGCGGATCCCATGAATTTTGATATGTGTTCAAATTAGTGGATACTACATAAACATAGACATGATGTATGACTTGATGTACAACGTGATATATTAATAACATTGCTCTATTTCTAATTAGTAAACACAAATTTAATTTTAAATAGCTTGGCTGGTTTGTCAAACATGTTCAGCCGAACAAAATTAATGTCTCTGACGCAGCTGATCAAGAAAAGTCCATCTTATTAACGGCTGATGAAGTTATAAGTCGGTTTCAACCATCTCTTGGTGTGTGCTCCGAAAGCACTAAATAGTTACTCGTAGGAACAACAACATTTGGCTGGATGCGAGCAAAAGACGCTTCAACAGGGATGATCGAAACAGGTATTAACATAAATAAAATAATCCGAATAGTACATATACCAATTGGAGAAAGAAACATAATAAGAATATAATATTAAATCGAGTTCTGTAAAATTACAATTTACTTAAAATAGATCTGTCTCTTAGGACAAAATATTTACTCAGCCAAAAAAATACCAATCTATGATTGTCTATCGAACAAATTGAGTTCATGTCTCTTGAACATATAATTTTGAAGAATATTTAGAAGAAATTTTTCAATATATAGTCTTGGGATTAATTTGATTGTATAAAAATAGAGACCCTAAACATGGTAAAACCAACAAGACGTTTGGATTGCAGACAACGAGAGAGACAACAATGGAAGACACTTAAGTTGTAAAATTGATGAGACTTTTTGCTTACCTCATAAAACCTCTCGACATCCCAACTTCATTCGCAACTCGTAGAATTTCCTAGGATAACAATTCTGATCATAATAATAAACTTAAAATGTTTTAAAAATAGGCAAAATAGACGGTGCAGTTCAGTAGGCCAACTGCAGACAAGCTGGATCCAATTACGACATATTACATTTCTGTATGTATATCTTCCCCTTCCAAATATCACCACCCTGCACACAGCACATTCCCTTAGCCAGCCAACACACCGCCTCTCTCTCACTCTCTCTCGTCATCTTCTGAGAATGGCCTGACAATGACAAAACTCGTTGTTTAACCCTTGTTCCTTAACTCCCTCATTTTCCGGTTCCCTCATCATCACTTTCTCAACTTCTGTTCCAACATTGACCTTTTAATCATACAATCTCATCTGGGTATTTATATAAATATATCCATACATATTCATCCACACACACATCTGAAGAAACACACAGAGAGAGAGAGAGAGAGAGAGAGAGATGGGAAGAGTGAAGCTTCAAATCAAGAAGATAGAGAACACAACAAACAGACAAGTGACATTCTCGAAAAGGAGAAATGGGATAATCAAGAAAGCTTATGAACTCTCTGTTCTATGCGATGTTGATGTTGCTCTCATAATGTTTTCCCCTTCTGGAAGACTCAGCCTCTTCTCTGGCAATCGAAGGTCTAATAAATTCTCCATTTTTCCCCCTTTTTCCCTTTCCTAATTTCGGTCATTATTTATCAGTTCATTAATCTTGTTTTATGTGAATTGTGTCTGAGAAAGCATCGAAGATATTCTGGCACGGTATGTGAATCTTCCTGAGAACGAGCGAGGACGGTATGTTTATGCATCTTTCCTCTCTGTTTCCCCATCACCTACACATATCTCCCTGTTTCTATTGGTATTGATCTATCCCCCTCTCTCTCTCCCTCTCCCTCTCTCTCTCTCTCTCTCTCTCCTCCTGGACATGATATGAATGCCAAAAGGCTGCATAATCAAGAGGTAAACTCTCCCTAAATAGTGCTATTTGACTGATACGATATTATATCGTGTCAATCATAAATGATGTTTCGATCGTATATCGATCAAATCAGATCGTATCGTTGTTATCTTTTATAATTAAAACATTTCAATGATCGCAATTTCGACTAATTGTTGCAGTATCTGCATAGAGCTCTGGCCAAGGTGAAAGACGAAACAGATCGAAACTATCAAGTAGCAAGGTTTGGATTCTTCCTCATAATGAACTAAAACAAAGAGCTTGACTCAAGTAGTACATTTTTTTTAAATATTTTTCTTAAGAAAATATTTTAATATGCATCATTCATATTTAAACGTGTACGGTACGCATCTCCTATATTCACCTTATGAAAGTCATAATTCAGATTTGTATATAAGTTCATAACATATGTATAAGTAGTACTCATAAAAATTCATAAAAACTGCACGAAAATTCATAAAATTATAATAAAAAACTCATTACACTGAATTTAAGGTTAGTTATGAATTTACATCAAAAAGTTATTGAGGGAACCGGGTTTTTTCTAAAGAATTACAGCAGTTTTTTACTCCGGTCTTTGATCATGATATACAAAAAAGTCTCTTCGACTTTCTTACCAAATCTCTATGTATTCCGGCACATAAATGAAGGGATCAAAAAGATTATGACAGATCATATTCACTGAGAAATGATCGGAAATCTTGGTTTATTTGAGATTTATTTTTTTAATAGTAGTCAAAGATGTGTTTTCTTGTCCCTCGTTTTTTTCGAATAAATCGATGAACCTAATGGATCGAACAACTCGTTCCGGCACTGTGAGATCCAATGGTCACACGTTAGTCCGAAGGACTATAGGACTTTTGGGCATTATAAAGAAATTTGACTCCCCCTCCACGCTATCAAAAATCATATATGGTATATAATGTAAGACTTTGCTTGTTTCGAGCCATTTTGTTAAGTAACAGCGGCTAGGGTAGGAAATGAAATTACCACTTAAATGGTACGTACATACCGTGCACATCTAATAAAAATATTTATTATAATTACATATGTGTGTGCCCGCGCACGTATTAATACACAGATTCACCTTTTTTAACTTGGTTATATTGTCTTGTTTCCTGTCATACATATGAAGCAGCCCAGTGAGTGCTGATTCCCAAGTTGAGGTATGGGACAATCTCTAGCTATGCAATAAATTAAACATTTGAATTTCATGAAAGGAACTAACTTTTTTAGGTTATTATTTTATCAGAAATAATTAATTTCCATGAAATATATTTCAGCAACTTCAACAAGAAATTTTCAGATGCAAGTCCCAATTGGAAGATATGGAGAGGAGGTTAAGGTACGTACCTACTCACACTCGAGTCCTACCATAAAAACGTAATACCTTGTGTAAATAAAATTGTGATTCGATAACGCGTGGAGGCTCGCACGATAGCGATATTTTTAAAATTATGACTTATTCACAACTTCATATCCCGTATCTATGCCGTAGGATTTTTGAAGGTGATCCTTCTGAAATTACGACTTTGTGTGAGGCACAGTACCGGGAGCAAATTCTTGAGGAGACTTTAAAACGCGTCCGTATACGCAGAGTATGTATGTAGGACCTAATTAATTCGTAGCCATTTTCTACTTTACTATGTTGTGGAACTGATGTAAGTCTCAATTCAACAGCAAGCTTTCGAGGAAAAATATGACTATTCCGATCTAAATACGAGTTCACAGGTCTGTATAAATTCTCCTTTTTTTTTTTAGAATAAGTAATTACTCAATAGTAGATTACAAGGAAGTAGTCATGCAATCTCAACCGTTTAAAAATATTTTTAATGGTTCAAATTTATTAAAAAAATTATTGATTATTTCTTTTAATAAATCCAAATCATTGATTGTTGAGATGATCGATCGAACTACTTTCTGCTATTTGCGATTGAACCGCAGAGTATTTACTTGTTTAATATTGTTGGCAGATGCATCAACTTTCTCGAGAGAATGCGAATGTAAATGGTTCTGTTACGAGAAATCCAAATAATATTCTGGACTGGCTGCCACTTAAAGACCCACAAGTACAGATCATGAACTTTTTGGATTCTAATGGCCTTCTTCCCCTCAGGTACCAACAAATAATAATTTACATAAGTTTTGGGTTAACTTATTTAATTAATATTATTTTTTTCTTGAATTTTATATTCGTAAACTTTTGGTTAATTTTTTTATAAGTTTTATTCAAACTGAATTCTTTGTCATCTTCATTATCCTAAACTAACAATATATTCCTACTGAATCTTCTATTATCGTCAAGTACAATTTCAAAAGTTTTCTTTCTCTTTGTGGCATGAGTACTGATGGGTCGGTCAAATACTTTTTGATGGCTTGAAATTCGTGCTCATGCTCCGCTGCCCATTGAAAGTTGTCGAGAAAATATTCCAGTTTTTCAGCAATATTAGAAATAAATATCCGAAGAAAATTTAATTGTGGGCAATTGAAAAAGTAAAAAATACGGTCAAATTTAGACAAATGTTTTTTTACTTATTTTTTAATTTTTTCAAGTTTCGTCAATATTTCTATTATGTTTCAAATTTTTTTATTATGACAAATTTAAATTGTCATTTATTTTGACCAAAAGTAAAAAAGGAGTAACTAATTATAAAAATAAAAGAAGTATACATAGATTAATTTGGCTTACCTTAATTATTGTACTATTTTTTGTCTTTATCCAAAAACTTTTTGCATTTTTTAGTTTTGCGTTAAATTTTTTGTAGATTGCTGGTCTATTTTGACGAGAAGAATCTAAAAAAAAAAAAATTAAGTACCAAAAAGAAAATTTCACAAAAGATGAAAAATAATCCAAAGATGTTTCTAAATTATTTTTGTCTTTTCTGATTTTTTTACAAATTTGACTTTTTTTATTTTTTTAAATTTCTAGTTAAAACAAACTAATATTTCATTAAAATATAATGGAAAATAAAAAATAACGACAAAAAAATAATCTAAAAGAAAAGTTAGAGCAAATTCAGAAGAGAAAGTCTAAAGACCCCAAAAAAGGTTTTTCAGAAATGTCCCAAAATTTAAAATGAATGGTGTAGATTTATTTAAGTGTGTGAGTTTTTAAAATCCAAATGAATCTTAACCTTTGATTTTGAATTTGAGAATGTTTGAAGAAAAAATTTTCTAAGACCGTAGTAATTCTCAATTCAGAAAGGTCTTTTATTTTCCTTCTTGTGTTTTTAGAGAGCAGTGTCACGGCATAGACAACATATTACCAACATCCTCGACTTTCCTCCATGGCCGAAACATCCAGGTTGAGGATGATCAGACGAGCCCAAGCTGTGGCATGGAGATAGAGGATGAAGACAACATGCAGCCGCCGCAGCCGCCACCCCACTTCGGCCAAATTACTGATGTCAATCTCTCACCCTGGATTGAACTTTACCCCACAGGTTCTTGCCTTTTTTTCCTTTTTGCCTCCTTTCTGTTTCAAAAAAAAAAAAAATTTATTTTTTGAATGACAAATAAAATTTAATAACCTTTGAAATCAGAGTACAAAGAAAGGGTCTCCGCATGGTGTGTGCGAAATAACGCAAAGGAGCAATTGACGAATCTTCAAGGGCCCATAACGAGACAACAACTAAAATTATATCACAACGGAAAATTTACATCCTAATAAGGTTGGCACCCGAGCACTAATCAATCATATTCCACGAGACGCCCCGAAAAAAACCCGTTTGGTAAACATTAACATAGACTAGAACTTGAAGTTGAATTAAAAAGAGTACATACGACATTATTTAATTGTGTATGGTATGTATTTTTTTAATCATACACACTTAAATAAGTATTCAATATTAATCTTGAATTCATAACTTTGGCGTAGAAATTATTTGTAACGTTTTCGCACATAATGTCGTGACCACAATCTTGAATTCATAACATTTGTATATTGTGTTTTTTTGTCGTGATGTCATGGATTTCTAAACAAATTTTACGAATTTCTATGCGAACCTTACAGATTCTAATATAAATGTTATCAATTTTTACATAAAGGTTATGACTTCTATAAAACAAAGTGTTATAAATTATAACATTTGTATGTTAAGAATTTTTATTTTTTGTATAGATGTCATAGATTTTTTAGCAAATATTATGAAATTTTATACAGAAGTAGTGAATTCCGATATATATAAAAAAAATATCATGAATTCAGGACGATTCATACTATACACATTAAAATAAAAGTGTATGCTGTAGCTCTTTCGTCCTTATTGATAAAGAAAATGATTTACGACCATGAATTCATGTTGTTGTAGCATACCAACTCTAAGAGTCATCGTGCATGAGCCCTTATTTGTGTTGTAATTCGATCATTATAATATAATTATTTAGCTGATAAAAAAACCCCTAAATTCATGTTGCACTTCCCATCTATATCTTTAAGAACGGTACTTAAAAAGTTGATCGAACTCCAGTATCTTGACTTGAATATTCTTCAATCATTTGAAACAGTAGCGGTCAGAATTTTATTTCAGAAAAATCAAATTGATAAATACATATTACAGACCGTTTTGATGTTTATCTAGTTTCCACATCGAAATCTTCCATCCATCCATGCTAGTAATCAATAAATATTTTTTCACTAACTAGTATGGATTTACATGTGGACAAATTCCATTAGAAATCCCATAGCCAACCAAAAGAATCACAATCAAAGTACTTTATAAATAAATAATCAACAAATTTTTGTGCTATTAATTAAATTGTGACTGAAATATATATTTATTTTGTGCAGGAAATGACCCCTATCCTGAAGCACAACCTAGAGAACGAGCATTTCTAGAACTGTTTTTGTCTCAATTGACCCCTTCCAATCAAGATCATATTTGAGAGAGTTTAATTTCTTTTATGCCATGTTCTATTAATTAGTTAATATTTTGTTTTCTGTCTTTGTTTCATATTCAAATTCACCTCAAACTCTTCGAATTAGTTGTTGTTCTCACCGTTTGGGTTTGCAATCCTAACATGAACATGCATTGACGTCCGGTGATTTGGAAACCTTGCATGTAATTATATATGGAACTTAACTACGTACGGAGCTTTTATAACAAGAATTTGAATAGTAGTAGCGAGTTGCGTGATCATAAAAAAGCATTGATTAATGATACATAGTAGGAACAAGGTGTAGCTAGCGGTTGTGATTTTTTTTCAAAATAATTTTTCGTGCCAGAGTATTTGAACCGATCATAGCGGCGGTAGAGCGATCATCAAAATCACATAAGGCCATAACAGTTGATATGCTACGTAGGAACCGGTATTTAAGACAATTGATAAAGTTATTTACATTAAGTTTTGATGCCGAATGAGTGATGATGTATATTTATTTAGTCTCATTGATACATTTCCAAAAGTATTCAACTGTCAAACGTGATAGTCACATGATTTTTAAATTTAAATGTTCGATGGAAAACAAAGGGAATGTCTATTATACCACATTCCCACAGTGAAGAAAGTAAATTGTAGCAAAAAGAGAGAGAGAGAGAGAAAGGATAACTTGATCAAAACAAAAGGCAAAGTGTAATTACCCCTAGGGGCTGATTGGGTGAAAGATTATTTTCAAGTGGATAAGATAAGAGGGCATATTATTTTTAAAGGGTTGGCCTACATTGATGTGATGTTTATAGAGAAGTGATAAAAAGTAAATAGTTTGGATGAAGTATTAGAAAAATAGGGATAAAATAATAATTGATTTAGATGGAGAATAAAATAGGGGGATAAGGTTATTTTGTAGTTGTAATAAGGGAGAAATGATATTATTCTTAGATAATACCCGGAGATAATTTTTGAACACCCTCCGTTCAGCCCAAAAATTATCCCCCTCTATCTCTCTTAGGGGGATTATGTTAGAGGGGGATTATGTTTGGAGGAGTGAAAAATTATCCTCCTGCATTTTTATGCTCCAAAACCATGGTAAACATGTCACGTCATTCCTTTTACCCCTTCAAAAATTATCCCCTTCCTTAGGGAATGATTGGATTGTGGGTTAGGGAGTCTTTTAACTAATGTTTAGATAAGGCTTGTTCCACTAGTAAAGAGGTGATCGGAAAAAATATCGGGGCTGTGTTAAGTAGCAAATGGACTAATTAATACACCCAACATTGTCTTATTTTAAAGCACAATCCCCCGGCTAACTCCCACGTCCTCCTTAGCTTAAAAAATGACCAAAATACCCCCCTCCACCTTTAATATATACTTATAATTATAATATAAGAATATATAAATATATTAAATGTGTATGTATATGTATATAATATATTATATACATACACACACATATATTAAAGTGTATGTATATGCTTATAATACACACACTCTTATAAGTATACTTATTATATATACGTGTAATATTATATATACGTATAGTATATTTACGTAATTTTTAAAATATTATAATATATCCACAACTAAGGGCAAAAATATCTTTTGACAGTTGAATATATATTTTTATTATCAAATACATTCAAATTAACCCCCCGTCCAATCATTGTGTTATTTAACACATTTTTAAAAAAAAATCACATCAATAAGGGTCATTCCGTCTTATTTAAAATAGTCGACTATTTAATATACCAAAACTAAGGCGGCGTCCCGTCGGGCCAGGGCTTGATTGGATAAGGTCTTAACGGGCTTGTTAAGTAACTAATGTCTTAGTTAAGACTGACTCCACACCTAATCCACTGGATGAGTTTTTTTTTTTTTGCGTTGGCCTAGTTAGCTCAAGGGTTATTTAACACAACCTATATTGTCTTAGTTAACCTTCCCTCCCCCCTTCATAAATATATTTATTTATAATTATATTACGGCTTATATTATGAGTATATAGATACTTATAATATGTATGTTATACTTATAATATAAGTGTATGTGTGTGTGTATATATGAATATATTATAATTCTTGGAATAATACATTAAATTCATAATGTAGGGTAAAAAAAATTTTTACTCGTTAAAAATACTTTCTTATTACCTAACACATCTAAAGTAATTTACATTCAATCACTAAGTTATTTTACACACTCATTTTAATAATTCATCAAATCACTGAATATTTAACACAACATCTTTAAATATTACAAGTCACCTCAATTTATTTACACACTTTGACTATTTAATACAAGGTTTTGAATACCGTATCGGTTTATCTATTAGTACAGTACATATCAGTACTGATCATATACCGAGTACCATATCGGATTTACCGCAATTATTAATATACACACACATATAAGTCAAAAAGAAAGCCAAAAAAGAAATTTCTTTATGATTGAATTATATGATATTAATGTTATTAGTTTTATTCATAAGATACTTGGCTAAAGTGTAACCCATTAGTCCATGAGTATTGTGACGAACCAACTTCTGTTTACCCGACATGATTGTACGAGATTACAATTTACTTAGATGATCATTCGGGTGAACAATAATTGAGAGTGGATATAAAAAATACCAAAAAAATTATTAAGAGAAAGAAATAAAGAAATAATTATTTTTTAAATATTCCAGTACCGGTACGATATTAGAGACATTTGGTACTATTTTTACGTATTAGAGACATTTGATACTATTTTTACGTAAAAGCAATATGTACCAACTGATATTGGCCGGTACAGTACGATATTATTAACTTTGATTTAACATACTAAAAATTAAAAAGCTATCCAATCGGGCTTTAATTTTTTGATAGGAAAATATGATATGGCCAACTAGTTGTAGCCGTGTCGGTTGTCTAATTTGGGTTGAGCGGGAAAAGCACAAACTTGTTACACAAAATTTCAATTCCAAATCCCAAAACTTCAAAAACCATATCAGAATTCAGATTTCTCAAACTTCAGAAAAACTCAAAAATCAGATTAGAAGCGCGCAGACAACAATAACTAAAAATTTTCAAACTACAGAAATGGCGCTGCACTTGTTTCTCTCTCTTCCGACTACAAAAAAGCTTTACAGCTCACTCACATCCTTCCTCACCCCCCCTTCTCTGCTATCTGTATTCCTCCAAACCCTAGTCTAGTTCCCTAGTATCATTTAGAGCGAGAGACAACAACAATGGCGGAGAAAGAAAACAGTCTTCGGGTTACGCGATTAGGGAAGAAGAGGGCTGCTGAAGTAATGGCCACGCCGGAGCCTCCACAGCCTGCCACCAAGAAGCGGGTGGCGTTGGGTGAGCTTCCGAATCAGTCGAATATTCTGGGGACTGGGGATCTGGGTCATGAGCCAACCCAGAAGCCGAAAAGAAAGGCGAAGAAGAAGTTGAAGAAGGCCGTGAATACTGTGGCGGTGACGGCGGAGAACGTTGAGGTGAAATCAGAAAATCCCCAAATGTGTGAGCCTTTTGTGTCTGAGATGTATGAGTATCTTCACAAGATGGAGGTTAGTTTTTTTGCATTGATTCTCTGCTCGTTTGGTCATATTGGACATGGTTATGCTTAGTTATGTTAGCATGAAGAATTTGTTCTATGTTGGATTCTACCCCATGTGAAGACGCCCTCCATCCCCAACAAATTTGATTCCTCTTTCATGTAAAATTATTTGTTCGCTTTCAATTTGATGGCTAATTTGCAATTAGTAAGAAAATAGGGGGCTTGCCTTTCATTTGACGGTGGGGGGTTTTGGTTAACGTTTTTCCTGTTTAGTTCTATTGGAAATGGGCATGCTTAGTTTTGAGAATTAAGGAATGGTTTGGTGTCAGCATCATGAATGTTTTTCGTTTGATTGTTTTTTAAAGTTAATTCGTGTCTTGCGTTCAATATGATGCCGAGTATTGATTAGGGATTTTGTGATTCGTTCTATTAGAGAAGCCTATGCTTAAGTTTCAGCATTAAGGATTGGCTCGGTGTTTTGGACAACAGAGCTTGTTCAATTTCATTGGTTACTTTTGGTGAATTACAGTAATGGGTTCAATTGGATGATGGGTGTTGATTTTTGTTTTGCTTGGACAGGAAATGGGTATGTTTGTTTCTAGAATTAAGCAATGGGTTGGGGTCAACACCAATAATTTGTTAAGATTTTATTTTTTCCGTTCCATTTGATGACGGGTATGGATTAGGGTTTGCTTGTTTTTGACCTATTGGCTTTTCTATTTCAGATGGAGAAGAAGAGGAGACCATTGCCCGATTACATTGAGAAGGTCCAGAAAGATGTGACCCCTAATATGCGAGGGGTTTTGGTGGATTGGTTAGTGGAAGTTGCAGAGGAGTACAAGCTTCTCTCTGATACTCTCTATCTTTCCATATCTTACATTGATAGGTTTTTGTCAATGAATGCTCTCAATAGGCAGAGGCTCCAGTTGCTGGGTGTTTCGTCAATGCTCATTGCATCGTAAGCATCTGGGCCTTTTGTATCAAATTTGTTTTTTGTTTCTGAACATAATCCACTTCAGTAATTGATGCTTCAGTTTCTTTGGTCTACTGTGATTACCAGAAAGTACGAGGAAATTACTCCTCCTCGTGTGGAAGATTTCTGTTACATCACCGACAACACATACACAAAGAAAGAGGTGGTGAAAATGGAGGCCGATATACTTGGGTATCTCAAGTTTGAAATGGGCAATCCCACTGTCAAGACATTTCTAAGGTACATCATAGATCTACTATTCTACTTTAGAAATGAAGTTTTAGACTTCTATTGACTTATTATTACTGGCTTCTTGTTTATATGCAGAAAATTCATAAGAAATGCTCAAGAAGATTACAAAGTAAGCTTAAATCTGTTTCTGTATCTATCTAATGCCAAAAATGAGGATTTTTTTTCCTTGGCGCATTCCATGCTTATTGACATTTTTCATCATTTCTGCAGTCCCCAAAGTTGAAATTGGAGTTCTTGTCTCACTACCTAGCTGAGTTGAGTTTGTTGGATTATGGCTGTGTGAAATTCTTACCGTCTTTGGTGGCTGCATCTGTTATATTTCTTTCAAGGTTCACAGTCCTACCAAAGATACATCCTTGGGTAAGTCCCTGATTTTGAATACCCTATTATCTTAGTTCTAAGCTCGTGTTTGCAAGGTAGAAGCTAAATTGTTTAGGTAGCCGATTCAAAATGAAGAACCATGGTAGATTTACAACTGTCTCGTTGCCAGTATACAGAAATGCTGCAAACAATGAATTAAAAGGGTTGAAAACTGATAAAGAGTGTGAGGCTGGGGCAATTTAGTACTTTAGTGGGGTTAAAAATATATATTTGAACTTGAAATGCTGGGGAAACATTTCAGTGTGAGGTATGAACATGCCTCTGTACTTTGCTTGTATGGCTAGCCTTTAACTAACCTTATATGCTTTTACAGAGTTCATCCCTGCAACAATTTTCTGGATACAAGCCGGCAGACTTGAAAGAATGTGTTCTTGTTCTTCATGATTTGCAATTGAGTAAAAGGGCAGGTTCTTTAGTAGCAGTAAGAGAGAAATACAAGCAACATCAGGTTTCCATTTTATTCAATTTTCCAAATGATTTGGCTTGTCTACAATTATCTGTAAAATGGGTATCTGATCCAAAGTCTGTTAATTCTTATGAACAGTTCAAATGTGTGTCCACGTTGTCTTCTTGTCCGGAGATACCAAGTTCTTTCTTTGAAGATGTTAGAGAATCGTAGTCGGGGTTAGCAGTTGAGATGATGAAGAGAAGATCACGCGCTGTGGATAAGATTGAGTGTTCTTCCAATGCAAAAAAATTGTCCCGTTTTCCATCAGTAAATCCAGATTCACACAAGGTAGAATAATAGTTTCTCCATGGACGTTGTTATGCCAGAAGGTTAGCTTGTTCCAGTGGTCATCTTATTAGCTAGAGGGTGGTCTTTTAGCTGATTGTTTGTTTTGAGATATTGGCTGGTCAATTTCTGCTGGCAAGTATGGATTATGTTTATATATAGCTAGTAGAAGAATTATGAAAGATGCCATTTTGACAATTTGCATTTTGATTTTAGGCTTTTGGGGCTAGGTAACTGATCTTGATGATCAACATTCAACATGAGACTGTACTTAGTTGATAAATATTAAAGTTTAGAGGGAAGTGCTGATGATTATGATTGTGTGGTCACCTTAATTAGGAGTTAGAAGGGGAAGTGGATTGAGTTTTTATTCACCTAAACCCTAACTATATTTGACGAGGATTGGCTCGGTTTTGATTTTTTCTAGATCCGATAACATGATGGTTAATACTTCAAATTGGGATCTAATCAGAATTGGAACTGAAATTGAATCTATATATAGCATTAAAAATAGTGTCTCAGTTTTTTTCATATCTAGAAAAATGGAGCAAAAAACCACACAGAACCCAAATTGAACTTGCAGTTTAAAAAAAAAGTTAAAATAATCCCAAATGGTATGAAGATGAAATCATATTACGAATCGGTTTAGGTATTTAGGCCCTATTTGGTCAAAAAAAATTTTTTGGCTTATTTTTTGTCTTTATTCAAATTTTTTTTTTATTTATTATTTTTATGTCATTTTTTCGTGAATTATTGGTTCGTATCGGCGAAAGTAATCTAAAAAGTATAAAATTATGTCCAAAAGTTAAAAAAAAGTCACTAAAGACGAAAATAAGCCAACACGGACGCTGTTTTTTACTTATTTTTTGTCTTTTCTGAACTTTTTTCAAATGTAGCCGATGATTGATAACTTTTCTGAAAGCTCTTGTCGAGACGAACCAACAATCATCAAAAAATTGATGAAAAACAAAAAATTTAAAAAAAATTTCAAATAAGGACAAAAAATTAAACAGTGAATAATCTAATAATAACCACAGGCCAAATGAACCCTTAGTGGGTTCAGGCTAAATTGTTATCCCTAATGTAGGCTTCATCCTAATGAAGATGAAGTACATTTAGATTTTCATTTAAAGAAAAGAAAAATGCTAGAATCAAGAATATATTCCATATATTTCTAATTTTCTAATTGTTGATCCTTTTTAAGTACGTCAAAATTCAATAAAAATGTTATATTCTTAAATAAAATTTAGAAGTACTTATTACTTGAGATCTTTTGAACGATTTAAAAATTTCTAAAAAATTATTTATAGAAAATGCTATTATTTGTTCGAAAGTGTGCGAGTCGTGACTTTGCAAATCAAAGAGTGAATTACTTTGACCTGTTTGAGGTTTTTAATAAGTACAATGACTCCATTGAGGTTTTTGAAATTAATTTGACTTTTTTATGTTTTAAATTATTATGCAGTTAGTTCTCATATTGTTAAAATTAGTCAATTATAATTAGTTGAGTTATTAAAATTTCAGTTTTGAGTTTCTTATTACAAAATAAATTGTAATATAATTTTTATCTCGTCTAGAATAGATTATGATGAATTTTTTAGATTTTTTTAAATTTGTCTAAATTTTGGGACAAATTTAAAAAAAATCTAAAAAATTCAATACAGGTTATTTCGAACATATACAAAATTACATTATAGTTTGTTCTGTAAAAACAAAAAAACTCTCAAATTCTCAAATTTAATAATTTAAATAACGATGTTTGGCTGATTTTAACAATAAAATAAATAATAAACAATAGTTTTATAACAAGAATTATGTATGGAGCTTTTATAACAAGAATTTGAATAGTAGTAGCGAGTTGCGTGATCATAAAAAAACATTGATTGACACTTAGTAGGAACAAGGTGTAGCGGTTTTGATTTTTTTTCAAAATAATTTTTCGTGCCAGAGTATTTGAACCGATCGTAGCGGTGGTAGAGCAATCATCAAAATCACATAAGCCCGTAACAGTTGATATGCTACGTAAGAACTGGTATTTAAGACAATTGATAAAGTTATTTACATTAAGTTTTGATGCCGAATGAGGGATGATGTACACTTATTTAGTCTCACTAATACATTTCCAAAGCTATTCGACCGTCAAACGTGATAGTCACGTGATTTTTAAATTTAAATGTTCGACGGAAAACAAAGGAAAGGTCTATTATACCATATTCCCGCAGTGAAGAGAGTAAATTGTAGCAAAAAAAAAAGAGAGAGAAAAGGAATAACTTGATCAAAACAAGAGGCAAAGTGTAATTACCCCCTTAGTGGTTGATTGGATGAAGAATTATTTTCAAGGGGATAAGATAAGAGAGGATATTATTTTTAAAGAGTTTGCTCACATTGATGTGATGTTTATAGAGGGGTAATAAAAAATAATAAAAAATAGATAGTTTTGATGAAGTATTAAAAAAGATAGATAAAATAGTACTTGATTTAGATAGAGGATAAAATAGAGGGATAAGATTATTTTGTAATTGTAATAAGGGATGAGAGATATTATTCTTGGATAATACCCGGGGATAATTTTTGGGCCGTTCGGAACGGCCCAAAAATTATCCCCCTCTATCCCTCTTAGGGGGATTATTTTTGGAAAGGTGAAAAATTATTCCCTGTATTTTTATACTCCCAAACCATGCTAAATATGTCACGTTATTCATTTTACCCCCTCTAAAAATTATCTCCCTTCTTTTCCCCTCATCCAAATAGGCCCTTAGGGAATGATTGGATGGTGGGTTAGGGAGTGCTTTAACTAGCTTTAACTAATGTTTAGTTAAAGCAGGTTCCACCAGTAAAGAGGCGATTGGAAAAAATATTGGGGGTGTATTAAGTAGCAAATGGACTAATTAATACACCCAACATTGTCTTATTTTAAGGCGCAATCCCCCGGCTAACTCCCACGTCCTCCTTAGCTTAAAGAATGACCAAAATACCCCCCCACCCCTTAATATATACTTATAAGTATAATATAAGAATATATAAATATATTAAAAGTGTGTGTGTGTATATATATATATATATATACATATATTAAAGTGTATATATATACTTATAATACACACACTCTTATAAGTATACTTATTATATATACATTTAGTATTTTTACGTATATATAATTTTTGAAATCATACAATAAATCCATAACGAAGGACAAAAGTATCTTTTGACAGTTGAATACATATTTTTATTGTCAAACACATCCAAATTAATCCTGCATCCAATCATTGTATTATTTAACACACTTTTCTTAAAAATCACATCAATGAGGGTCATCCCGTCCTATTTAGCACAACCTCCTATTTAACATACCAAAACTAAAACGGCATCCCATCGGCTCGGGCTTGATTGGATAAGGTCTTACTAATACTTATAAGTATAATATAAGAATATTAAGTGTGCATGTGTATATATATATATATATATATATATATAAAATACATTACACACACACAAATACATATATTAAAGTGTATGTATATACTTATAATACACACACTCTTATAAGTATACTAATTATATATACGTGTAATATTATATATACGTACATTATATTTAAGTATATATAATTTTTGAAATAATAAAATAAATCCATAATGAGGGACAAAAATATCTTTTGACAGTTGAACACATATTTTTATTATCAAATACCTCCAAATTAACTCTCAACCCAATCATCGTGTTATTTAACATATTTTTCATAAAAATCACATCAATGAGGGTCATCCCGGTACAGTACGATATTATTAACCCTGATTTAACATACTCAAAATTAAAAAGCTATCTAATAGGGCCTTTAATTTTTTGGCAGGAAAACAAAATGATGATATGGCCAACTAGTTGTAGCCGTGTAGGTTGTCTAATTTGGGTTGAGCGGGAAAAGCACAAACTTATTACACAAAATTCCAATTCCAAATCCCAGAACTTCGCTTCAAAAACCATATCAGAATTCAGATTTCTCAAACTTCAGAAAAAACAAAAAAATCAGATTAGAAGCGCGCTAGACACCAATAACTAAATTATCAAACTACAGAAATGGCGCTGCACTTGTTTCTCTCTCTTCCCACTACAAAAAAGCTTTACAGCTCACTCAAATCCTTTTTCACTTCCAGGGGGTCTCCGCTATCTGTATTCCTCCAAACCCTAGTCCAGTTCCGTAGTATCATTTAGAGTAAGAGACAACAACAATGGCGGAGAAAGAAAACAGTCTTCGGTTTACTCGATTAGGGAAGAAGAGGGCTGCTGAAGTAATGGCCACGCCGGAGCCCCCACAGCCTGCCACCAAGAAGCGGGTGGCGTTGGGTGAGCTTCCGAATCAGTCGAATATTCTGGGGACTGGGGATCTGGGTCATGAGCCAACCCAGAAGCCGAAAAGAATGGCGAATAAGAAGTTGAAGAAGGCCGTGACTACTGCGGCGGTGACGACGGAGAACGTTGAGGCGAAATCAGAAAATCCCCGAATGTGTGAGCCTTTTGTGTCTGGGACGTATGAGTATCTTCACAAGATGGAGGTTAGTTTTTTGCATTGATTCTCGGTTCGTTTTGTCATATTTTAGTTACGTGAGCGTGAAGAATTTGTTCTTTGTTGGATTCTTCCCCACGTGAAGAAGCCCTCGATCCCCAGCAAATTTGATTCCACTTTTCATGTAAATTTATTTGTTCGCTTTCAATTTGTAGCTAATTTGCAATTACTAAGAAAATAGGGGGCTTGCCCTTCATTTGATGGTGGGGGTTTTGATTAACGTTTTTTCTGTTTGGTTCTATTGGAAATGGGCATGCTTAGTTTTGATAATTAAGGAATGGGTAGGTGTCAGCATCATGAATGTTTCCCGTTTGATTGTTTTTTGTAAGTTAGTTCGTGTCTTGCGTTCAGTGCGATGACTAGTATTGATTTGGGATTTTGTGATTTGTTCTATTAGAGAAGCATGTGCTTAAGTTTGAGCATTAAGGATTGGCTCGGTGATTTGGACAACAGAATTTGTTCAATTTCATTGGTCACTTTTGGTGAATTACCAGTAATGGGTTCAATTGGATGATGGGTGTTGATTTTTGTTTTGCTTGGACATGAAAAGGGTATGTTTGTTTCTAGAATTAAGCAATGGGTTGGTGTCAACACCAATAATTTGTTGAGATTTTATTTTTGCGTTCCATTTGAAGACGGGTATGGATTAGGGTTTGCCTGTTTTTGACCTTTTGGCTTTTCTATTTCAGATGGAGGAGAAGAGGAGACCATTGCCCGATTACATCGAGAAGGTCCAGACAGATGTGACCCCTAATATGAGAGGGGTTTTGGTGGATTGGTTAGTGGAAGTTGCAGAGGAGTACAAGCTTCTCCCTGATACTCTCTATCTTTCCATATCTTACATTGATAGGTTTTTGTCAATGAATGCTCTCAATAGGCAGAGGCTCCATTTAATGGGTATTTCTTCAATGCTCATTGCATCGTAAGCATCTGGGCCTTTTGTATCAAATTTGGTTTTTGTTTCTGAACATAATCCACTTCAGTAATTGATGCTTCAGTTTCTTTTGTCTATTGTGATTAGCAGAAAGTTCGAGGAGATTAGTCCTCCGCATGTGAAAGATTTCTGTTACATCACCAACAACACGTACACAAAGAAAGAGGTTGTGAAAATGGAGGCTGATATACTTGGGTATCTCAAGTTTGAAATGGGCAATCCCACTGTCAAGACATTTCTAAGGTACATCACAGATCTACTATTCTACTTCAGAAATGAAGTTTTGGAATTCTATTGACTTATTATTGCTGCCTTGTTGTTTTATATGCAGAAAATTCATAAGAAATGCTCAGGAAGATTACAAAGTAAGCTTAAATCTGTTTCTCTGTGTCAATCTAATGCCACAAATGATGATTTGTTTTTTGGCGCATTCCATGCTTATTGACATTTTTTCATCATTTCTGCAGTCCCCAAAGTTGAAATTGGAGTTCTTGTCTTACTACCTAGCTGAATTAAGTCTGTTGGATTATGGCTGTGTGAAATTCTTACCGTCTTTGGTGGCTGCATCTGTTATATTTCTTTCAAGATTCACAATCCTACCAAAGATACATCCTTGGGTAAGACCCTGATTTTGAATACCCTCTTATCTTAGTCCTAAATTGTTTAGGTAGCCGATTCAAAATGAAGAACCATGGTATATTTCTTGATTTACAACTGCCTCGTTGCCAACGTACAGAAATGGTGCAAACAATGAATTAAGGGTTGAAAACCGACAAGAGTGTTTGAGATTAGGGCAATTTAGTACTTTAGTGGGGTTAAAAATACAAAAGCACATTTCAACTTAAAATGATGGGGAAAAGGTATACCTGCCTCTGCACTTTGCTTGTATGGCTAGCCTTTAACTAACCTTATATGCTTTTACAGAGTTCATCCCTGCAACAATTTTCTGGATACAAGCCGGCAGACTTGAAAGAATGTGTTCTTGTTCTTCATGATTTGCAATTGAGTAAAAGGGCAGGTTCTTTAGTAGCAGTAAGAGAGAAATACAAGCAACATCAGGTTTCCATTTTATTCAATTTTCCAAATGATTTGGCTTGTCTACAATTATCTGTAAAATGGGTATCTGATCCAAAGTCTGTTAATTCTTATGAACAGTTCAAATGTGTGTCCACGTTGTCTTCTCCTCCGGAGATACCAAGTTCTTTCTTTGAAGATGTTAAAGAATTGTAGTCGGGGTTAGCAGTTGAGATGATGAAGAGAAGATCACGCGCTGTGGATAAGATTGAGTGTTGTTCCAATGCAAAAAAATTGTCTCGTTTTCCATCGGTAAATCCAGATTCACACAAGGTAGAATAATAGTTTGTCCATGGACGTTGTTATGCCAGAAGGTTAGCTTGTTCCAGTGGTCATCTTATTAGCTAGAGGGTGGTCTTTTAGCTGATTGTTTGTTTTGAGATATTGGCTGGTCAATTTATGCTGGCAAGTATGGATTATGTTTATATATAGCTAGAGGGGCTAGGTAACTGATCTTGATGATCAACATTCAACATGAGACTGTACTTAGTTGATAAATATTAAAGTTTAGAGGGAAGTGCTGATGATTATGATTGCGGGGTCACTTTAATTAGGAATTGGAAGGGGATGAGTTTATATTCACCTATACCCATATTTGATGAGGATTGGTTCGGTTTGGATTTTTTCTAGATCCGATAACATGATGATTAATACTTGGAATTGGGATTTAATTAGAATCAGAACCAAAACTGAATCTATGTATGGCATTAAAAATAGCGTCCTAGTTTTTCTCATATCTAGAAAAATGGAACAAAAAATAACCCACCACCCAAATTGAACCCATAGTTAAAAAAATAGTTAAAATCATCCCGAATGGTATGAAGATGAAGTACATTTAAAATCATATTGTGAATCAGTTGTCATTCCTAATATAGGCTTCATCCTAACGAAGACGAAGTACATTTAAAAGAAAAGAAAAATACTAGAATCAAGAATATATTCCATACATTTCAAATTTTCTAATTGTTGATCCTTTTTAAGTACGTCAAAATTCAATAGAAATGTTATATTTTTAAATAAAATTTAAAAGTACTTATTACTTGAGATCTTTGGAACGATTTAAAAATTTCCAAAAAATTATTTACAGAAAATGCTATTATTTGTTGAAAGTCGGCGAGCCGCGACTTTGCAATCACTAAGGGTGAATTACTTTGACCTCTTTGTGGTTTTTAATAAGTACAATGACTCCATTGAGGTTTTTGAAATTAATTTGACTTTTTTTATTTTTTAAATTATTATGCAGTTAGTTCTTGTTAAAATTAGTCAATTATAATTAGTTTAGTTATTAAAATTTCAGTTTTGAGTTTTTTATTACAAAATAAATTATAATCTAATTTTTATCTCGTTCGAAATAGATTATGATGAATTTTTTAGATTTTTTAAAATTTGTCTAAATTTTGGGTCTTAAAAAAATCTTAAAAATTCAATGTAAGTTATTTCAGACATATAAAAAATTACGTTATAGCTTGTTCTGTCAAAAAAAAAAAATTCTCAAATTCTCAAATTTAATAATTTAATTAACAATATTTGACTGATTTTAACAATAAGATAAATAATACATAATAGTTTAAAAAGGGAGAATAGAATAATTCTGGTAACATCAAAGGGGCATTGTATTTGTTTGAAATCTGAGTTCAGTGTAATTGACCCATAAACTAACAATAGGTACAAAGAGTAAATACTTATGGACAAGGAGTTTGCCTTCCGGAAGAATATAGTCCCGATAAGAATTTAATTTTGTTTATTTTCGGATGAACATTTTTCCTAATTTTATTGGTTGAGAGAAAATAAGTCAGTCTCATTCTTATCAAAAAATATATTGCGCGAGTTGAATTTTAGTTTAGTTCTTGTCTATATCTGATTAATATAATTTTTTACATGAACAACAAGCTCGACGAGTTCAACTATATGATGATTCGGATCATACTCGTCGCGAAATCTATTTATGATACTCATAAGGTCGGGACGAAATCTCTGTCTCCGGACAAGCACAACATGAAGTAATCACGTTGTTGGGAAAGACCCTCCACTCTCAAAGTCTCAAGTACTACTCATTTTACGCAAGAGTTGACCACTCAATATTTGGGACCCCAGGATCATACAATAAGAAAAGTTGCTGCCAATTTTTAGTGCCAAAACATCTTTGTTTTGAGTCAAAACATAGCCACTGATTAAAGACATCAAAATGATGTCATTTTAAGAGTTAACTAATTTATTCTTATTTTTCTCATATCTTCTCATGCATTTGCCATCAAACTTAGATTTTCTCTCTCTATCAAGATTTAGAGAGGCTGTAGTGTGGCTCCTTGTAGTGCAGGTAAAACGACGTAGTTTTTTCAACTTTGTCCTTGAAATTACATTATTTTTTATCCCATACATTTTGATAACAATTCTTGTAATAAGTCAAAATGATATAGTTTCAAGAGTAAAGCAGATCAAACTAAGTCATTTTATCCGCATTACAAAAAACTGAACTATAACTCCCCCAAATCCCCCTCTACCCTCCACGGCCTGCACTATCACTCACCCAAAAATCCACCCTCTTTAAAATTTATTAAAAAAAAAAAAAGCTAGAAGTTTTTTGTTTTGATTTAAAAAAAATTGAGGGTGACACCAATCATATCCCTTGGTAACGCCTCTGAGGCAAGATAGCTCATTAAAAACACTATTTCTATGCCAGTTGTAGAAAAATAGTACTGGTATATAAAGCGATTTTGAATATTAAACTATACATTATCATAAAAACACACATTCTGGAGAGTATGGAAAACATAAGTTAATTTTGAAATTAAGCTTGAACAACCAAGATCATTAACTAGAACAAAAGCTAGAAATAAAAGCTGAGTAAGATGTTATAATAGAGCAAATTACAAATATATACAGTAGGTTGATTCGAGATCCGTGTGAACACACTGTGTTCTTAAGACAAATTCGCCGCCTCGCCAAAGGTGTACGAGATTGTTGTCGACGTTTGTCTCTCAAACTCAATTGTAGTCACATTTACCATAGTTGTTCCGTCAATGAAGAACACGAAAAACAGACTAGAATTATGAAATGAAAAAGTGATAGAAACTTGGAAAGTTCTATATTGTAGGCACCGTTCCGGTTATGTAATTTAATTTATTTAATTTTATATTTTTGAATGATTAAGAATTCAGAGGATTTTAACAAAATTCAAAATGTTGGGACTTCATTTGAGGGATGATTGAACTTGAGAGTTGAAAGTGTAATTTGGTAGTCGACATGTAATAAGATTTCAACCCTAATATGTCCATTCAGCCAGAAATCCTAATTGTACGTCTCTTTTCCTCTCTCTCGCCAACCTCTCTCTCCTCTCTAGTGTCGAATTTAAACTGTCCATCTCTTATAAGTTTCTAAAAACGCGAAGAAAGAACAACAATCCTAGAGTCTAGAGCTTCGAATCGAGCTAGGAGATGATCATCTTTGTGGTCAATCGTTGGAGATTGCGAGTTCTAGGATTTTTTTAGAGTTCTTGATTTGAAATAGGATTCCATGTTAATTTTTTGTTTAAAGTTGTTTAATTCGTTCGTAATATCGCACCTCGGTGAATTTATACTTTCAATATGTGGTATTTGTGTTATGGTGGTGCTTCTTCGAAATTCTGCATTTATTGCTGATATTGCACTCGACATGGTTTTCTATCGGTAGATGTGGTTTTTCTACCGGTAGAAGTTTTGAGAAAATTCTTTTAGTATTATTTTGTACTAGTAGAAACTTTTGAAAAGAAAAACAAATTCATTTTGTACCAATAAAAGTGTCTTTTCTATTGGTAGAACTTGTTTCGAAGATATTGCAGTAACGTATTGTACAAATAGAGGACACGGTTTGTACCAGTATAGTTTTTCTTTAAAACTAAACCAGTGTTGGTTTGTACTAGTAGAGGTGTGTTCTCTTCCGGCAGAAACACAGTTTTCTTAAACTTCACTATGGGCAAAATCATATTGTCTTTGATATTATGAATTGATTTTGGGGGAATGCTAGAAGTAGAGCAGTCAGATTTATGTAAACTTGAGGAGACTATTGGGCTGCACGAAATTAAATTCTATCATAAAACCCATAATCAATCTAGGGTTTAAGTGTCATTCATTCCAGCCTAATGTCCATCAGACCTCAGACCTCGGACTTCGGGCCACGAGCCCACGACCCCAACAAGGCGACCACTGTGTGCTTTTGTATGGTAATTTAGGTCAAAACCTATATTACCTAGGTCTTCTCTCCTTCGAAAAGTTTTGACACTTCCAAAGGATTCAACCCGGAACTTGTACGCGCATCACTTGCAACTTTAAGTATATAATACATGGAGCACATTTTGAGAACAAATTTCTCATTCATCTACTTGTAATAGAATTCCACTTAATTTTCAAAGATAAAAGCACCCATTAGATTCAAAACAATAATTCTACTGAGATTTTTATTCTTCTTTTTGTTCTTTCTTGTCTTGGGGTGGTGGGGCCTCTAAGCAGAAGAAGCTATAAAAAGCAAATTGACCAATTGGAAAACAGACAAAAGACAAAGGAAAAAAAAAGCAGTAATTAGAGGGGAGGAGGAGTTTCATAGATATGGGAGTGAGCCATGTTTTAAGGGACTGAAAGCAATATGAAAAAGCAGATTATGAAGAAAAAGCAGAGTATGTGAAGCATAAAAAGAGTACGTAAAGTAATGGGACAAAAAAAGAAAAGAAAAGGCCATCGTTAGATGTGTCCCTTGTTTGCAGGGGTGTACTCATCAACATCAAAACTGTCCTTTTTTATCTCGTAAATATAAACTCATAATTCATAACACAAATGTCACAAAAAGTATACATAAAGATAACTAATGATCTTCTTTCGGTTTTTTTTTTTTTTTGTGTGTGTGGAGTGGGTCTGAAACTTAGGAGCACATTGGATGAAAAATGAAAAATTATTTTAAGGGGAATAAATTATTGAGGGAATAAGATAAAAGGGGTATTATTTTTATAGGATTAATTTACGTTGATGTAATATTTATAAAGATGAGATAAAAAAATAGATAGTTTAGATGAAATATTAAAAATAAAGGGTAAAATAATACTTGATTTGGATGAAGGATAAAATAAGAGAATAAAGTTATTTTATAGTTGTAATAAGGGAGAGAGGGTATTATTCTTGGATAATACCCGAAGATAACATCTGCGCTGGAGGCAGAGGGAGATTATTTTTGGAGAGGTGAAAAATTATCTCCCTGTATTTTTATGTTCCAAAATCATGCTAACCATATTACGTCAATCCTCTTACCCCTTCTAAAAATTATTTTTTTCCTTATCTTCCATCCAAATGGGCCTTAGAGATATAAGTCTAAATCGGTAATTTGGTCTAATTTTTAAGCTTGATCGGTTTAGTTTGGTCCCGTTTGGTTTTTTGTAAAAAAATTCGATTTTCTAGCTCTAAAGAACAGACCGGATCGATCCAGACCGGAATAAAAAAAACCATTTTTTGTTATAATTTATTTTTTCTGTAAGTTGTATTTATTTTGTCGTGTGTAATTTGATAATTTTGCATTTTTTTAATCTGTATTCTCTTAGTTTTGTGTTAACTCTTCAACTAAACAATTGGCTTGATACAACCAAATCAAAAATTGGACCGAAACTGAAAAAATGAACCAAACCGAACTAAACCAAAATAATTCGGTTTAAAAATTTTAAATTCAAATTTCTAGTTTGGTCCGAATTTTTCCACTAAACCGGACCGGTTATACATCTCTACTGAAACCCTACACATTTTCATTTTACACACTTCTACAAATAACAAGTTTAGAAACACAAATTATTTGTGCACATTTGAACACGTGTCTAGAACCGTAAGATACATGTGAAGTTTTTCAAAATTATGTGAACACCACGTGCATTCGATGGCTCCGCAGTCCGCACAGAGAAGGAACTATGGTTTCACATTTGGGAGAGCAGCGGTTTTTTTTGGAAAAGGAAGAAAACCGAAGTATAATTTTTTTCATAATTTTTAAAATTTATAGTAGGTGTTAAATTATTTTAAAATTTTTTGCGAAGGCCCGGACCCCTCCTAATCTCCATGTTATTTCTCTCATATCCCGAACACATCTGAACATATCTGTGTCCGAAATAATTTGTCTTTCCGGACTTTTTTCTATACAAAGGCGAATAGACTTCCACAATTTCCTAGCACTTGCATTTCCAAATAAAGCCATTTAACTTTCCTGCTTCCTCTGTTTGTTTTGCCCCCTCTCGCAAACTGAGCTGCTTCTGTTTTTTCTTCTTCTTCTTCTTCTTTTTCTTCTTCTTCAGGCGACGAAATGCAATTGCAGAAGCTACTGTTGTTGATCCTTCTCGTGTTAGTCTCCGGTGGAAAGAGAACTATAACCGTCGGAATGAGCAGAACGTCACCACAAAGGCAAGAGAAACAGCCGGAAGAGTCGAGAAAACAGCAGCGTTTGAGGGAATCAATGGACGTGTTTCTCACAGGGAAGAGGAGAGTTCCAAATGCTTCAGACCCTCTTCACAACCGCTGAGAAGCTCTGTTACGGCCATGGTTTTCCGTTTCGTCTGTTGAAGGATCAGAGGGAAGCCATAGAAAGTGTGAAAAGGAGACTTTTTTGGGCCATCACAAAGTGGTTCCGGCAACAGTTTATTGGTCTTGAGCATTTTGTCAAACGGTTGGTGGGGGCCTGTGGGGGGTTGTTTTTCTATGTACATTGGATTTTGCCTTTGATTTTTTGCCTGTTCTTCCGGATTTTCCGTGAAATTTACACCAAAATATGTGTAAATATAATACTAGAGTGCTTGAATTTTTATTTTTTATTTTGCCTTTATCATTGTGGGCTTCCTGTCCCGAAAAGGGATACCACCAGTCATTGACCGGCCCTCAATAGTATTCGTGCATTTCTTGTAATCATCACTCCAATTTAGGACTATCCCGAGCTGCAGCACCGTTCATTGACCGGTTTTCAATAGCATTCGTGTTTTTCGGAGTTCGTCACTCAGAGTTCAGGATTCTCCCGAACAACCAAGCAAGTGAATGCAAACAGAAATTAAGCTAAGCGGAAGCTCAATAAAATCCTCCTCCAACGTCATTTGGTTAAGGTGATTAAGTTATAGCCAAGATCGATATTGTAATTAGGTTTGAGCAAATGGAGAGATGGTGTGAGAAAGTAATTAAAGACACACGATATACGTGAAAAACAGTTAAGGATCAATTAATCCTTAAATGAAAAACTACGGACCAACTACCACTAATTATTATAAACCAAACAAGCGATTACAAAGAGTGCGAGTACGAGAGAATACCCTTATGCCCTTGTTCCACTCCTTAGTGTGGCTCCCTGAGCCTCTTCAATGGCCTTATACATCCCATGATCTCGCACGTTATTGATCACCATGTTTCGGTGGCTCCAGATCTCATCCTGCCTTGGTAGAATGATCAATAAACTCTAAGAATGCTTATGAAATTACGTGAAGTGATAAAAGTGGTATAACTAAAAATTCTCACACTAGATTTTGGAAGATGAGCACACAAGCCATGATAAGCACACAAATCTGGAAAGATCGACTCTCAAAAACTGATGGAAAAAGCCTCTGGAAATTCTCACAAAAATTGTCTAAAAATCTGTCATGAAAAAAGTAAGGGTATATTTTCTCACTGGAGGCTGCAGAAGATTCCATACCCTAAAAGGCTGAAACTAATGTTTATATATGTCTTAGTACGGACAAAAATAGCGCCAAACTAATCATATTTTGAGAAATGAGATGAATTTAATAGAAACACCATGCGTCTGAGTGCCCTTGCCCGAAAGTCCCAGGGCACATCTCGAGAGAAACTTGAAGAACAAGTTGAAGACTGCAAGAATAGCGCCAATATGCCACGACTGCGCTTCGGAGTGCCCTTGCACCATGGGCACTGTACACTATTAACGCGGGTGCCTTTGGTCCAAAGGATACATGGAAAAACATAGAAAAATTTCTACAGAGGGCCCTTGTGCGCTTAGGGGGCACTCCCAGCGTAGAAACCTTTTCTCGAAAGGGGGACATAGACTCAAAAAAAACCACCATGTGACTACTCTCATTATCGGATTGGCTCCAAATTAAAGTTTCAACTGGTTAAAAAAATTCTCTCTACCGGTTAAAAATGGTTCTCCTAAAAAATTCTCAAACTTCTCTTTAAATTTTGATCCAACTTTAAAATCACCTTGTGACTACTCTTATTATCGGATTGGTCCTAAATTTTGTAAAAACTTAGATTTATGTTAACTTTCATCTCCAATTAGAATCAACTTGAATAAAATTCAAGAACTCCGGAAATTGGATTTCTTATAAGCCATGTCTATTTTTAATGAATTCTAGTCTAGTTTTGTCCAACTTAAAGACATCATTCGGTCCCGAGTCCTTCACGGTAAATATTTCTAACACATTGAAGTATATTCCTATAAAATTTAAAGACATTTGGAGTTTATTTGATACCCTATTTTCCATGCTTATGTAAACTAAAATTTTGAAACAAAACCGTCATAATTCATTTTTATGGTTTCAGATCCCAGGACCTCACATACTTGCTTAGTTGTCCATTTAAAAAATTTAGATGTCGTCCTTAGTAAAGGTTGTATTGCACACTTGCTATTTGAAGAGTTTGGACTTAAAATAAGACCTTAGGTTTACCCTAAAACACCCGAACGAATGCATGATTGCATCAAAATAAGGTGACTTAATCTTTATGAACACACACCCCCATGACTGAGGCCTACTGAGTAGAGACGATGATAGAATATTTTGAGTCGTACTATGACTTGAGCCAACCTAACGTCTTGAACCAAGTTGATGTCTTGAGTTGAGTTATATCTCAAGCCATCTTATGCATTGAGTCAAGTTATGTCTCGAGTCGGGTTACAAAATTGGCGTACGCCAAATACATGATGTGTATGCCAATCCTAGAGTAGCGTACACTAATCAACTATGATGTACGCCACTCGATAGGATAGCTCTGACATGAGATTTATCTCCTTCTAGACTTCAAGAAAAAAAATTGTAGGAGGCCTAAGATCAGTATTTGTTACTGTCCATATCAAATTGTAGGAGCCAACATGACATGTCTTTTTTAAATTCGAATAACACCTATTGCTTGCGCAGAGAATAACTCGTTAGTGCCACTCGGCTGATACAAGTAGAAGACACTCCGATATTTAAGTCAAGACACGAATGAGAAATCATAAAAATATTGCGACTACTTAATTGCTACATTTTTAGATTTTGTAGTAAAATCCATCCGGAATCCTTTCTTGAATAATTGTGAATTTCATTATGAAATTCTTCCATAATTTTTGACTTTCCAAACAAGGTCATAATTCCCGAGTTTCTGTACCAGATTTCTTTCTATAAAATCTAGAACTTTCTGAATCTTTTGAGGTGGCATGTCGGCTCGGCCCAACAACGTGCAATACAACCAGCGCGTACTGGTATCCCGTATCTTGTCATGGGACTAGTCCTACAAGCTGCCTTGCATCCGGTACATCTGGTTGGACAATTGATCCGACCCCTCTAGGGCCACTATTCAGGGGGAAACGGAATGGTCCAGCATTTTAACCCATTATATCATGGAAGTAGGGGCCCGTTTGGATGGGGTATTATTTTCAGGGGGATAATTTTTAGAGGGGGTATAAGATAAGAGGGGGTATTATTTTTGGAGGGATGGCCCACATTGATGTGATATTTATAGAGGGGTATAAAAAAGTAGATGGTTTGGATGAGGGATTAAACAAGGGGATAAAGGGGGATAAGAGTGGGTGGATAAGGAAAAAAACTGTTGCTCGTTTGGATGGGGGAAAAATAAGGGGGATAATTTTTGGAAGGGGTAAAAAGATCGACGTGACATGTTTAGCATGGTTTGGGAGCAAAAAATGCAGGGGGATAATTTTTCACCTCTCCAAAAATAATCCCCCGAAGAGGGATAAAGGGGGATAATTTTTTGGGAGGGGGGAGGGGTGCCCAAAAATTATCCCCCGGAGAGGGATAAAGAGGGGATGGGGTATTGATAATACCTCTTCTTCCTCATTACAAATACAAAATAACCTTATCCCTATATTTTATCCTCCATCAAAATCAAGTACTATTTTATCCCCATTTTTAATACTTTATCCAAACTATCTATTTTTTATTACCCCCTCTATAAATATCACATCAATGTGGGCCAACCCGCCAACCCTTTAAAAAGAATACCCCCGCTTATCTTATCCTCCTTCAATAACTTATTCCCCTAAAAATATGGTCCATTTGGACTGCGGTATTTATTGTGGTATTTATTGAAATTTTTTTCGTCCTTATTTGGATTTTTTTTGTAATTTTTTGTTTTTCATCAATTTTTTTTGATTTATTGATTCATCTCGACAAGAGCTTTCAGAAAAGTTATCAATCATCGGCTAAATTTAAAAAAAGTTCAGAAAAGACAAAAGTAAATCAAAAAATAGAGTTTTTTGTACTTATTCGTCGTCTTTAGTGACTTTTTTTAAATTTTTGGACATAATTTTATACTCATTAGATTCTTTTCATCAAGACGGACTAATAAACTACAAAATATTGAGATTTAAACAACAAATGCAAAAAAAATGAATAAAGACAAAAATAACAAATAAATAAAAACTATAACCCAAATGGGGCCTATAATCCCTTATCCAATCAGCCCCTCAAATGACTATTTTTGAATAATTTAAGGGTTTTTTAACTTTCAAAAAAGAAAAAAATAACAACAAAATATAAATCAACAATAAAAAATTTAGTTAAAAAGAAAAAATATATAATTTAGCTCGCGTAAATTTAGTTAACAATAAAAAAGAAAAAAAGAAAAAAATTTAATTAACAATAAAAAAGAGAAAAATATAATTTTAGAAGGGGGTGAAAATTTAAGAAGGGGTAATAATTTTTGGAGGGGGATAAGAGGGGGTAATAGGGGATAAGAGGGGGTAATAATTTTTGGAGGGGGACTTTTTTCCCATCCAAACCATGTCAAAAAAATTAATAAGGGGTGATAATTTTTGGAGGGGAGTATATCCCCCATCCAAACGGGCCGTAGTAGTTGAAATATTACGTGACGATATTACCCGATATGAATAAAGATAGTGGTACTTTATTTTGTACGTCATGATGAGGTGATAACTCATATAGAGAGAGAAAGATAAAAAAGAGAGGAGAGAGAGAGTGAAGAGAAGCAGGGACACCTCAGTATACCGTAAAATATGAGGTACAGAATAAAATGTCACTAAATTTGTTCTACTCGATAATTTTACCGTGAGAGAGAGAAATTTGGACTTCTTGACGGTAGGAACTATACGCAAAACCCATCAACCCATTCCTAAGATTAGACATAAAAATGACTGGGGACTGCAGTACCCCAGGAGTCAGGAGCCGTGAGATTCTGTTCTGTTGCCTTGGCTGTGCTGAAGGGCCGCTGGGTCAATGTGAAAGTACGAGCCTAAATGATTCACAGACCTCCATATTCCCTCCTATTCTATAATCAACCCAATCACCCATAGTACCTAGAACGTCCACAAGTCAAAAACCCAACAGTCCCAATCTTACCACTGGGTCATTGAAAATAATTTTGCAATTTATCGGATGAAAAAATCTAGGAACATAGATATTTCATATACATCTGAATATAAATATATTCAAAATTATTGGATATATTTGAAGTCTACAACTTATTCAGGGCTTCACATACATATAACGACTGTTCGGATTTGTCTAAAACATTTATGTTCTTAACGTTACTCTTCTCAAACACTAAATGATTTTTGGGAGGTATCTTTTTCTATTTTACTTAGCAATCTGCAAGACAAGTAATTTGTTGGCGCCATCACGGACGTATTTTAGCTTGATGGTACTTTACTGTTTAAGTCAATTTCTACTAAAACGATACGATAATCTTATATTACTAGTAACAAATGTACATTTTTTAGAGTGTACTATTCCTTATTAGAATATTCTAGTTAGTTTAGGATTAGGATTATGTATCCCAAAGTTATCAATCTCGTACCGGTAAGGGTACCGGTTTTGTTACTGGTACGGTACGTACCGGTACCGGTAGGTACCGGGGTACCGTTTCGGATTTATCGCTAAAAAATAATATAATTTTTTTAAACTAATATTCTTTACAAAAAATTACATTTGACATATAAAGTAAACCCCACAACTTAAAAATAACTCACAAAACATAACATTTTCAAAGGACAATAATAAACCTATGATATTTCAATATCATTTAATTCACAAAATTTATAAAATTAGTTAGCATATGCTTGATTAGAAAGAAAAATTAATATTCATTTTAACATTAAGGTATGAAAAATGAAAAAAGAAAAATTAACATTCATTTTCTTGTCTAGAGAAATTGAAAAGAAAAATTAACATTGATAAAGTATCGAAAGTGAAAAAAAAATATTTATTTTCATGTATGTATGAAATTATGAATAAAGGTTAATATTTATTTTTTATTTTAAATTAAAAAGCAATGTTAAGTTTAAAAAAAAGAATGTTAACATTCATAAAAAGGAATGTTAGCTTCAAATTTAAAAAATGCTAATTTTTTCTTTTAATTTTCATAAAAAATAATGTTAACTTTTTTTTTTGTATTATAAATTTTCCTACCTTAATTAGAAGTATTTACAAGGAAAATGAAAAAAAAAAAAGGTATGTAAATGTAATTAAAAATACATAAAAAGTAAAAAAAAATTAAAAAAAAATAAAACCGGTACCGGCCGAGATCCGGTATTTGGCCGGTACCGCCGGTACCGGCCGGAACCGGCCGGAACCGCCGGTATTCTGGCCGGAACGGAATGGACGTCCGGCCGTACCGGTTTTGGTCCGGTACGGAAGGTACCGGCCGGTACCGGCCGGTACGGTACGGGATTAATTACTTTGATGTATTCTAATCTCTATCTCTATCTTTATCTCTATCTCTATCTCTATCTCTATCTCTATCTCTATCTCTCCTATATATGGAGCCTTTGTACATTGATTTAACAAACAATAATATACAGAGTTTCTTTCTCTCTCAATAATTCTTTCATGGTATCAGAGCAATAGGTTAAGGTTTATTTGATTTTAGTTCACCGGCGGGCGGCCTAACCCTTCCTGCCGTCCGCCGGGCCATTCTTTGTTTTATTAATGTTCATCCTGCGCCATTATGCGCACTTGTGTCAGCTTCTGTGCTACAATTGCTTCCGCCTTCGTTACGCATGCGGCATCACACGGTCTTGCACCAACTTCTGTGCTCAGTGCCTACGTCATCGGCCACGACAGCGCCTTACCAGCACCTACGTCATAGGTCACGACAGCGCCTACGTCATCGGACACGACAGCGCCTTACCAGCACCTTCATCATAGGTCACATCAGCGCCTACGTCATCGGCCACGACAGCGCCTTACCAGCACCTTCGTCATAGGTCACATCAGCGCCTACGTCATCGGCCACGACAGCGCCTTACTAGTACCTTCGTCATAGGTCACATCAGCGCCTACGTCATCGGCCACGACAGCGCCTTACCAGTACCTTCGTCATAGGTCACATCAGCGCCTACGTCATCGGCCACGACAGCGCCTTACCAGTACCTTCGTCAGAGGTCACATCAGCGCCTACGTCATCGGCCACGACAGCGCCTTACCAGTACCTTCGTCACAGGTCACATCAGCGCCTACGTCATCGGCCACGACAGCGCCTTACCAGTACCTTCGTCACAGGTCACATCAGCGCCTACGTCATTGGCCACGACAGCGCCTTACCAGTACCTTTGTCACAGGCCACATCAGCGCCTACGTCATTGGCCACGACAGCGCCTCGCTATATCCGCCTAACTCAACCTTCGAGCCGCCTCCTTGATCTCGTTTCCAAACTCAAGTTGGTTGATGTTTACCCTCCTTGAGTTTGAGGGGGGCTGTTAGAATATATTAGAATATTCTAGTTAGTTTAGGATTAGGATTATGTATCCTAATCTCTATCTCTATCTCTATTTCTATCTCTATCTCTATCTTTATCTCTATCTCTATCTCTATCTCTATCTCTATCCTTTTAGTTAGTTAGGATTAGGATTATGTATCTCTATCTCTATCTCTATCTCTATCTCTATCTCTCCTATATATGGAGCCTTTGTACATTGATTTAACAAACAATAATATATAGAGTTTCTTTCTCTCTCAATAATTCTTTCAGTGATACCTAACTTAGGCAAGTAAGCTAGGACCGAGATCGTGCCCTCGTGATGTCATTCGAAATAACTACTCCAATTGGCCTTGAAGATGCCGATCATCCCAATGTGGCAGCGACGTGGTGACAACCTATCTGGGGTTTCTATCAGGTGGAGCATAATCCAGTCTGACTTGGCTTATCGACTTCCCGACTGCGGTTCTACAAATTGGGCTTGCTCATCCCAAATCTTTTCCCAATAGGGTTCAGCCCAACAAACTCGGTCCAACCCAATGCTTCCTCAACTCCTTTGCGCTATACCCCTATGGTCTGGCCCAAGCCCATAAGGTTCAGAATCCAAAACTCGTGACTAGGCCCAAATTATTAGAGCACCACTGCCCCTCAGTCTCGTTATGTGTGGTCCAAACTCATGACATCACCTTAATATTTAATAAAAAACCACTTGCTAATTCCAACTCAAATAAAACCCACCGATATGCGTACTTTTATATAACTTAGAGTATTCGGGGTTAATTTACGCGTATCACCACTAATAAAAGATCGGAGACCCTATTTTAAAAATTATAAAAATTTACATTTGTAAACCTCTTTTTTTTTTCGAAAAAATTCAAAAACTCGACCCCTAAATATTGAATCATGATTCCATCCATGCATGCACTTCAATTAATTTATAAAAAATTAATTTCGCGGTTCACTAGCATGATCAGAAATGAATGAATCATTTTCTTGTTATAAATGGACTAACCAGCAAATTGCTATGCCAAAAAATGGAGATTATGGAGGCTTTGCTTTACATTGGTTTCCTAATCTCCTTCTCTCTCATCTTCTACAAACTCATCTTCCCAACCAGACTCCAATACAAAAATTTCACACCAAGCCCACCTGGAATCCCCATTTTAGGCCATATTCACCTCTTCAAAAAAACCCTCCACCATGCCCTACACAATCTCTCCACCAAATACGGCTCCCTGTTATTCATCTGGTTTCTGTGGCGTCCTGTTTTAGTAGTATCTACCCCCTTCGCCATCGAAGAATGCTTCACGAAAAACGTCGAAGTATTTGCAAACCGACCATTGTTTTCCCTCAGAAGGCAACTAGAGTCAAATATTAACTCTCTTATCATGACACCTTACGGCTCCCACTGGCGCAACCTACGCCGATTCGCTACCGTTGAGATTTTATCGTCAACGCGGATTCAGATGACTTCGAGAATCCGCGCTGATGAAATCCAGTACTTGGTGAAAAAATTGTTCGCCGGAGGGAATCGCAAAGTGGACGTGAATTCGTTGTTCTATGTGTTGTCGTTTAACGTAGCGATGAAGATGGTTTCGGGGGAGAGGTACTTTGAAGGGGATGAAATATTTGATTCAGAAAATGTGAGAAAAAAGTTTGATGATATTAAGCAGACTTTTAGCATGTCTGTTGACCCTTCTGCGGGTGACTTCTTTCCTTTGATAAAGTATCTGAGTTCTGTAAGTGAAGATCAAGAGAATGATAAAAAAGAGGGACCTGATTTTGCAAAAACTGATTGGTGCCCATAGAAATAATATGTCTTGTTCAGTTACAGAGGGTGAGAAGAGAAACATCATTGATGTTATGCTATGATCTGCAGGAATCAGAACCTGAATTTGACACTGATTGTGTCATCAAGGGGACCATACAGGTAACACCTGAGACTTAACTTGGCTCCATTAGGTTTTATTACATCACATTAATCTAGTTCTATAAACCCTGAATTTGGTGTATGGATCTGGACATATTTGTGTTCAAAATCATCAGTGTGATTCTTATTAGTTTATAGATCTCACGTGCATTGAACCATTTCAAAAACTCATCTGTGTAACACCCCAAAATATATCGGCCCAATTATTTCTTGGAACCTAATCACATGGTCCAAATGTACAAGCCCAAGTTATTAGTAATATTATACACAGGACCAGTCCCGAGTTTTCGAGGCCTTAGGCGAAATCTAAAAAAGAGACCCTTTATATTTTCTAAACATAAACAAAAAATTACAACAATTTTAAAGACAATATCATAAAAATTACTTAGCATTATAAAAGATTACAAAAATACTAGTGATCTAATACTAATACTACAAAGGGCCCTTTATATTATTTAATATATTTTGTTTCTTACTTTTTAGACCACCAAAGAAAATTTGGGTCATAAACAGTCCAATAGGGCTTTTTTTGGTTGTTTGCTTGGAACCCAAAAACAATGTTCTTAAAAAAGAAATGAGCTTAAAAAAATTGAAATTTTTTACTCCTACTCAGCCCAATACTAAATTTTAGTGGAGGCCCTAAATTGTGACTCATTTTGGAGGCCCTAGACAATGGCTTCTTGGACCTTGTTCTTGAGCCAGCCCTGATTATACATGGTTTCTTATATACCCAAGGTCACTCATGTAAACTTCTGAATGAGTTTAGCAGAGCAAGGGCTGAGATTGATTCCAACGTTGGACAATCTCGAATAATGGACGATGACGATCTCTCTAAACTGCCATACCTTTTTTTTTTTTTTTTTTTGGCTAAGAAACTGCCATACCTTTACTGTATCATTAACGAAACACCAATGATCCCCACACACGAATCAAGAACAGACCTTGTTCAAGCCAGAGCGGTTCCAAGGCGCGGAAGGTAAAAACTGTGAAGGAATCAATCCCACATCGCTAAGATATTAAAATATGGGTAACCTTATATACATGAGAGGCCACTTCATTTATTGCCAATTGGTTTTGAATTGGATGCTTCCACATGGTATCAGAGCCCAAAAGGCCCAACGGCCGAACAAAGCCCATGATGACAGACCCAAGTAGAAAGGCTGCACGAAGACGACCCAAAAAGAGGCGCACGTGACAGACCTAAATACGGGCTGCACGTGAGGGGGCGTGTGAAGGAATCAATCCCACATCGCTAAGATATTAAAATATGGGTAACCTTATATACATGAGAGGCCACTTCATTCATTGCCAATTGGTTTTGAATTGGATGCTTCCACAAAAACTTGGGGTTTAAGTTCGTCCCGTTTGGGTTGGGTAGAAGGGCTTGCCCCGGGGAGACTATGGCCATGAGGCTCATGGCGTTGACGTTGGGGACTTTGATTTAGTGTTTTGATTGGGAAAAGTGTAAGGAAAAGTCGATGCAGATCGTATTTCGACCTCGTAAATCATTAATGGATGTTCTTTCTGAGCTGTGATTGGTTATGAAATTGTTGTAACGTAGGTTTAATTCTTGTGTGTTACCTAACTTACCTTGTTAAGTTGGTACATGTTTAATATTTGTGTGTAATAATAGGGTGGTGATGTTAGAGATGGGAGCGAGACGAGTCATTATAGGGGTGTAGTGAAGTTATTCGGTCTTTTATCTCGGCAACGGATGGTTCAGATTTAATTCAATATTTATTTGCAAGAATAGATATCTATTCATGCGAATAATTTGTTTTGAATCTGAACCGTCGATTCTCGAGATGAAGGGTCGGAAGATCTCACTACACCCTGTAGTGACTCACTTCACTACAGGCCCTCCGCTCTTTTTATTTTTTTATTTTTTATTATTATGGAGAAAGAAAGTAACCCAATTGTAGTCTTTATTATGATAGGTAGTAACCAATTGTAGTCTTTATTATAGTAGGTACTACAACTCACGCTGTCTGTGTCTATGTTTGATTATGTGCAAACTAACTTCAGAAGATTAATTCCACCGTTTAGTAACGAATGATTGAATTAAAATCCGGACAAAATTATATATAGACCGACCTCGTAAGAATTATTAAAACGTGAAAAAACAGATTTCAAATTTTAAGCCTTTTTATTTGATTCTGTCTAGATTTCAAATTATTAAAACAGAATACAAAAAAATTACAAAAACAGAGCTTTGAACCTTTGTATTTAATTCTGTTCAGAGTTTAAATTGCTCAAAAATCAATTTAGAGCACTAGATTTTGTTCCTTTCTCCAAGATAACTCAACGGTATTTTACATGTCGCCGTGTGACACCGCAGTGAGCCACACGCATCACTTGAAGTCCATGCGTGTTCAGTCGCTGAACACACAAGCTGAAGGTTGAAGATGCAAACGTCACTGCCATGTCAACGCCACGTCAACTATAGTCCATCACATTCCAGTCACATGTCGTATTTGCTGGCCACGTCATTGTTAATTAGTAAGTCCCTAATTGTGCCACGTCAACGCCATGTGTGTTGCCACGTCGCCTGACACGTCAAGACCCACTACCATGCGTCATTGTCACGTCAGTGGCGTATTTGATCAGCAGTTCAGTCATTAAAAAATATTCCTTGGTACAAAAAAATATTTCAAAATACGTTTTAAAATTTTGAAACCATTTTAGATTCGATTTTGACAAGAGCATAGTGGTGCCATTAATATTGACGTTTTAGAACCAACGGCGTTCTCGATTTTCTGTAATTCGGCTAAAAAATTGGTGTATTGTCCGTTTTTGGGATAATGGTGATTTGAAACTTCTCGCGAAGATAAAGATTGTTGAAAACGTGAATAACATGAGCTTTGTATTGGAGTTGGAAGTCAAGGGCGGATTGGCTCAAAGTCTTGTTCCAACAGCCGTTGGAGATCTCAAAAGACATAGAAAACCCAGTTGGAAGATTAAGGCTCATCTCTTTGTTTTGTAAGAATTTCAAGTTCTCTCCCTATAAATTTTGATGAAAATTTGAGGAGAGAAATCAAGGTGAACAAAAGGCTTAACTCAGTGTAGAAAGATTGCAAAATTATTCAAAATTCTTTATAAACACACTTGAATAAAAACTCTCATGTCCGTAGATGTATTTGTATTTAAACTGCATAAATAGTTTTATTTTTTTGTGATTGGGTGTGTGTGATGATTGTGCATAAAGAAAGTATAGCGATTGTTTTCATCCCCGAACAAATGCATCTCTCACTCTTGAATTTTTTTCAATAAAAAATCTATAATTCAATCACACAAGAGAAAGAAACAATTGAAAAGAATGATAGAATTAAATCATCTAATCAAATAATATTACTATGAGTGGAATGATGAAGAATATTGTGCCCCAAGAAATGATCGAATTAATATGCACCAGACACTAGTGTAGAGCAGGGGCGGACGATAGATGGGAGGTGTCCCATGACACTCTTATGGTCATATATATACATATATAAGATTTAACAGTAAGTCAAGACTTACCGCGTAACACTGTGATACCCACATATCCATTTTGCTCTGTTAACTTTCTTCAATATGTCGTTAGACATGTGTATTTTTTGGTTATTGAATACAAATTTTAAATCTGCTACTAGCATAGGGAGAGGGAGAGAGAGAGAGAGCACGCGGAGGCTAGGGGAGCATTTCAAATCAAAAGTTGTTAATAAATGAATGTTTTCTATACCAATTAGGCCCAACATATAAGATTCACCCTTGTGAAGTGAGGGAAACAACTCAAACAAGGAAAGTGAGAGACTTCTAGAGTGCATGTATCATCAAAAGGAATTGTATCGCACCTGTGTAATAAAAAATACAGCTAACCCAAAAAAAAAAAGACTACAAATTTAACGAATCAAAAAGAAGAAAAAAACAGAAAGAGAAGGGAGCTAGCTAGCTAGATCACTTGTACAGAGTTTGAGTTGTCTTTTCAATGGCCAGGACCTCTTTTGCTAGGCCCAGAAGCCAAATTGATAGTTAACCCCACAACCGAAGAAGAACGATGACGAATACCCAAGTCGTTGGAGGAGGAGCTGTCGATTTTAGCCACCGCAGCCATTGACACATCTCCCTTGCCTTGTTCTGCAATTGTGGTACTTTGTAATACTCGGCAATGGACAGCACTGAACTGGGTTCCCAGTAACAGTAATACGACTACAAACAGACTAGAGATTGAGGAGTTCTTCTTTCTCAGTGCCATTACCATCTGATTCAGTTATGGTTTCAGTACGAAAATGGGTGTGATTTTTTGAAGTTGTGGAGGGGAAGAACATGAACATAACATAGGGTATGATCAGATCAACACTCTGTCTATTTATATGAAGGATTTGAGCGAGGACGGTGAACGACTTTTGGAATGGGACCCATGTTGGGCTTTTTACACTCGTGTTGTGCAACGAAATTGGGAGGGTGAGAACAAGTCGGTGAGAACATGCATATATTAATTTGGGAATGTTTGAGCTGTTTGAATTTGACTTTTGTACCCAAAAAATTAGCATGCATATATGTCAAAGCACGACCACTCGACAATTTTTTGTTGTACTCTCCATAAATTTCGTATCAATGAATTTTTCGAGTGGGATATTAAGACAGACATTTATTCAATTATTGAGGGACAAATAGTGACTTACGAAATGGGGGAATCTATTACTGTGTAGTTAAATAACATTGTTTTGGAGTAAGAACAAAGATTCTTACCGGTAAGAGTCTATTATTTTGTACGCTATTCTGTTGTGTATTGTTTACATAAGAGCTTTTAAGTCTGTGACCTACATAGCGTATTGTGATAACACATTTGTTTGATTGTCCTAGCCATTGTGCTTGGGCTTAGGGCTTAATGTCCCAAAACTTTCTCTTTTTTCTCCAAGGACATTGAACTTTTTGAGCGTGAGTTCAATTCGAAGTGCGCTTGGTGTAGTCAAGCATGTAGTTCTAGAGCAACCAAGTGACTCTTCTGCTTTCTCACATATCTGCCTTCAAGTCTGCAACAGTTTTGTAACATAATAGATGCAATTGCAAAAAGTATTCAATCCACAATTGATAGAGAAATTCAATTTGATCTAAGTGAAAGGTCTCCCATGTGTGTATCAATTAAGTTGATGCATTCTAGTTTCAACACAAAAAATTGTACCTTCTTTGACCTCTAGATTATCTAGTACTTATGTTTTCGTTGTTCTCTTCCAGTGAGAGAAAGTAAACACCTGTCAGTTCGGCTCGTGCAACAGCTATTGTTTTTGAGGAATGGACGCTGAACGAATCTTCCAGCGCTCTAATGAGACAACGAATTTGTCTTAAAGACGTTATATGTTCACGGACCTCGATATGCAATTACGTATACATTCATTCCCAGTCAATCAAATAGGTGACCTAAAAGTATGGTTTGTCTTTGGTCATGTGTGATACTTTTTCGGTTGAGTTTCCATATGGTTTCACATTCTTTTAGGATCAAAAGTGCATGTATACACGTATCTCTACCGCGTTGTTGTTCACTTTAGGCCCTGAACTACTAGCAACTCCCAATGAAAAAGTGACACCCAAAGAAGTTGCTGTTGCATAATAAATGCTGTTCATACTGTATACTCCTTAGGTAGTTGGCTTGTGTCGTGATTACGAACTTTTCTTGGAAAAAAAGAGTGTGTCTTTTGATCTGTCTGTCTTCCACTGACGGTGCATTAACAAGTCAAAGACACCCTAGCCGGTTCATTGCTTACTACGTTTAATCTTTTAGTAGTCGTATCGCTTACGTAGTATTTTTGGTTAATTAGTTATTAGAAGTCAGGGCACATACAATACATGCGCAAGTCGAGTAACATCAAATACATGAACGTACTATGCTAATGTAGCATTAATTGACTTACTTATTTATGGAAAAGATCGATACGTGACAGTCTGGCAGAATTCTATAAGAACAGAACGATTATATTGACTAATAGCACCATCAGTGGATATTGTCCTCCTCTTGAGTTGTCATTGATACCATCAATGTCACGCGTGAGCACAAATTAAGACAAATGAAAAAAAGTAATTATGTAAAAAAGTAAGTGTCAAAGGAAGTGCAACCAAATGGGAAAGGATATGGTTATTTGAGAATAAATGGGAAAGGATAGTTACACAAAAAATTGTATTTTACTGTTTTATTCTGACAGTTATTTAATAGTGCATTAAAAGTGTATGTAATTTTTTTTAGAGTGAGGACTTTATCAGAAAATATTTTTGTGACGGAACTTCATTTCCAAACTCACATAAAAAGGGATAGCTCATTTCTATTAGTATAGATGATTACCAAATGTATTATTTGGATCACTCTTTATCTCTAAAAAACTCAATAAATTAATGTATGTATTTGCTAACGTCCCAATCGAAAAATTTAATGCAACATGATTTGTTGAGAGTACCACATAAAAATATCACATGATTCTTCGGATGCGTTGAATATATAATTACTCACCATTAGGGCATCGTGCACTTGTCAAAAAATTAATGCACACACAAATTATTCTAATAATTTTTATTAATGAAATGAATTAAAAAATAAAATGTACTTTACTTTGCGTTATTATTTGATAAAAAAAAATTGTGTGAAAACAGCAAGATTCTTGCGAAAATTTTAATTTTGCAAAAATTTCTCCTACTATATATGTATCCCGTTCGTAGATTTTTTTCAAAACCACAAACATAGAGTCGTGCGAAGAATAAATTAAGAAATGATTCATAGACTGCGTATTACATAATATGTATCTTGCAGTTTTACATTACTAATTAGTTATTACTCTCTTGTCTAGTCTTTGGGTGCGTTGTTCTAGACTCAGCAACCTGACCGGACATATTAAATTCACTAGCGGTCAATGCCCACATAATGCGTGGACACGTAGGCTTAAAAGAAAGTATGTACTTGATAAAACGTAAGGTTGAAGTCACGATAGGAAGAACTCTTATATGAATAGACAAAAAATTGGTACTAATTATATCTTAATTCATTTACCTTATATGAACTCCTCTGTAATCTCTACATTTGTTTGATGATTGTGCACAACTAATTTTTTCTCAATCAATGATCTTGTGCCTTACATTCCATGGACCCAACCTGATCCAGGGTTGTCCGGTTGTGATAACACCCTGCGGTTGTATATATTCTGATGGAGAATGATATATATCCTTTGCAATTTGAGGGATTCCATTGTGTAGTGTGGTGAGCTCATCCGACCATTCATTTCGGCAACGGACCATTCATATTCAAATTAATATCTATTTGCGCAAATAATTATTTATTCGCAAATAATTTGATTTGAATTAATTGAATCATCCATTGCCGAGATGGAAGGTCGGATGAACTTACTACACCCCTGGGCCCTCACTATAGGGCCCTGAAGTCAGTAAGTGTTGTGGGTGGTTTTGTTTGATGAATTACTCTTGTGGGTAGTTTTTTTTGTGATTTACTATTTTGCCCATAAGGTTAATTAAGAAGAAATGTTAGTTACGTGTAAAAAGAAAAAATTTGCGTGGCATTTTTGAAAATTTAAAGTGTGAGCCGGCTTCAAGACTTAGATTCATACTAAAATGGGTGTTCTCTTTATATAATAGTATAGATAATAATCACAAAGTAATAAATGAAATCAAATCAGACTTTACAAATCTAACAACTCCCACCTTAGTGGCAGAATATTTGAAACAAAGAGTGCCAATATTTTAGTACCATCCCGGTATTCTCGTTGGGACGATATTATTGATTTTGCACTTATACAAGAGGTACTATCCGATACCGAGTGATACGGGAAATTCATTACATTGTTTTGAGCATCTGCCTTGAGTAACTTCATTTGGGTATCTATGGTACAAATTACTGCTACAAACATGCCGAATTCACGGGTACGATCCTTGACTTATGCTGTATGCCTTAATATTCACGTGATTCCCCAATTATATGGGTTTGGGGATACGATTGTCCCCGTCCGGATTGGGGGTGCCTGTCCTGTCATGCACCGAAACTGTGTAGTTTTGGTATACATAAAATGATTTGCATTTTTGTGGTCTTAATTTTTTTTTATTTGGTACTAATTTTTTTTCCCCAAACTAGCTGTTTTGACCCCAAAAAAAATAGAAAAATAATTTCACAAATTTTACTGTCGGCTTATTTTGAAGAAATAAAAAAACTGACACTGCTCATTCGAATACTTTTAAATTTGTTAAGTTTATTTTGAAAATTTTGTGTTCACAATTAATCCCGAAATAATTTTTCAAGTCAACAGTGAAGTTTTAGTATTTTTTCGAGTATAAAATTCGGATAGCACGACTGAAAGGGATTCGAATAAGCGCTATTAGACACTTTTTCTTTATCCAAAGTAGAGCAACACTAAAGTTTGTGAAGTTTTTTTTGGGATCAAAACAGTTAGTTTGAACAATTTTTTTTAATGCGAAACAATTATCAAGATAAAAAAAAGTGTGAAGCATTTAATGCACAAAAAATACATAATTTTAGTACATGGCAGCGCCTACTGTACAAGCTGCACAACAGGTACCTCAACCCTTCTACCCCAGTTTAAACTATCTTTTGAGCTTTTTCCAAGTTCAATTTGATTAACCATCCAATTTTTTAAAATTTATCGAGAATATCAACCATATCAAAAATTATGTTAAGCGAATATGAATAACCACGTCAGCCTATTTCTTAGATAAAAAGTATTCTCTCTCACACACACACACACATATGTTTTATATATATGTTTTATTTTGTTAAAATGAGGAATCTTTCATTTTGTTAAAATGCGGACATCTTATCTTTTGATCAAATTTTGATGATTCAATATATTCGATGTGTTCCAAACATGTTTGTAAGGATACTTGTGAGAAATCAGTTCAAAATATTACCGAAAATGGCTTGATCGAAGTAATTTTTCATAAAACTATTCATGCCAGCATTTATTAAAAACTATTTAGATCAAGTCTTTCTCGATATTGTTTTTAGCTGATTTCTTGCGGGTACCCTTAAAAACATATTTTAAACACATTGAATAGTTCGATCATCAAAATTTGGTCAGAAAATAAGAAGTCCACACCGTAACAAAATAAGAGATCCCTTATTAAAAATGGATTATATATATTCACACACTCACACGCACATCCCATCAACATAATTTATGCCACCATTTTTACCTTGGACGGCAATATCAAATAGCAGCAACCACCTTATGATCCTAGATGGAAATATCAAATGTCAAAGCCACAGACTTTGACTATCAATAGATTGCCCGATATAGGATGACAGTGTGAAAGAGTATGTGATCGACCATAGTACGAGAGTGCGAACGAGATACAAGACACGCGTTGACAATAAGTGTTGTCCTCCACGAATAGCCTTATTATCCATGTCTTTCAACACTGTCACCAACTACATGATGCAAATGATTTTGCTTACAACAGTCATATACTTGGTCCAATTTCGCGACTCCATGCTCTACTACAGATTTACGCTATACGTAACAAAAGTACTTAGAGTACTAACAAAATAGGTATTCTTTTGATAATGGTTGGAGCACCAAACTCGGATTCAACAAGACTTTATGATACCAGTAACAAGATAGGTATTTCGAAAAACACTTCGATACTTATATCAACAAAAGTACCATAAGCAAAAGTAGAAACTCAGTTACGCAATTCATATTTGCACCACATTATGTACTTCTTGTCATCTTTTGTTCAATCGGCATGGAACTCAACTCGACGAATGACGACAAACAAACGTTGTGATACTCCCGTTTGAAACAATATTTTCACAATTTTCATAGAATATTCTAAGCACAATAGAATAGGAAGTTATAAAGTTGCAATCCTCCATAAATTACATATTTTTCATGCGTTTATTTTCTCGTCTTTCTCTTCTAAAGAGGGTGTATGAAGTTTTGTCTCGACTAATCTCTAGATACAGTGCCTTCGGCATATCTGAGTCATACAATTAATCCGTGTGAACCCGGAATATAACTTAGGGGATTGATGCTTTTCAACAACCCCACAGTAAATAACCATTTGACTTTTGAGTCGTTGACCAAGAAAAATGAGGTAGGGTAAATATTTTGTCATCTGAGTTCCCATAAACTTAATGATAATCATTGCTCATAAGAAAAAGTTAGGGCTTTAAATCCCCCCATATATGGGTCAACCACACTTCATCAAGATTCCAGAAAGAAAAGATTGGGCTTTAAGAGAAATTTTAGGATCTAAATGGGTCAAACAAGGCCCACATCTATGATCATGCAAAAATTAATCTCATGATCATGCAAAACTTTAGCTCAATCAGATACCCACACAAATTAATTATTGAAAAATGAACGATTCTGATCATCGAAGGAAAACCAGCAACGTATCTCAACAAATGTGAGTTAGGTTATTTTTACTAAAGGCGAGAGTGACTATATTCTTAGAAAAGACAAATTGGAGCATGCAGTTTGTAAAAACGAATTGATCTAAATCTTTTAGGTGAAACAAAAAATCATTGAAACCGAACTGACTGAAAATTTTGATTTAGTTTGGCCTTTTGGAGATATTGGTTTCGTTCAATTTTTAAAATTTTTAGAAAACTAATTAATGCGTTTGATTTTAATATTGATGAAAGTAAATCAAAAAATATTGAACCCAACCAAAACCGATAACACCAACCCTAATTTATTTTAATGTCGTATTAGATATTTTGTGGTTTTTGTTTTTGGTTCTGTCTTGAAAGAAAAAATCTTTTGGTAATTTTTATATTTAAGTCATTTTTTGTTGTTAAACTATAATTTCGTCTTTTTAAAATTATGTTTGATGAATTTCGAATACATGAAAATCATTTATGGACTATGTTTATAGTTTCTCATGCCATTTTATGTTCTTTTTTAATTTCGTTGGGCCATGTTTTGGAATTATCCAGTCTATGCATTAGGTTAAATTTATTTTCAAACAGATATATTTTCTCTATTCATGTTTTTTAAATCACTTTGTTTCGTAATTTGCTGATCAAAATAAAATAAAATGAGTAACTGGACCAAACTAAATAAATCAAACCGGATCAAAGTTTGAATTTAATATTTGGTCTGGTTTCTATTTTGAAATATACATGTCTAATATAAATTAGCCCAAAAAATGAACCAAACTAAACCGTTCACCCTTTAGTGAACCGTACGAGGAAAATTATATCTATAAATAGTTGGTCTATTACCATTTTTCTATATTGTTTTCTTTTAGGATAAATTTCACTAACCTCCCCTAAAGTTTTTAAAAAATACACTGAGATTTCTAAAATTACACTGTCTTTCCTTATTTTTGTTGATAATTTTATTATACTTTCCGACATTATTTTTTGGGAAAAAAAAGAAGGCATGCGATGATGTCACGGTAATTGCTATATTTAAATGTTTAAAGTAACCCTTTGCTCACCTTCCCCCTCTATATATGGTCAACTCATCTAAACCTCTCACAGACGCAGAGGCACACATACAATGTATTTGGATATACGGGGACCATGTTTCAACGGATTAAACGTAATTCATAATTTATTAGAGGACTGCTGTAACCTTATCTTTTAAATCTTTCTATCGCTACGCGTTCGTATGAGTCCAAAACTAAATGTATATACTTTACAATGATGTAGATGTAGTAGAAATTTGTATGAGTCCAAAACTATATGCATGTACTCTAATATGTATTATATAGTAAATAGGTCAAACTATTGAAAATTACTCCAATAGAAAACCTAATTGATAAAGACATCCTCGAAGATGACAAAATAAATAAGTCAACTATTCTTTGTTTTGTTCGCTGTTATTGTCGGTGTCGGTAGCCAGCATTTTCTTGTTTTTACGTTATCTACATAGAGACAAATGTTCTCATAAATTATCTGTTCTTTTTAATATTTTATAAAATCAAATAAGATATGTTTAGTTATCGTATTGATAATATCATTGCATTAGTTTATCTCGCATTTTGTGTGAGAGTGTATATTTGTTGGAAAAATCAAGGAGTTGTCCTAGTCTTTAGGAAGTTAGTTTACTGTTGTTCCTAGTTAGTTGCTGTATGTGGCCTACTTTGACCTAGTTTTTAGGAGTAAGTTCAGTATGTTATGCAGTTCCTATTTTCATGCTTTAGTAGTTCCTGTTTTCTAGCTGCTATCAATTTGTTTACTTGCCTATATAAAGGTTGTTTGGTTTATCAATAAAAGTGCAGATTAGTACACTCTTTCCTAACTCTTATTGTGTGTAAAAGTGTTTTCTTTTTTATTTTGCTACAGTGGTATCAGAGCTCCAAATGGATTTTCTCCTGTTCCAGTATCCGAGCTTCTCTTTCGTATCATTGAGCTGTAGCATTTGCAGCTTCTAATCTCTCACCTAACTCCTTAATGTCATGCTTAACGGCAGAGACTTCCACACCAAAATTAAATTTTGGTATCAAGGATCGAAGAATCTTCTCAACAATGGTGACATCCTCTGCCTTGTCGCCATAGATCCGCATCTTGTTGACGATTGCCATTGTTCTTGCAAAATAATCTGTCACCGACTCTCCTGATTTCATTCGAAGCATTTCAAACTCCGAACGAAGTGCTTGAAGCTGCTGCCTCTTTGCCCTTGTTGTCCCTCGATACTTTTTCTTCACTGGAAGAGAGGAGTTCCAGCATATCAAAAACATTAGCCTCTGCCAAACAAGAGTCACTGGATTGGAAAAGGAAATATGACCAGGTTATTTCAAGGCTGAAGGCTGAAGAAGACCAGTTAAGTGCAGAAATAGCCATTCTCAAGTCCAAGAGCAGTGCTGCAGAGGCAAGGCTCGGTGTTGCCAGAGAAAAATCACAGTCTGCCCAGGAGGAGGCAGAGGAGTGGAAGCGGAAGTATGATATTGCTGTTAGGGAAGCAAAAGCTGCTTTCGAGAAGGCAGCAGTTGTTCAGGAACGCACTAATAAACAAACACAGCAGAGGAAAGATTCTTTGAGGGAAGAATTTTCTTATACCTTGGCTGAGAAGGAAATGGAAATCAAGGATAAGGCAGGAAAGATTGAATATGCAGAGCAGCGCTTGACAACTTTGAGTTTGGAAAATTCCGCTGTGTTTGACTCAGCAGCCTTTAATTCCAAACTCAAAGTTGTCAAGTGCTGCTCTGCATATTCAATCTTTCCTGCCTTATCCTTGATTTCCATTTCCTTCTCAGCCAAGGTATAAGAAAATTCTTCCCTCAAAGAATCTTCCCTCTGCTGTGTTTGCTTATTAGTGCGTTCCTGAACAACTGCTGCCTTCTCGAAAGCAGCTTTTGCTTCCCTAACAGCAATATCATACTTCTGCTTCCACTCCTCTGCCTCCTCCTGGGCAGACTGTGATTTTTCTCTGGCAGCACCGAGCCTTGCCTCTGCAGCACTGCTCTTGGACTTGAGAATGGCTATTTCTGCACTGAACTGGTCTTCTTCAGCCTTCTGCCTTGAAATAACCTGGTCATATTTCCTTTTCCAATCCAGTGACTCTTGTTTGGCAGAGGCTAATGTTTTTGATATGCTAGAACTCCTCTCTTCCAGTGAAGAAAAAGTATCGAGGGACAACAAAGGCAAAGAGGCAGCAGCTTCAAGCACTTCGTTCGGAGTTTGAAATGCTTCGAATGAAATCAGGAGAGTCGGTGACAGATTATTTTGCAAGAACGATGGCAATCGTCAACAAGATGAGGATCTATGGCGACAAGGCAGAGGATGTCATCATTGTTGAGAAGATTCTTCGATCCTTGATACCAAAATTTAATTTTGGTGTGGAAGTCTCTGCCGTTAAGCATGACATTAGGAGTTAGGTGAGAGATTAGAAGCTGCAAATGCTACAGCTCAATCATACGAAAGAGAAGCCCGGATACTGGAACAGGAGAAAATCCATTTGGAGCTCTGATACCACTGTAGCAAAATAAAAAAGAAAACACTTTTACACACAATAAGAGTTAGGAAAGAGTGTACTAATCTGCACTTTTATTGATAAACCAAACAACCTTTATATAGGTAAGTAAACAAACTGATAGCAGCTAGAAAACAGGAACTACTAAAGCATGAAAATAGGAACTGCATAACAGACTCAACTTACTCCTAGGCCACGTACAGCAACTAACTAGGAACAACAATAAACTAACTTCCTAAAGACTAGGACAACTAGGGATGGCAACGGAGCGGTTCGGTTCGGTTATTCGGATAACCGAACCCGAACCGAAGACAAAATACCCGAACCGAAACCGAACCGAAAACCGAACGGAGGGAGAGAGAATATTCCATAACCGAACCAAACGGGGTTCGGTTATTCCCCGAACCGAACGGTTAACCGAATGGTTCGGTTATTAATTACCCGAACCGATCCGATCCGAACCGAACTGAATTGCCCTCTCTCTAAATCCCTCTCTCTCTCTCATCCTTCAATATATATTATATATATTTATAACATATATACATATATACATACATACAATACATATATATATACATACATACATACATATATATATATATACATATATAATGACGTTATTTTCGGTTCGGGTTCGGTTCGGTTCGGTTATTCGGTTCGGTTATTCTGCTAACCATAACCGAACCGAACCCGAACGGGTATTCATCCGTCCATACCATATCCACACCAACGGGGAAAAAAACGGTTACGGTTCGGGGAAAATTAAGCAGTTCGGTTCGGGTAACCATCGGTTCGGTACAAATTGCCATCCCTAAGGACAACTCCTTGACTTTTCCAACAAGGATTGTAGAAATTTAATTAAATGTCGAATATATAATTCCTGAGTAAGTTTCTAATAAGGAATTTCTCATTTTGTCAAAATGAGAATTTTTCATTTCGTGAACAAATTTTGATTATTCGAACCGTTTAATGTGCTTAAAATATGTTTTTAAGGGTACTCGCGAGAAATCAGCTCAAAATATTATCGGGCAGGACTTGATGCAATCAGTTTTTTATAAAACTGTTCCTATTAGCATTTAGAAAAGACTGCTTTGATCAAACTCTTTCGGGTATATTTTTTAGCCTATTTCTCGCAAATACTCTTAAAAATGTGTTTTAAACACATTAAACGGTTCAAATTATCAAAATTTGATTAGAAAATGGGAAATTATTTTAGCAAAATGAGGGATCCCTTATTAAAATTTACTATGCAACTCCTTTTAAACATATAATTAAAGTTTTATGTCCAACCATTAAAAGATAAAGCAAGAACCTAATCTTACATGTGTATAGTTTTTCTTGCCATTAACTAATTAAGCAGTTGCAAAAAAAAAATTAAAAAAATTAAAAAAACATTTAAAAAAACACAAAACAAAACAAACAAACTGTCATTTTAAGAAAGATACTCAGAATATTGCTTGATTGGCATCTATCTAGGAATGCTGTTTAGTCCCAATCACTCAACTTCGCTTTCGTTTGTTAACTTTTCCTCTACTTTTTGTTGCTTTTTGGGCAGCATTATTGCTTTCGTCCAATTTCTTCCATACTTACCTTTAATTATTCTCTCAATTCCATCCATTATTATTCTACAATTTTGTTTTCTACCCTTAAGAAAAAATTATTCTTACTGTTTTGTTCGTGTTTTTTAATCACTATAAAATAATGGTAGGGATTCAGACGGGCGTGTTTGTTAGGAGCCAAAGAATAGTCCATTACTTATCGCACTGGATATGGCTGCCTGAATTATCATATCCAATATTCGTTCTCTTCTTTAGATCCCGGATATGATATCTGCAGTACTATGTTATCTGTCTAGAGGAAATAAAATTATCTCACCCCCCTCTTATCTATATCTTTTTGCCTTAATATATCTCCTTTCTATCTACGTAATTGTCATTAATTACAAGAATGTCATCCATCTACTTGAAGGTCCCTTGGCTTCTTTTACGTCAACTTTTTTTTGGAACTCGGAGTTCATTGGAAGCCTTATCTTGAAAGTAATCAATGCGAAGACCTTCATGAGGTCCTCCACCTTATTCTAGTAGTTCCAATACCTTGGATTTAATCCCTCAAAGACTCTCCATTTCTCATCTTTACGATCACTAACCTTTGCATATCTTTGGGGTCATCTTGATTGAGAAGAAGCAAGAGGTAAAACCCGACTTGAACTATCTAAAACTGTTGATGGAACTTGGTTCTAGTTTATAAAACCAACGTAGAGATAGAAGCCCGAGGCTTGAGGGGAATATATTGGCATATGGGCACTTTATTATGATCATACAAGATCATGGCCTGATAGTAGTGTTGGACATGATGATGAGGGTCGCTCGGCCCATCTTAAAGGGTGAAGGCTGAAATTCTAAATTTTTCGAGAATATCCACTCTCATTATGTGCCGAGGGAAAGGAGGCTATGGGCTCTCTTCCTCAATCTCACTTCTCTACTTCTTAAGCGTGAGCTTGCTTTGGAGGTTTGTTTACGTCCTTTGTTCGATTTCTTCCTTCTTCCAGTCAATCTCTCAGTTGTGAGCTTCTGCTATCTTCGACGTACTTGTATGGGACCTTGCGCCTTTTACTGGTTGTCTCAGCCCGGACGTTCATTCCAAGCCATTTGTGAACTCCAGACTCCTGCACTTGGGAGGAATGATGCCTTTGGGCCTTGTCCTGCTAGTGTCTTTCCTTGGAGCGCACTCAGCCTCTCTTCTTAGAGTGTCATTCTTTCTCCTCGAAGCGTCGTTCTTTCTCCAACTCTGTCTTTTCATTCTGATAGACTGTTTCAACATCATCCACCTTTCTTGTTAAGCATCGAAGCTCCCTGTCTTGTTCATCTAAACAAGCTAATAGGGCTTCATTTATCCGTAAGATTCTACTTGTATTGGTATGTTGACTCCAATTAGGGTAGGCTGGTGAACACCATTTTTTTTTTCTTTTAGTGGCCTCTACCTCAGAGTTTATGACTTCTCTTCATGCCCTACATTGCTTGATTGGGTGAAAACATGTAGTACTATGACATTCATGGAAACTCTCGTTCTTCAAGCTCCCATTATGGTCTTCAATTGTGGGGTGTTGGATTATGGAACTCCCCCACTAGTTCTTCTGGAGCTAAAAGATAGTTGTACCAAAAGTGTACCACGAGATGTTCCAGTAGGTCCTTTATCAAAAGAACAACTAGTCAAAGACACCCCGATCGATGGTCGAAATGCCCTCTGATGGCTAACTTAGCAACTGTATGAGGGATGACTCGTAGAACAGATGTTCAACCAAGCGAATGTGTATTGAAAAGTAGGAGCTTGGAATGAGTTTACAGTATTTTGATGCATAAAAGTGGCTAGGAATATCTCAATAATCGACCTAACGTAGGTTTTGCACATGATGGAGCCCTTTTGCTGGTGGGTCTTTTGTTCCTATTTATAGAAATCGGTTGAGTATCCTACTGAATGCAGTTGAGAGCATCTTCTGCATTCGCCGCCCCTAATTGTGGATTGATTTGACCTATCATATGACTGATCATTGCACCTCTTTGTATTGGACGACAATGCCGATCAGGATGTTATCTAGTCCGAGGTGATTTTATCCGATACCTAGTATTAGAAAGTTGGTTGTCCGACATGGTCATCTCATAGACTTGTCTTTGAAGGTCTTTGGAGCAGGACAACTATGGCCTGAGATGGTTGCTATTTTGAGTGAACATTGTAGCTGGACGAGGCCTTAATCCTCGGGTTAGCTGCTCATCAATTCTCGAACATTTTCAAGTATGTCATAAAACTTATTCGCCTCCCACATTAATCAAACAAACAAACCTGAAAAAATTAAAGCAAGAACCTAATCTTATATGTGTATAATTTTTTCTTGCCATTACCTAAGCAGTTACAACTAAAACGAATATGAATACGGTTTGTAATTAGAAAAACATTTTAAATAAGAAAAAAAAAAACTGTCATTAACAGAAAGATCCTCAGAATATAGTCCCAATCACTCAACTTTTCTTTCATTTGTTTACTTTTCTTCTATTCTTTGTTGCCTTTTGAGCAACATTATTACTTTCGTCAAATTTCTTACAAACCATTTTCCACGTTTTATTATTCTCTGAAATCCCTCCATTATTATTCTCCAATTTGATTTTCTGTCCCAAAGAAAAGATCATTCTTACTATTTTATCCATCTTTTGTGATCAATATGAATATTGGTAGGGACTGATACTTTTCTTTAAAGTAGGGACTAAAACTTATCTTTAAGGTGTAATGGTTGATGAATCATCATTCTTATTAACTCTTGAAATTATTATTGATGAGTCCATTGCTCGGTTCGACACTCAAACTCTAGACGATTGTTGTTTTTACTGGATGTTCATCACTTAGTCATTCAATAGTCATACGTTCAGCTAAATAACCGCTCAGCTATCAGACACCCAGTACCGCATTATATACAAGCACTTGGCCTTTTCAGAAGTCATCTTGCTCGGTTAGGGAGAACCAATTAAGGAATACGTTCCGTAAGATCTCGCATGCTCGAAATCTCAGAGACGAAGCCCTCATCTAATGATTTGCTCCTCCCAATATAAAAAGAGGAGCGTGATCAGCTGTAACGCCCCGCTTCTCGGCAACGTTAAATAAATCTTTTTATTCAATTACTTTGAATTAAATATAATGGAAATATAAATTTGTAAATGTGAATTTCATACTAAAACATTGTTTGCAAGAGTTTGACAAAAAATTACTAAAATACCCCTTCTGGGTTTACATTATGAAATAAAAGAAATAATATAATAAAACTTCTAAGAATAATATCTACATGTGTTGTCACAGTCTTTAGCTCTGAAGCCCGATTCTTTCAACTCGGGTTGCTTCTCTTCCTGCACTTCTTCATCTGGCATTAATGCCAGGGGCAGAGAAATTGCTCCATGAGTACAGAATACTCAGCGAAAAACATACCCAAAACACTAACCCAAGAAACATACAATTTGACAGATATAATAATCACATTAAAGAGTATAAAACAGCGGACATAAACACAGAGTATAAAGCAGCGAAAATAAACACATAGGTTCATTATGAATCTTATATTTAAGTTTCTAGGATTCACCTCCACGGAAATCCAATCTTACCCTCTTAAACACTAGCATAGGCAATCGGTTGATATTGACCAGTTCTTACCTACCAAGGGTCCGTAGTCTAAGGTTATGTACCCGACCGAATACTGACCCGGCAAGACAAGGACCTCCTACCGTCCACTCAGGTCAATACCTACTTCACCCTATCTAGATCCTTCGCAACGTGGCTTCACCAGGCCCAGTCACCCCGAACTTAGCCGCTTCCCCTTATTGGCTCAAGAACGCGCAAGACACTGGTCGCCACTCCCTCGGGTCCGGAGCTGCCATCGCAGACGTCCCGAAGTCACCTCCAACCGTATCCAACTCCTCCTAGTTGGGGCCCTTATAAACAAATCAGAATCAAACTGCCACCACGGGCTAACCCTTTTTACTCTTTTCTTTAACGTTCCTCAGTGTCTCTACATATTATTCGAATACAATGCACACTCTGACATCCTCCGCTTCCGTGTCACAAGCGGCATCCGGTCCAGTGTCCCTAACGTATGACTCTAGATTTTCCCACATTCAAATACACCAAATTCTAAAAATAAAATCGGCAGCATAACGGCTATAAAATGAACTTAACCAAAATTCCATCATGACCTTATCACGTCATAAATTCCATTAACACAACTTTCAGATTCCCAATAACATCGCTAAAATTATTTAAACAATAAAATAACTAAACAGAATATAGTCGGGTTGGCATTCCTGCTCACACGAGATCCCATGGGGGTTCGTGGACATCCTAACGCATTAAAAGTATATGCATGTGCAAGTGTTGTGTTATTTGGACAATATTTAATCATTTGGGTCGTGACCCGATAAAAAGAATATACAATTCCTCTAAAAAAAATAAATACACATAATATCTACAAATTGCACGAAACTAGGGTTGCAAGGTATGTGTTTCTACCTTAGTGTGCGATTCCGATATAAAGAAACAGTGTCCATTGGCGACCGGAATGGTGTTCGGCAGGGGTTCTCCTCCCTTGGCGACCTCTCTCTCTTTCACTACACATTCACTACCTCTCTCTCTCTCTAAATTCTTTGGCTTGTGCGTGCAAATAATGTGAAGAAGCAAAAGTGATTCTAGACTTTTATAGTGGGTTTTGGTGTCAGTTCATTTAATAGACTTAATTAGAAATTCCAAAATGCTTAAGAAAATTTCGAGGAGTTACGTATGAATATGGTCTAAGAAAATGGTCGGATACAGAGATTGATTTCTCAACTGATAAATGTGGAATTCCAGTGGTTATACAAATGAACATTCATATCCTTCGGTTTTGAAGGTAATGATTCGGTACTTCTCACACGCTCGTGCACATGTTCTCTAGGCCAATCATTTGATTTACTAAATTACGATAAAAATAAATAAATTCAATATGAATAAATTTCGTTTTAATTTAAATGAACTAAAAAAAAAGTAACTGATTTAAAAATTATTATATGTTTAAAAAGTCGGGTCGTTACAATCTATCCCCCTTAAATAATTTCGTCCTCGAAATTTCAAAGAACGGTCTAAATCGAAGAGTTGAGTAGATAGCTTGCATTGTATCCTTTTTGCTTTCAAGTTGACTCGTTCAAGTTCTAGTGATGTCATGACTATTGACCAACTAGATAGACCCATCTCGCAGTGTAATTGTTTTTTTTTTTTTCTTACCCAAGAATTGGAGATCTGAATTGACTACTCTTCGTAATGTGTCACCTTGATCGTGTCATCATGCGTCATGGTAGAAGTTGGATCCTTCCTATCCCCCTTATATTTGAAGCAGCTTCTTTACCTAATCATCAATCCGTGGATGGATCGCTATGCTTAGTTATATGTCGGTTCCCAATGCTTTGTCGATGTCATAATGTCTTGAGTTTTGTGCAATCCTAGTGTGTCATTGTAGTCCAAGTCACGTTTCAGGAAATGCAGCTGTGCTCCTTACTCGAGAAAACCCGAAGGCCGATAGTTTGTGTCCCCCATGAGGCAGTTAGGAATAGTCACATTTTACTAGAATTATCTTTGAACACAAAATGAGATAAACCGAGAATTCAAATACCAAAAGAAGAAATGAGTACGCATTTTTTTTTTTTTTTTTGGAGTTTCAAGATACAATTTAAAATTGGGGAAAAAAAATTGACTAAAAATTTGTGAATAAACTGTTGTAATCAAGTCCACTCAAAGGTGAACCTAATGAATATGAAATGAGGAGTTATAATGTCTAAGAATTGAAGATTGAATAACCAATTGCAATAGGTAAATACTTTGATTAGAAAAGTCATGAAATGTGTGATAAGATTTCCATGACAGACGTAACTGGACGACAATAAAACAGAGTTTTGAAAAAAAAAACGAAGTCAAATGATGAAAAACTAACTTAGATGTTCTTCCTGAAACTACGTTGGCCAGACGTGTTTCAAGTCAAACATCGGAATTTAGTTTCTCGGTAACGATATCAAAGAAATTTTCAAGGACAGAATCTCAGCAACTCAAGAGAGTTTAGAATAAAATCATTTCAAAGATTGCACATTTCAAAAGAAGAGATCAAGTGCCACAAGGCATATGTGAATATTTTGGAAGTTGCACGCATGTTGAATTTGTCAATTCAAAGTTCTTGAAGAATGAAAAGGTACTTTGATTGTGGTTTCCAATATATGACCCGGATTCCACAAAATAAAGCAAATGGTTAAATTCACAAGATACAATGTTACCAATGAAAAAAAAAAAAAAAACAAATCAAGATAGACTGAATATTTTTGGTATACTTCCCAAGAAAGAGAAACGTCACGAACATAGAAGGTTTGAAAACATGAGACGTTAAACAATTCAAAGTCAAGTTGAATTTGCAGATTAGAGATTGCCAAGAGTGTTGAGTCATTGCGAGGTGATATCGATTGAATGCATTCGAAAAATTTGACAAAAATTCAACCAACATGGTGTAGAGTATTTGTGAAAAGATGGGCAAGAACAAATTAACATAGAGTGGAGAGTTCGAAAAGATTCAAACAACTGAATCTCATAAAAAAAAAAAAATGATAAGCAAATAATCATTCAACACGAGTTGTGAAAAGATAGACCAATAATTAGTTGACACAAAATTAAAAAATAATTCGAAAACCAAATTAATCAAAATAAAGAAGAGAATTCGAAAAGATAAAATGGTGGAATTTAAAAAGCTAAGTACAATTTATAGATTTTGAAGAGATGGAGAAGATAAACTAAATATTGTAGCTAATCAGGTGAACACATACTATGTTGAAGATATTCCTTTCTATCCTCCCTTAAAAAAAAAGAAAAAAAAAAAAACCTCCGACGAATAATTTTTTTTTTTTCACGGTTTCCCTTGTTGATTTTGGTTATAATTCTAATCGTAATTCTTGAAATAGCTGGGTTATCTACGTAAGTCCAAGTATGACGTTAGAGGTTTGTTTTTCTGATCGGTAGATTGACTAGAGGTGGTACGCTGTTGACGTAGGCAACATTTAACGGTTTTTAAGTTCACGTTGTGGATAGGCGTCTCGTTGACCGTATGTCCTCTATTATTGTTGATGTTGTCATTGACATCCGTGCCAATACGTTCCATTATCTCCAGAATTTCGCGTGACAAGATTTCTAACTATCGTATTTTCAAAAAAAAAAATTTTAAAAAAATAATAAAATATACTGCAGAAGTCTAATACCATCTTTGCATACTCATAAAAGCCGAAGCCTACCATGATTGGAAAAAAAAAAAAAAAAACACATAGCGATACACATTGTGTTCTCTACCTACATCTAGTTATCTCACCACCGTGTCCGCTCTTCCTATCTCAACTCTCTCTCCCTCAATGACTCGCGTCCTATTCTACTTGGTTCGTCTCGTGGGGTATTGGTGGTGATAGATCATCAAATTCATGGGTCGCCTCTTCTTCTTTCAGCTCTTGATCCTCCTTGGAATTATCCTATTTGCGATTCTCGTCTTCTGATCCATGATAATTGCTTCGGAAACCTAAACTGCTTCCGCGTAAAAGTTGACGAGAGCATCCAGTTATAGCGTAGAATCCAATATCTACATATATATATATATATATATATATAGTAAACTTACATATACCGTAAATTAAAAAGTCTAACTATTCGGACAACACTCAAAAATTGTGATCTACCCAACTAACCCAAGGTCGCAGAGGTGAGCCTATGCTCTGATACCACTTGTAACGCCCCGCTTCTCGGCAACGTTAAATAAATCTTTTTATTCAATTACTTTGAATTAAATATAATGGAAATATAAATTTGTAAATGTGAATTTCATACTAAAACATTGTTTGCAAGAGTTTGACAAAAAATTACTAAAATACCCCTTCTGGGTTTACATTATGAAATAAAAGAAATAATATAATAAAACTTCTAAGAATAATATCTACATGTGTTGTCACAGTCTTCAGCTCTGAAGCCCGATTCTTTCAACTCGGGTTGCTTCTCTTCCTGCACTTCTTCATCTGGCATTAATGCCAGGGGCAGAGAAATTGCTCCATGAGTACAGAATACTCAGCGAAAAACATACCCAAAACACTAACCCAAGAAACATACAATTTGACAGATATAATAATCACATTAAAGAGTATAAAACAGCGGACATAAACACAGAGTATAAAGCAGCGAAAATAAACACATAGGTTCATTATGAATCTTATATTTAAGTTTCTAGGATTCACCTCCACGGAAATCCAATCTTACCCTCTTAAACACTAGCATAGGCAATCGGTTGATATTGACCAGTTCTTACCTACCAAGGGTCCGTAGTCTAAGGTTATGTACCCGACCGAATACTGACCCGGCAAGACAAGGACCTCCTACCGTCCACTCAGGTCAATACCTACTTCACCCTATCTAGATCCTTCGCAACGTGGCTTCACCAGGCCCAGTCACCCCGAACTTAGCCGCTTCCCCTTATTGGCTCAAGAACGCGCAAGACACTGGTCGCCACTCCCTCGGGTCCGGAGCTGCCATCGCAGACGTCCCGAAGTCACCTCCAACCGTATCCAACTCCTCCTAGTTGGGGCCCTTATAAACAAATCAGAATCAAACTGCCACCACGGGCTAACCCTTTTTACTCTTTTCTTTAACGTTCCTCAGTGTCTCTACATATTATTCGAATACAATGCACACTCTGACATCCTCCGCTTCCGTGTCACAAGCGGCATCCGGTCCAGTGTCCCTAACGTATGACTCTAGATTTTCCCACATTCAAATACACCAAATTCTAAAAATAAAATCGGCAGCATAACGGCTATAAAATGAACTTAACCAAAATTCCATCATGACCTTATCACGTCATAAATTCCATTAACACAACTTTCAGATTCCCAATAACATCGCTAAAATTATTTAAACAATAAAATAACTAAACAGAATATAGTCGGGTTGGCATTCCTGCTCACACGAGATCCCATGGGGGTTCGTGGACATCCTAACGCATTAAAAGTATATGCATGTGCAAGTGTTGTGTTATTTGGACAATATTTAATCATTTGGGTCGTGACCCGATAAAAAGAATATACAATTCCTCTAAAAAAAAAAAAATACACATAATATCTACAAATTGCACGAAACTAGGGTTGCAAGGTATGTGTTTCTACCTTAGTGTGCGATTCCGATAGAAAGAAACAGTGTCCATTGGCGACCGGAATGGTGTTCGGCAGGGGTTCTCCTCCCTTGGCGACCTCTCTCTCTTTCACTACACATTCACTACCTCTCTCTCTCTCTAAATTCTTTGGCTTGTGCGTGCAAATAATGTGAAGAAGCAAAAGTGATTCTAGACTTTTATAGTGGGTTTTGGTGTCAGTTCATTTAATAGACTTAATTAGAAATTCCAAAATGCTTAAGAAAATTTCGAGGAGTTACGTATGAATATGGTCTAAGAAAATGGTCGGATACAGAGATTGATTTCTCAACTGATAAATGTGGAATTCCAGTGGTTATACAAATGAACATTCATATCCTTCGGTTTTGAAGGTAATGATTCGGTACTTCTCACACGCTCGTGCACATGTTCTCTAGGCCAATCATTTGATTTACTAAATTACGATAAAAATAAATAAATTCAATATGAATAAATTTCGTTTTAATTTAAATGAACTAAAAAAAAAGTAACTGATTTAAAAATTATTATATGTTTAAAAAGTCGGGTCGTTACATCAGCAGTCACAAACCCGCCTAGCTAGGGTCCATCAATCCTATAAAAAGAGTTACAAGGCCAAGAACAAAATACGTGTTTTACTAATAGTCTTTATACTCTGTTGGTTGTTACATACACTTCCCTATTTCGGTTACTAACTTGATCGTCAAATGATGATTGGCCAAAAATCACACCGATCCTAAGATTCGTATGCAGAAAACCCTCTTGTTTCCATCACCATCAAGAAGTTACAGACCCTATTAAAAAAAATAGCACTATAAAATTAACAAATTTGAACCCATGAGAAATGCATCAAGAAATATCCTAAATCTGTACCCATATATTCATGCCTACAAAAGTGAATATAAACAAAAAGACACCTACAAAAGTGATATAAACAATAGAACTATGAACCAATCAAAGGCGAAACTATAGGAAGACTGGGGCCCACTCCCCTCAAAACTTTTTAAAAAAATTACGACATAGGTATAAATTTAAAAAATTATATTTTGACCCCTCTAAATTACATTCGAATCCTGGTTCCGCCTTGAAACTAATATATTCTCATGCGATAATCTCTCGTGTATTTTCTGTATTTGACGTAAAATAAGATTCATTACAATCTCATTTGTAAATTCAAGTTGTTCATTTGTGCAGGTTTTTTTGTTTTTATCATGTGAGAATTTAAATTATACAGACGTCAGTAAAAAAATTGATCAAACAATATTTGGTTTTGCAAAAAAAATGAATGGTCTATTTCTTTTGTAACAAATATGTTTCTTTCATATGGATACGGTACTCGATCAACCTTGTTTTTTGCGTTAATGACAAATATTTGAATTGTCAAATAAAATTATAGTATAAGTCCTATTTTGTATTGCGTAATGGATCACATGATGTGGATAAAAGAAAATCCTCTCAAAATAAATAATAAAAGTTTGTTTCATACGACGGATCACACGAGGGGTTGTCACATAACAAGACACCTTCTCTAAACTTACGCCCTATGTTTAGTGGTCAATAGAAGGATTTATTGTTCATTCACATTTCTATAATAATGTTTACATTATATTCTTTTTTTTTTTTGTGGCTATATCTCTCATGTTTTCTAAGATCTTGATCATTAACATGTAATTGTTATTAGCAAAATATGTATTTTAACCGTTAATAAATGAGCTGTTATAACAACAATCAGGGATGGTAATTTCGTTTCTTCTACTCCGATCCAATCCGTTTGGATTGAAGTTTCGGATTTTTTTTTGGAAAACAGGTTGGATTTGGAGGCAAAAGTTAAAGAAAATAGAGAACGGGTCAGACACGGGGCTTTAGGCTTAGTACCTCCGTCTCGTTTTAAATAATTATTATTTTATTTTCTAACCATTTTATTTATAATTATTTATAATATATTTTTTAAACTCCTTTAATTTTTTTCTAGTAAAATTGCCCATGTATAGATATATATATATATATATATATATGTGTGTGTGTGTGTGTGTGTATATTGATTCATTGCTCATGTATAGATGTATACCAATTCGTGTATATATGTATATACGTATACAAAATTGAGACTATATATTTATATAGATATATATACAAATCTCATGTGATTAAAATTCAAGTTGTATTGAAATAGTTAGTCTAGAATATACTCTTTACAAATCTTAATTTGTCTTGATGAATTAAGTTTTCTTTTTAATTAAAAAAATAAAGCGAGCGGGGATCCCCAATCCCCGTTTGGGACGGAGATAGAGAGTTGGGTTTGTTTTCCAAACGAAAAACGGGATAATAATGAAGGTAAAGTTTGGATTCAGAGATTGGAGACGAGGATGAATAATTTTAATCTCGATTCGTCCCGTTGCCATTCTTGACAACAAGTCAACAACTCATTGACGGTTAATAAGTAAATTCATACATTAGCCAAGGGCAAGTTCGTCATGTAAAGGAAAGGAAGCGCATTCATTTTAGATTTTGTCGTCATCGAAAGGATTCAAAAGCAGATGGATGCCCATAACCTCTCCTCCAACCCAATTCCTACTCCTGACCCCTTCGCCAACTCTTGTTACTTTCCTCATTGATCAGATAGAGAGAGACAATTCCATCGAACTCCGATCGCAAATTCCTCTCTCTCTCTCTCTCTCTCTCTCTCTCTCTCTCTCTTCGCTTACTTACTTGCATATCCATGAAACGACCGATTGACGCCGACGAGGGTCCCGACGAGAAGACGAAGAAGATCAAGTCGGAAGAAGAGACGGAGGAGATAACGGAAACGCCGGCCTTTGTGCTAACAGATGAGAACCTGCTTCACGAGGTGCTTAAACGCGTGGACGCGCGATCGCTTGCCACAGCATCCTGCGTGAGCAAGCAGTGGCATCAAACGGCTCAGGACGAGCGGTTGTGGGAGCTGATCTGCACGAGGCGCTGGGCCAACATCGGCTGCGGCAATCAACAGCTCCGTTCCGTGGTCCTCGCCCTAGGCGGATTCCGCCGCCTTCATTCACTATACCTCTGGCCCCTCTCCAAACCCTCTCATTCTTCTTCTTCTACTTCGACTTGGTCTTGCCTTCCAGCGTCACCGCTGGATGTTGTTCCGGCGAGAGCTGCCGCCGGTGGTGGTAAAACTCGGTGGGGAAAGGACGTGGTTCATCTGTCCTTGTCCCTTCTCTCCATCCGGTACTACGAAAGGATGAACTTCACTAATCGAGGGAAAGGACTTTAATTATGAGGTTCTAATTTAGAATTAATTATTAAGGTTTTCTAATTTTCTGTTTACAATTTGAGTGTATTATTTGTTTAATCTCTGTATCGTGACGTAATACTTTGGTGTTTAATTGCTACCAAGTGTTGTAATATCCACATATTTGTACTAATAATTTGGTAATTTTGTTCAATCTCTCTTCTTTTCTTCCTCCTTTTTGTATGGGGGTTGTGCCCCACAATATCGTTTTAGTGTACAAAAAATTATTCGAGTATTACCTAATTATTTGGATATTTTTTTGTGCATTGACAATGTTCATGCAATTTTGTGTGTGTCAAACTAACATCATTTTAACGTACAATATGTTTTACTATGGCACAGTAACCCCTCAAGTTCGGTATAGTATCCCTCCGTAATATTCGCGTTCAGATCTTAGGAAAGTTTTTGGTGATGGGTAACTTTTTAGCATCCAACTTCTCTAGATCCCACGCCCGAATTATGAAAAACTATCCAATCTTGATCCTCTAGCTTCAATTTTTTTTATAACCAAGATATTCGGCCGGTTTAGGACTAAACTTAAATAAAATTTGAGGGAGTCTTTATCTAAATTACCGACTTATCCTTGGGGTCTTAGGTGAAAAGGACCAGACAAACCTCCTAGTGACCTCATGTATTATCGCCGAATTTCGACCTCGAGACGTCTAGATTTATAGCTCGCTCTGATTTCTACTCGGACAACCCCTTGGAATTATCCTCTATCTTCATTGTAGCAACCTATTCAATTTTGACCCCCATCTTAGATAAATTCCTTAGTAAAAGATGTTTACTACTAAATACAAATTATTATATTATTTTTTGATAATTTAGAGTGTTCAAGTCAGTTTACGCAAACTTTGATTAACTTTTTAACGACTAATCTTATTGCAGAGGCAGAGCTATGTTGAGTGGGGTGGGGCACGTGGCACCCCCATTTTCAAACTAAAAATACATTTATCCCAATATTCTAATTTAATTAGGTACTTATAGGCATCTGGATAAATTGATTTAAAAAAAAAAATAATGTAAAAAGTTTGATTTAAAAAATATAGGGTGTAGATTGTAAAAAAATACGTCAATAGATTATCACAAAAAAATTAGACTAATATTAATTATATGATATTCTCTTAACAGTTTTACGTATTCATTAGTGGAGATTCTAATTAAAATCAAGACAAACTTTTGTATGAATTAATTATATAAAAATTAATAAGAGATAGAAATTTCAAAGCTAAACCTTAAAAAAGACAAACTCTTAAATCAGAAGCCCTTGATGAGTAGGCTAACAACATGGAGTTTTTAAATATTAATCATTAAATATAACTTTTTAACGCCGATAATGCAAAGATTTGCGTCTTGTGATCCACACGCAATATCATTTAATATTTTTTCTTTAATTCATATTAAATTAATTTTGTAAAAATGGGAGGGAGAAAATTAAGAAGCTATGAGTAATTATTGTTATTGGTTAGACGTGTTGTTTGGCAATTGCCAGGCATTCTTTTTGGACCGTGGTGTATGGCGTAGTCGTCAATCCTCTAATTTTGTCCTTTTGTGGGCATACGTGGGGCCCTAAAGAACCGAAAAGTGTAGGTGACAAATAAAACTTACCAAAAAGCTAGCTTAATAATTTGGCCTAATTTTATTTTTATTTAAAAATTATTTATTAATTTTGCATTTAATTTTTTAAATTTTGATTCATCTAGACGAGTAGAATTTATAAAGTAAGAAAAAAAAAAGATGCCCAAATGCCAACTATTTACAGAATTATATAATGTGTAGAATTAAGTTAGTTTTATTGGAATATCAAACTTCTCAATGGAGGCTTAAAATACAAAGAGCCACTCTCACATGAATCCAAAATTGAACTACAGTGGAGGATAGGCTACTGGAGCAGAGCCTGGTCGGCTTTTCTTTTTTGGCACTTGCTCGTGTTTTAAAGTAAATTGCTACTCACCCCTCCCAAAGGACAAAAACTACACCCCTCTCCAACAACTACCCAACTTTTTTTATGTAATTACAAGTATGCCAACCTTCCCTTTCCTTCCTTCCCAAATTGCAAAACTGCCATTTCCCTTCACATGTAAATTACAAAACTGCCACTCTTCAATTCTTTTTCTATTTCACATTGATTTTAATAAAAAAGTATAATTAAAAATAAAATTTAAATAATAATAATATTTAATTTTTTAAGAAAAATAACTAATTGAACTCTTTATTTTCACACTATTTTTTTTGTCAGAACTCATGAAATTTGAGGTCTCAGTTAATTTTAAAATTTATCAATTAGCCTACGTTAAAATTTTAATTTTTTTAACTAATAAACTTTTTGAAAATATGAATTCTTAAATTTTTATTTTTTGTAAAAAAAACTAAAGTGTGAAGCACTGAATAATTACTCTCAATTAGAATATTGTGAGAAGTAAGTGATTAAAACTCACCTTATTCAAATTTTATTTCACAATGTATCATCCATCTTCCATTTCCCAATACTTTTTTACTCCTCCCCATTAATCTATTTATTATATGTTTTCTTTCTTTACATATTTTTTAACATCTATAAATAGAGAGAAAGAATGAGAAATGAGAGACTTGATTTTTAATTTCTGCTACTCAGATTGTTTATTTTTCTAACTCTCTGATTTGTACTTTGTGGATAAACCAAGTATCTTGAGAAGGTATATTATTATAAGTTAATATTTATGTAATGTATGTCAATAAGATGTCTGTAGTTATTCTTTTTAGTTTGAAGATGAATATGTTATTCTTTTTATTGTATAAAAATTTAACTATTCGATCCGATAACGCAAGATATAGAAGGCGAAAAACCATTAGAAATATGTTTAGACCTTTGGAGTTTTACATGTAAATTTTTATACCGCAAGATTCATACCAATTCGCAGGATATATCTTAAATACTCGAGCTACTGTATGTGGTTGACCTCGCTAGTGTACCTTGTGTAATAAGTCATAACATACTAATTATTTGATACATAAATTAATTTTTATTTGAGATTTTAAAGAAATAATTTTTTTTGTTTATCTTCCCCCCAAAAAGTAATTATTCTTTAATCAAAAAGAATTTAAGGAGATAATAATAAATAATAAACATGAAGCAATTTAATCAAGTTGTGATGTAGTTCAAGTAGTAAAATTTTTTTCACCTCTCTTTTCGTATCACGAAATACTTATATTTTTCATCATTATGTTCAAGTGGTAAAGTTCTTTGCTTAAAAAAGCAAAGTTCAAGGTTCAAGTGTTTGGAAAATATATATCCTTACATTTTTAATTAAAAGATATTTCAAATTTTTTTCCACCCCTGTTTTCGTATCACGGTACACTTATATTTTTCGTCCGTATGTTCAAACGAAAAAAGGGATAAAAAATAAAACAAATTTAAACACCACGGAACACTTAAATATTTAAAATATATATTTAAATATTCACATTTAAATTTTTAAATATCATAGAAAACATACAAAAAAATAAAAATAAAAAATATTTTTTAATAACCGAGTTTGCGGTTGATCTTTAAATATTATTTTTAATCAATGATGAATTTTTTTATATTTTTTCGAATTAAAAACTTACACAACACAATTTGTTTTAGTACTACACAGCACAACATAAAAAAATAAAATAAAATCTGAGAATTTTCTACAGCAACCCCCAAACTAAGGGTATTTTTGAAAATGGGCCATGGGCCCCCTCTTATTTTGTCGGCTGGGGGCGAGTAGCAGCTCCCTGCTTTAAAGCATGAGAGAGAGAGAGAGAGAGAGAGAGAGAGAGAGAGAGAGATGTGTTGTCTGGATAGTGTGGAAAGCATAAAAAAAGGTAGAAACTTGATGTTGACGTTATCCAATATCCGGGGACAAGATGGTAAAAAGAAGCAGTAATCATGGTACATTGATTAGGAACAGAGTCAGGAATTTTATTACGCACGTGTAAATCTACTATTTGAATTTTTAAAAAAAATATTTTGTAGGAACGAACATATATAATTCATACGAAATATTTTTTCCTATTTAATAAAAGAGTTTTTTTTTTTTTGAAGGGACGATTACCCGTACTAGCCGCTTTTGACATTGGTGATGTTAAGCCCAACAAAATTTTAAGTTTGAGTCTAGCAGCCCATAGAGTTGGGCTGGGCTTGATTGGGCTTGAAAGTGGACAACTTAGCCGACTACACCTACTTCTCATTCCTCATTCCTGTTATCAAACTTGCACTAGCCCCTATTGAGTGAAAGAAAGCACTTATACGACTATTTAGATTCTAGAAAGCAGTTGGTTTCACTTATAGCAAGTTTTCGCCAAAGATGATCACGAACGTAGATAGTGATTTACGTAGATAGGAGGAGAAAAACGAACCAACCCGCTTGTCTTGATAGGAACGATTGAAGAAAGAAAGAGAATGATGGCCTGTTTCGCCCAATAAAAAAATATTCCGTGCTCTTGGAAAATCATAACGCGATGTCATAGGCTTCTTCCTCAGGTCTAAAATTAAGTATATATATAAATCCCATCTCAAAGGAAGTACCCATATTTTTATCTTTTTACTACCAAAAAGCAAGATTACAAAGATAAATTCAAAATAAGTTTTTCTTATCGACAACAAAAATTCATTAATCTTTGAAATAAAAAGTTACAAAAAGAACAACAAACATGCAGGGACGGAGCCAGAAAATTTCACTACGCAAGGGCGAATTTTGATTACTAAAATGCACAAATAAAGTTAAAAAAATGCATAGTTTATATAAAAATAATGCATAATTAGCCCTAAAAAAACAGCGCAACTGTTTCTTATTTGTAATGTCAACTAAAAATGCATAACCAGTACCATAAAATATGTAACTAATGAGTTAAAAACTATCTGCCCCATACATTACATGACATAAATTCTATGGTACTGATCTGAAAAATTCCACCGTTTTTTTTTGTAAATATTTTTGTAGTTTTCCCCACTATTGAACACGGTAAAATAGAAAAACAAAGTAAGAGAAGCACTAACAATCAGACTTTGTCACTTCTACACTCCAAACGAAATTGCTTTTCAAAACAGACACCACCAACACCACTACCACTGTCATTGGGAACAAAAAAATGATAATTTTAATTTGTTAGGGGTCAAAAAAAAATGATGAGTTTGGTAGTGGTCATCTTTCAAAATAGGCAATTCTACGACTATGGTAGTTGAGTACTGATGACACTTGATTTACTCTATCTCGTTCAGAGAGAAAACGAGATGAAAAAATTTCAAACTTGGTGCATGCATGAGTCACAACTATATTATGTAGTAAATATCATCTGTTTTTTTTACCTGTGGCAATGCTCAAGAAACATGATGCTTGAAAAATGATGATTAAATCACAAATTTTTTTGGTACGAATTTCATTCTTTGTAAAAAAACACAAGACACTAAAATAAAAAAAATTATATATCTTTCATGAGATGAGAAAAGAAATAAAATTATGTGCCTTAGAGAGATTTTTTTTCCTTTCTTATAAACATTACCAAATTAGACTTTCTAAGCATTTTAAAAAAGTATTTTAATTGCTTACCTCATCAAAGAATTAACCTACGACAACTAACGGCAAAAGAGTTATAGTTTAATAATTTTAAAAATAAAAAAGGTTATTATATTTTTTGAATCCTCAAAAAAAAAAAAAAAAAAAGTCCATGCATTTGTTGAAAACCTCAAAGAAGGTGAGTGGATTTGTCATGTTGTGCAATGATCTTTCTTGCGAGTTACAACATGGGTCAACTCGCCTATTCCACCAACCTTGCATCAGGTTGAGACACCAAAGAAATGTTCGCTTTCCTTTGTTTTATCCTTTTGGCTCACGCCATATCCCCTGCCTCTTCACAAGACAAGAACATATTCCTATTGGCCGGACAAAGCAACATGTCCGGCCGCGGCGGCGTGATCGACGGCATCTGGGACGGCGTCATCCCGCCGGAATGTTTGCCCAACCCAGAAATCCTCCGCCTTGCCTCAAACCTCACGTGGGTTTCCGCTAACGAGCCACTGCACAAGGACATCGACGTGAACACCACCGTCGGGGTGGGTCCCGGAATGGCGTTCGCTAATTCGGTAATGGGCAGTGACTCGAGCCTCGGCGTGGTGGGATTGGTGCCTTGTGCAATTGGTGGGACCAAGATTAGCCAGTGGGGTCGGGGGAGTTTTTTATATGACCAGTTGGTGAAGAGGGCTAGCGCCGCCGTGGAAGGCGGAGGGAAGATCCAGGCGGTTTTGTGGTATCAGGGGGAGAGTGATACGGAGGATTTAGAAGATGCGACGATGTATAAGGGGAGATTGGAGAAGTTTTTCATGGATATTAGATCTGATCTTCAATCTCCTTCACTACCAATAATTCAGGTAAATTACAAATCACCAATCCTTCTTTTTCTTTTTTTCGCTTGCGTAGTGGTAAGTGGGAGTTGGAAGGCACTTGGGTCACGTTGTGCTTAACAGGCCTGTTGTATGTCAAAACGACGATGTTTTAACGCGCAAAATACTGTTCGAAAATTGAATATTGACCAAATAATTTTCGAATAGTATTTTGCGTCACAACGATATTATTTTGGTATGCAACACAACTTATTGTACACAATATACCGCTGGCTCCCCAAATCCGAGTCCCTTGCCTGCTACTTAGAAGCGATTATAAGAATATGACCCGAATTCTCTTTGCGGTCTAAATCCCGACTTCATACAATTTGCGCCAAAAAATAACTTCCTCACTAATTTTCTTGAAAAGGCTACAAAACTTTTTTTTCTCACCAAATATGTACCATTTGCGAGGAAAAACTATTGTTATGTGTTGATATTTTTGTTTTCTTTCTAAAATAGATACAATTTTTGACAAAAAGTAAGTTTTCTTGAAAAGGGTAACAAAACTTGTTTTTTGTCACCAAATATATGCGCCATTTGCAAGGAAAATTTATTGATGTTTCCTCACTAAATAGATAATACTTGCCATGAAAAGTAATTTTCTTTGAAAAGGGTCCAAATTAATGTGTATTATTTTTGAGGAAAATAATTTTGGCGTTTGAGTATTTTTGTGATAGTAAATGTTAATCAATTTGAGACCAAAATTTGATCCATAGAATGGGAGAAATATCTCCCCAAATTGACTTGACGAAAACGAATATCAACATTGACGCCATGTTAGCTGCCATCTAAATAATTTAGCCTAAACACATGAGTTTATTGACTCTCAAATGAGAACTTAGGGTCCATTTGGCATGTGGTTATTATTGGATTATTCACTGTTTAGTTTTTTGTCCTTATTTGAAATTTTTGTTTAATTTTTTGTTTTTCATCAATTTTTTGATGATTGTTGGTTCGTCTCGACAAGAGCTTTCAGAAAAATTATCAATCATCGACTAAATTTGAAAAAAGTTCAGAAAAGACAAAAAATAAGCCAAAAACAGCGTCCGTGTTGGCTTATTTTCGTCTTTAGTGACTTTTTTTTAACTTTTGGACATAATTTTATACTTTTTAGATTCCTTTCGTCGATACGAACCAATAATCCACGAAAAAATGACATAAAAATAACAAATACAAAAAAAATTTGAATAAAGACAAAAAATAAGCCAAAACAAAAATTTTGGCCAAATAGACCCTTAGTCTCATAAAAATATGCATGCGGCCAATCTTTGAATACAATTCTACAAGCTATGAAAATTTGAGCAAACACAATCTTGAAAATAGTGCACATGTGTATTGTATTTAGGGTAAAATACAATAACCTCTCTTGAGATTTCTAATAAATACATAAATTTTCTTCGTGGGTTTGAAAAATACAATCGCCTCTCCTGTTTCTAACTATTAGACCATTACTCCATTGCCGTTAATTTTCGGTATACAACATTTATTCTTGATCGTGAAATGACACTTTTAGCCCTTGAGGTTATTGCATTTTCACTCCATCTTGTTCTCAACCTGTTTATATAAACTTCATACTTCAATATCAAAAGTTGTTAAAGAAAAATTTAAGATTTCAATAATTTTGTCAACACATAAAATGTTTAGTTTTAAGTTTCTAGATCTAGATTAATCTTGGCTCCATTTCTATTTTCAACTCATGGAATGAGAGAGTTCGGGTATAATATTGAAAAAAATTGGATACACAAATTTTGATTACTAAAATACACAACTAAAGTTAAAAAATGCATAGTTAATATAAAAATAATGCATAATTAATAACCATAAAATACGTGTAACTAATGAGCTAAAAAATATGGGTACGGTGTACCATACATAAAAAAATATGCATACGATGTGCCAAAAATATGCGCAACATTCTTCAAAACTATGCGTACCAATTTGTCATATACTTTCAAGATACAAACCTCCATAACTAACAAAAAAAATACATTTATACGAATATCTTTTTTTTTTTTTTCGCTGGTCATGATGCTCAAGAAAGTGATGCTTGAAAAATGATAATTAAATCACAAAATAAATTTATACGAATTTTATTCTTTGTAATTCTGACATTCCCATTAAATCATAATTGAAAAAAAATACATTGAAAGTACGACTAATGCATTTGTTAAAAATTACTAAAATAAAAAAAAAATTACAAATCTTTGTAAGGTGAGAGGAGAAATAGAAGTTGCGTGCGTTAAGAAGTTTTTTTTTTAATTTTTATAGATATTGACAATGGCTTTTAAGCATTTTAAAAAACTATTTTGCTTGCCTCATCAAAATTAATCTTACCGTTACAGTAACTAACGGGAAAAATGTAATAACCTAATAGTTTCAAAAGAAAAAAATAATTATACTTTTCGAAACTCCAGGAAAAATCGGTGCATTTTACCTCGTGTATTTTCCTTTATTTATTTATTCGTACGAATTACAACAAGGGTCAAGTCCCCTATTCCACCAACCCTGCATTAGGAGACACCAAAATAATGCTCACTTTCCTTTGTTTTATCCTTTTGGCTCACGCCATATCCCCTGCCTCTTCACAAGTCAAGAACATATTCCTATTGGCCGGACAAAGCAACATGTCCGGCCGCGGCGGCGTGATCGACGGCATCTGGGACGGCGTCATCCCGCCGGAATGTTTGCCCAATCCAGAAATCCTCCGCCTAGCCTCAAACCTCACGTGGGTTTCCGCAAGCGAGCCGCTACACAAGGACATCGACGTGAAAACAACCGTCGGGGTGGGTCCCGGAATGGCGTTCGCCAATTCGGTAATGGGCAGTGACTCGAGCCTCGGCGTGGTGGGATTGGTGCCTTGTGCAATCGGTGGGACCAAGATTAGCCAGTGGGGTCGTGGGAGTTTTTTATATGACCAGTTGGTGAAGAGGGCTAGCGCCGCCGTGGAAGGCGGAGGGAAGATCCAGGCGGTTTTGTGGTATCAGGGGGAGAGTGATACGGAGGATTTAGAAGATGCGACGTTGTATAAGGGGAGATTGGAGAAGTTTTTCATGGATATTAGATCTGATCTTCAGTCTCCTTCACTACCAATAATTCAGGTAAACTACGAATCACCAATCACATCTGCTCTATTTTTTCCTCTAGCAAGGCGGCCTTATGGAGTGGTAAATGGGAGTAGGAAGTTCCCTTGGGATAAATATATTTTTTAGGTATTTTTATAAGTTTGTCCGACAAAATATCTTGTCCTACAAAATTATACATAACATAAATATTTTGGTAATGTTTCCGACAATTTTTCCTCGGCTATCACTTGCAAAGGAAATTAGACAAACCGGTGCTTTGCCGGTCAACACCCTTCCGATGCCTGAGTTAGTGATCGAAATGTTATGAATGACATGAAAAGTAGGAGAACTCTTCTCTAAGACTTTAGAACGTATCTTTGTTTTCACTTTGGATTTCCTTTTACCTTCACGGCCTTTTCTGTTTTTTTTCGGAGTTCGTTAGCGACGGGGCTTAGCCTTTCACCAATTTCGGAATCCTTATCTATAGCAGCCGTTACTTCCCCCCTAGGCAGGTGTGATCCTTAGCTTCTCCCCTCTTGAAGCCTTCTTAACTTATCTCTGCCTTTTCACCTTAAAATTCTTATCTTTGCAGAAGGAAAGAATTATTAATGCTAGTTATTACTAGAAAATGCGAAGAAATATATTTTTCTCACCACTAGGATGAAATTGGCGAGAAAAATACTTTTGCTCGTTAGTCATATATTTTTCTAATATGCGCCATTTGCAAGGAAATTTTATTGCTCAGCGATGATATTTAACTTATGTTTCCTCGCTAAAATAGATAAAAATTGCGACGAAAAATAATTTTCTTTGAAAAGGGACCAAATGTGTATTATTTGTGAGGAAAATAATCTCGTCTCCAAATTTCTACGCGTTAGATTATTTATGTGGTAATGAATATCTAAATATATTGTCAATCATTCAGATGTCAATTAAGTTAGGATTAAGTCTTAACTGCTGTGATGTTGCCGGAAAAGAATTAAGCCTTACGTGGTTTATATTGATTTTAGGTGGCATTAGCATCAGCAAAAGGACCATTTCTTGAGAAAGTAAGAGAAGCTCAGTTTGGAATAGACCTTGCAAATGTCAAATGTGTTGATGCCAAGGGACTGGACCTAGAACCAGACCACTTGCATCTAACCACTCCAGCACAGGTTCAACTCGGGGAGATGTTGGCCGGTTCATTCCTCCAAACCCGGCCTGGACCCCTCACAAATAATGCCCCCAGAAGATTTCGTAATTACGTTCATGACCTTCTCCCCTTGCTCCATGTGTAGTTCTTTGATTGCTATAGTAGAAAATTGCAATTATTCATGATTCGAGGGATAAGTTGTTGAACAGGTTTGGAAGGGAAAAGTATAGATAAAATAGTGTTAAATACATAGAAGATTTTGTATTATTGTCTCTCTTTAGATTTTTAATTGTATTTCGGCCCCCTCTACTTTAAATTATTGAGTATTAACGTTATTGTCTTTTTATCCTTTTTTTCTCAATTCTTACCAAGTTTGCGTCAATTTTTTGAATGAATTGTTCATTTTGACGGATAGAATCTAGAAAGTAAAAAAATTATGATCAAGAGTCTCAAAAAATTCACTGAAAATTAAAAAAAAGTTTTAAAAAGAGAGATTTTATTGTTTTTAGTATCTTTAGCGTCCTCTTATGTAATCGGTGCAACCTTCGGGGACAGGAATATGAACTTTGTTGAGCTGCTTGGCTTACATTAAAAATGACACAAACTCAAAAACCTCCTCTAACTCTAGTAATTTATATGATCGATAAGGAAATAGTTAAATCTCCAAATAAAACCTTTGGGATCAACGGTTCTAACCATAGAAAATTCCTCTATTGATAGCATCCTTATTCGCTTCTCCGAGAACTATCCCACTTGTTTGATATGCGTGCTATTATCAAAGAGGGTTTGTTGTTGGCACTATATTGGAAAGAGAATGCGTAGCCTTTTGTAGATGCTTCATGGCTTTAAGGAAAAAATAGAAAAAATTTCGTGTTAGGAAGTTTGTTGACACACATGGAATACCTAGTAATTGGGGACATGAGTCCCCAATTTTTCTAACATAACTACTTTTTTCTCACATTTCGTTCTACAAAAAACATCAAATTTGACGGTGATTTGATTTCTATACTACTTTTCTATATGATTAAACTACTGCGATTAACTTTTTCATTAATTTCACCTACAAAATGAACCAATTGTATATTTTCTTTCACTACTTTTTGTTGAAAACGATTTTCTTGCAAATTTTTTTTTGATAAATGAACAGAGTCTTGAGGTGATTCTTATCTCACAAGATTATAAAAGAGTAATTAATGGTGATGATAATAGGAAAAATCACCCAATCAAATGAAAAAAATAAAAAAAGATTATTAAGTTTAGGCAATGTTTGATAATTGGTCTTGTTTATGTTTTAGTATCCGTTAAGCACGTGAACGGCGTAAAAAACCATGTTCATCAAATATAAATGAGTAAATTTCGCGTATACCCCCTGAGGTTTCTTACAAAGACAGCCACCGACCTTCAGTTTTAAAAAATGAGAGGAATATATCTCCCCCTGTCAGAAACGGAAGGTTAACGGGATTAATGGATTTATTGAAATTATTTGGATGCCCCCGTCTATGAATTTCACGTAAACCCAGTTTACATTTCACGTAACTCCCGCTCTCCCAATGTAAATGGGCATAATTAGCTGTTTTGATTTTTTTTCCATTTTGACTAGTGGGAGAAATTAAATAAATAAATAAATTCATCCAAAAGTTAATAAGAGTTCGGTAAAGTTGAAAACAACTTTTAAATTTTTTTTTGTTTGTCTTAAACTTTTATCAAAGTTGATTTATTTGTTATTTTCTTTCAATCATTCTCGCAAAGATGAGTAAAAAATAGAATTTAAAATATCTACTTTAAATATTATCACTAAAATACTTAATTTGATCTATGTTATATATGTATTATTTTTTTCCCCTCGTAGTATCTAGTATACATTTCAACGTAAATTGGCATAACGTCAGGTGTTTGGACTTTTTTTTTTTATGTTGAACCTTTGTTTTCATTGCAATGACGGAGAGAATTTGGCTCAATTTGGCCTAACTCGATTATAATCGAGTTTTGTCTCTATTCAATTTTTTTCGTATTTGTTATTTTGATCTCTATTTTTTGTGGATTATTGGTCCGTCTCGAAGAGATGAATCTAACAAGTATAAAATTATGTCTAAAAGCTAAAAAAATCACTAAAGACAACGAATAAACACAAAAAAAACTCTATTTTTATATTATTTTTGTCTTTTCTGAACTTTTTTCAAATTTGATCCATTATTTATAACTTTTCTGAAAGCTTCCGTCGAGACGAACCAATAATCCAAAAAAAGTTGACGAAAAATAAAAAAATGCAAAATTTTTTCAATTAAAGACGAAACAATAATCAAATAATCAAGTTAGGTCAAACCTAGCTTTTGAATAAATATAATTTTTCATTCAAAAGTTAAAAGGAGTTTAGTCAAATTAAAAATAACTTCTTTTTTTAAAAATTTATTTGTCCTAAAATTTTATCAAAGCTGATTTATTTTTTATTTCCTTCCAATTGTTATCGTCTAGATGACAATTGGAACACGTGATTTGACCTAGAAAGTCCTTTAGCGGAGCGGACTAATATTCTGATCAGATATTTAGGCTCCATTTGGCCTGACTGAATTATTGGATTATTCACTGTTTAGTTTTTTGTCCTTATTTAAATTTTTTTTTAAATTTTTTATTTGTCATCAATTTTTTGATGGTTGTTGGTTCGTCTCGACAAGAGATTTCAAAAAAGTATAAAATTATGTTAAAAAATTAAAAAAAGTTCAGAAAAGACAAAAAATAAGCCAAAAACAGCGTCTGTGTTGGCTTATTTTTGTTTTTAGTGACTTTTTTAAAATTTTTGGACATAATTTTATACTTTTTAGATTTCTTTCATCGATGCGAACCAATAAGTTACGAAAAAATGATATAAAAATAACAAATACAAAAAAATTAAATAAAGACAAAAAATAAATTAGAAAATTCACCCAGGCCAAATGGAGCCTTAGTTCTCATGTTTATCAGCGCATTTGTGTGTAATTCATGACAGTCACCTTCCATCCACTTTCCAAACGGAGACTAATGGAATTTATGAGTATGAAAACCATACCTAAGAGAGGTTCTTGCACAGCAAGAGTTGCTATGTCTAAAATTATATAATTTTGGTGTATAAAATGCTCCACGATTCCTTCTCCTTGATTGCTTGTTTGGCATTAAAAAAAAATACCCAACTAATTGTTTTGACCAGTAAAAAAAATAAATAATTTTACAAACACTGCTACCACCCCTATTTTGAAGAAAGGAAAATACTAAGAATTCATTGTTGACTTGAAAAATTATTTTCTAATCACCCGTGAACTCAGAATTTTTAAAATAAAATTTCTTTAATAGATTTCTTATTTTATCTTAAAACAATGAATTGTTACGGATAAACTTAACATTTGTTTTTTTGGAATCTTAGATGAATTTTTTTCTGTTTTGACCGAAATTGAAGAGAAATGATTTCACAAACTGCACTGCCTTTCTATTTTGGAAAATAAAAAGTGACTAATACAGCTCATTTAAATTTTTTCCAATTGTGTTGTTTAAATTTTATTCTCAAAAAAATACTAAAAATTTATCATTAACTTGAAAAATTATTTATGAATTAACTGTGAATTCAAAATTTTCAAAATAAAATTTCTTTAAAGAATTTCTTATGTTATTCTATTTTTTTTTTTGATGAATTTATTATTTTATTCTAAAATTTGGTTAACATTAAATATTATACAGTAGTATAGATAATAAATAGTAATTTTAGATATTTTGTTCATCGAAAGCTTGTCCAATTAGATATTTATTGTCGGTGACTACGTGGAGATGCTACAACCACAAATTAAGATATTTATTCCCTCCGGGCCTATCGTGTCAATACCTCTGTGATTCTTTGCCAAGATCCAATCGAAGCCGTCCACGACAATGCTAACGTGTCCATACAAATAGGCCAAACCACATCTACATATAGTGCCCCCAATCCCCATCACAACCAGAAAGGAAAAAAAAATTTCCAATTTCAAGAAATCAGACATGAGTACCACAAAGGTAAATTCTTTTTCCTCTTTCAATTTGACAGAATTTGATTTTCTTGGGTTATATTTCAACTTGTAGCCATTATTTTTCTAATGGGTCCATCTTTTTTTTTTTTTGGTAAATTTCAGGGGACTGAGGAGAAACATGAGGAAGGTGTAGTGGAGACGAAGGTGGAGACGGTGGATTACCGGAAATCAGCGGGGCACGACGACGAACCGCCGACGAAGGAGAACATCGAAGTGATTCACTGCACAGATGAGGTTGAAGATCCTGGGGTTTTGGCTAAAGCAGTTGATGCAGTGAAAGAGACATTCCAATCTGCTAAAGATGCCACTTCTAATGTCGCTGGCAAGGGTGGAAAATAAGAACCTGATTTTTAGAATAGTAAATAAATTACGAGTCAGAGAAAGTCTACGAACACGATTTTTTGCACACAGATCCAGAAACAAATGCGTTCGGAAATCGTCTGATTCATGTGAAGCTTTTCAAAATAATGTAAGTTTCACGTGCATCGGTCGGTCTGTGCTCGGGTTTGTACAGAAAAGGTGTGTGTACAAAAAGTCTGTAGATTTGCTCTTCTAAGAGATTTAATTTAATTTGGAACTCTTCGAAGAGGGTTTCGTGTGTATCGGACGGAAGATGTGTCCGGATCTGTGCTTTTAAGAGATTGTTTTCAACTTTTCCATTTTTCTGTTTTTTGTTTTCTTACAAGTCAATAAAATTGCTTGAATTTTTGTGGTGTTATACATTCTGAAGTCCCTTTGCTCCAATTGGGTTTGCTTCCTTGGTTTTCCTATTATTATATTTATATTACAAAGCAAAGACTATTAATTTTAAAAGACAGAACTTATCTTTAGTAGTTCAGCCTCGTTGAAATTCAGTGGTTAGGAATCTCTCTTATATGTTGTTAATGTTTATTTGTTAACAATTTGGATTAATTTGCTTGTATTTTGATTAATTTTGAGATGATTATTTTGTCGTTCACTAACAAAAAAATTAATTAAAGTTGTATGAACTAATTTTATAAGAATTTAGCATTTTGAAGATTTTAAACTTTATATGCTTAAATAATGTTAGAAAGGGATAAATTCATAAGCTGAGAGTTTTGATTACCAAACTGTTATATGTTATTAATTTAGTGATGGTTAACTCTTTAAGAGTTGGTTTGTGATCAAGATTTTAGATTTAGAGAGATGTTTTTTTTAAGTTCTAGGTTTAAAATCTTTCAGATGTTATTAATTAGATGGGTTAATTCATACGGAGTGAAAGTTTAAATTTAAATGAGACTTTTACAAGTGAACGATGAAATTGATTTTTGGAAAATTGGTTAATATTAAATTGGTGATAATTTTAAAATTAATTGGATACCTTCGTTATGAAAAAAGAAAAAGAAGTGATGGTTGTTAATATTTGTATCCCGTGGTTGGATTCTTAAATAAGATTTTATGGGGAAAAAGCAGGACGAGGAGAGGAAAACGAAAAAGGGGTTTTTTTTTTTTTTTTTTTTTTTTTTCTGGGAGGCTATAAAAGAGTCAAATGACGAAAGGTATTGAATTTTTATTTGTGATTGTTATTTCGGAACAATAATTAGCAAGTTCTTTTAACATGTTGCTATAAAGCAATTAAAATGTGGTGAAAATTTCAGTTTGTGATTTATTTGTTAGTGGTGAAAATTTTAAAAAAAATATAATGAAATATAGAAAGAAGAGGATATAATAAAAATAGAGATTTGTTATAAAAAAATAAATAGTTATAAATAATTTATTTGATTAATTTTGTAATTAATAATAATATTTAGATAAATATAAAAGAATATGAAAAAAATAAGAGAGGAATAAAGGAATGAGTATCTAAATTTTATCCCTCTAGGTTGATAAAATATGGACCTTAAATATCATATTTGGGGTTTAAAATCGATAATAAATTTTGAATATAACAATCTAAATTACTATATCTATAGTTCAAATTTTATATTCTTCGTTGACATGTAGGCCTTATTTGTTAATGACCAGAGATACCTATTATGCACTGCACATGACAGAATGTGTTGCGCGTTAAAAAATATATATCGTTTTGGTGCATGAAAATTTGCCCAAAAATTTGAGCAATTTTTGAATAAATTTTTATGCGTCAAAATGACGTTTTTGACCGCAGTACACTGTGCTCTCCACAATGCACAACATGATCTCCATTTCGATTGTTAGAGGCTAAAGGAGTTGTATAAAATTTGGACACCAAATATAATAATTCGAACTATTATATATCCAAAGTTTGTTAGCAATTTTAGACCTTAATATAATATTCGGGCCCAAATTTTATGTGCATGCAGGAAGATAAAATTTGAATCCCTCTGTGTTCAGATTATGATTTCCTTCCATATCCTTTCCTATTTCTAGAAATATTGTTATTAATTGTAAGCATGTCATTTGTATTCTTTTATAAAAAAAATACTCAATCAAAATATTTATAAATATTTACACATCTATAATAAATTTTTTATTCTACTATCATATCCCTTTTACTATATTCACTATATTATTTTTATAATATATATTACAACTTCAGAACGGTGTAAAACTCGTAAAAGACATTTTCATAGTAACATTTGAGATTATTTTCATTTCACGGTTAAAGTTTATTAACGTTCATCATTTCTCACTCTTTATTTTTCTAAACTAATTAATTTCTATGAATATTAATTTTTTAATATATAATATATACATATTTTTATTATGAAAGATATTGCGTGATTTGGACCAATTATCATTAAAATTACAATACACAATAGTGTGAGGCTCTCTCCAAATCAAGGTTCTGAATACCGAATCAGTTTGAGTACCGATTTTTCTATTGGTACCGGTCATGTACTGAGTACATATATATATATATATATATATATAATATAACTACAAAGAGAAAGTCTAAAAAAATTAATTTTTTTCAAAACTCTTAAAAAAAAATCCGATACCGGCCGATTGGCCGGTACGGATGTTATTGAGAACTGTACAGTACTAGAGGTACTCAATATAATTTTTATACTAAAATAATATGTACCAACTAGTACGATACAGTATTTACAATATTGCTCCAAATATATTTTTACAAAAACTAAGATTATTTTGATCAAATAATTGAAATTCATTACAGAAAAATTACATAATGCAACATGATAATAACTGGTTAAAATCCTCATATAAATTTAATATTATTTGTGGGGGCGCACGCACGAGAAGGGACCTATGATTTGTGAAGAGTCGTCGAAAGCCTAAGAAAAATGACAAGGTAAATATGAACTCCATACCCGTAGAGCAACTCCAACTAATATGCTCTGCATTTTCCGGCAATGGGACTGCGGCTATAGGGTATTTCGTTGTTTCCCGCTCCATTTTGTCCAATCCTTCGTCTCTCTGATCCGCATATTGAATTATTCGTTTTATTCTGTTACTTCTTCCGACGGTGTAGAAAGCCTTCAATCGCCCTCTGTTTTTTTTAATCAGTCAATCACCCTTTGCTACTAGTAATTTGCAAGACTTTACTACCTCTTCTACAAAAATCATTGTTCGCAAGAATTTGGGTTTGGGATCTTTTGTTCAATAAGGGAAGAAGTGGGTCTATGATATGTTTTCTGGTACGAGTTAATTAAGTGAAGCATCATTCTTCTTTTGTCGCTCGCTAACTGTTCGACAAAATGTTTCACCGATAAAACAACATTTTGGATTGGATTGGATTAGCATTTGACGTCTTTGGAATTTTATTCCACCAGTGTCCATAATATGAGCGTGATTGGGTTTGCATTTTGAATCACAACTTTCTGCTGTTTTGGCAGCCATTATAAAAATAGCTTCTTTTTACCCACCTTTACTCTAGTCCAGCTGATTGCCGCCTCCTTTTTCTTAGCGAAACAGTGAGAGGTTTCGTGTTCAACTCGTGATGGTTATATCTTGACGTACCCAGTATGTGTTGCTTGTGGGTGAGGGCAGACGTTTGTAGTAGTAAGTGGAGTCAACTAACCCCTTGTGTTGGAAAATACTTAACACCAATGCTTATAAATACTAGCTCCCCCCCTGTTGTGGGTGGTCTTAAAGACTACGGGATTCGCCTTGCAAGGGTGGACCAATGTAGCCCTGCTTGGAGTGGTTCCCAGTTGGTAAAATACATAAATAAATCTTGGCTTCTGTTTGTTTTTATTTGTTACTTACAGAATTTGAATTGTCTTATTTACCAAAGTTGATTTGCATTTCATGAGATTTCATAATACAACTAAAAACTTTGGCTTTTGCAGGAGTTCTGGTTTTGGGTTCTGCTTAAGACTATCACACAATGCAATTAGTCACTGCCAGTACCAGATAACTTTATTGAATTTCAGTATTAGCAAATGAAGAGTGGTATGGCAGACTCATGTAATGTTCTTTTGATATAACTGGACTATATGTATCATTAACTCATCAACTTCTTCACTAGACAGATGTTTCGGTGGTTATCGTGTAGTGCAGAAGCATATGGTTTTCTCTACGGAAATCGGAGAGGATTCAACTACCAGCAAAAACTGAATCTGGTCAATGTAAAGTTAAAATGGGTGAAAGATAAGGTATTGGATGCTGTCATAGCCAGTGAGAGGGATCTCAGGGCAGTGTGCACCCTTGTTTCCATCATATCCTCTGATCCTCAATGTTCCGCACCTGTATACCGCCTCTCCCGCTGTCGAGGACAACTTGGTCTTCCACATGATCTTAAGATTTCCACATTTGTAAGGAGATATCCCACTATTTTTGATGAATTTCATGTCCGTGATAGTGGTGGCACTCTTGTCCCTTGTTTTCGCCTGACCCCTGAAGCCCTAAGTCTCTACCAAGAAGAACTTGACGTCCTTGAACATAATCGGAAGGACATTGTTGATAGACTTTGTAAGCTTCTTATGCTCACCAAGGGAAGGACTCTTCCTTTACATACAATTGAACAGTTAAGATGGGACATGGGCTTGCCTTATGGCTACGAGCACTCCGTGATTCCACACCACCCAGAATTATTTTCATTATTTCGCCTTCCTGACGATCGTGTTGGCTTAAGGCTTTTATTCTGGGATGACCATCTTGCTGTCTCTGAGATGCAAAAAAATCTTGGTTTGCAGGAAAAGGAAGATGTTAAAAATGGCTGCTTAGCCTTTCCGGTTCGATTCACAAGGGGTTTTGGGTTGAAGAGAAAATGCATGAAATGGTTAGAAGAGTGGCAGAGGCTCCCTTATACTTCTCCTTACTTGGATGCCTCCCATTTGGATCCCCGTACAGATGTATCTGAGAAGAGGATTGTTGGAGTCTTTCATGAGTTTCTTCACCTTACTATACAAAAGAAAACTGAGCGGAAGAATGTGAGCAACCTCCGTAGACCACTGGATTTGCCCCAGAAATTTACAAAAGTATTTGAACGACATCCTGGCATCTTCTACATTTCTAAGAAGAGCGACACCCAAACTGTTGTCCTCAGGGAAGCCTATGATCGTCAGCAACTCATCCAAAAACACCCCCTTGTTGATATTAGAGCAAGGTATTCAAACATGATGCAGCAAGGGTTCCTTGATAGGAGTAGGGGCTTGTACAAGAGAAGTGTAAGGGGACCTTTAGCGGAGGATGGATTAAATAGTGATTGTGTTGATGAGTTTAGTGACAATGCTTACAAATCTGAAGGAGAGTCAGAGAGCCATTTTCTTTCGGAGTATGAGTCAGATGAATAACAAGCTGATTTGCTGATTCTGCTGGCGATGTTAGCCAGTATAATTTTTCTTTCTCCTCACAATGGGGAAAATTAACGATGCTAAGGGTCTTCTCCAGGTATCGTGAACTTTGCAATAGTTTTTGAGTTCATTGGTTGTCTACATATAATGATTCAGCTCTTGACAAATCTTAAAGAATTTGTAACTTGGTTAAGTTGGTTAACATATCTTGATAGCACCTCTCTATACTTTCTGCTCTTTAACCTAAATCAATTCGATCCCCAGAAAAAAGGAAGGACAAGAAAGACAAAATATGTAGAGTCTGTGTAATTTGCTGCTGCAGAGATCTAGCTGGAAATGCAAGCCACTACTCCGCTCCTTGGATTGACGTGATTAATAATGTCACTTAAAGTCTTTAGATTTAGACTTATTTTTCTGATGATTTGAAGTGCTTTAGTGAAGTAAATTTTATTTGGATTGGATTATTTTGACTTAGGTCCAAACTTTTTGCTCTCTTTATTTGATTTCCTAGAAAAGTATGCTAAAAGTTTAGACTGTAACTGGATAAAAGGGAGAAAAAGTGGAAATTTTTATGTGATGTCGCGTAAGTACAAACACAATAAGGAATGTTAACAGTTAGTTGGCCAGTTGGATTCGAGTGGAGTGTAGGCTAGGAGCTCACTTTACGCAGTGTGATATAGTTTTGGTCTAATCTTCTTAGGTAGGAAGGAAATTCGAAAACCTATCCCAGTGTCTGCTATTGCCTAAAGTACAGTCTATCTTCGATACTTGCGTTACAGCTATTATCTTTTTTTTTTTAGACATTTGTAACGTTCTGCTTACTGAAACTGTAAAATTGAATTAGACAAGGGGGAAAAGTAGTTGCAGCTGTAATGTTCTTGAAGTAGATGGGGGAAAAGGACTAAAATAGTGAATGGTTGTGCTCAAAATCCTGGAATTTTGATTCCAATCTTAGTCTGGTACTATCTTGCTAGAGAAACTTGAAAAACTAAAGGTTTAACCTTTTCATTTTGTACCAGAAGACGGAATATGGTAACAAGTTTTGACCCCAGTTAATTTCTTCTTGTCAATCGTTACTAGCCTGCCTTACTTATGGCGATTTAATGTTTTATCTAATTATCTCCGTGGAAGAAGAAATCAGCATGTCCCTTAAGCTTTAAGTAGCTGCTTACTCAGATTTGCCAATTGTTCATGTTGTTAATAGATTATAGTGCTCTAGACTTTCTTTCCATTTTCTAGTGAGGCTTATGACCGTGAGTTGTTTCTTGACATGTCACACTCAGCAAGAAAAAATGTTCAAAACGCTAAATAATTGGGTTTGATTTCAGCCAGTGTGATCGAAAATAATTGGGTTTGATTTCAGCCAGTGTGATCTTCATTTTGTCGTGTATTTAGATCCAATCCCGGTTCTAGTCTTTCCCTTTCATTGCCAAATTTGTTTCCCGACGAGTTGCTAATTTCATCTCTTTCTTAAACAAAAAAGAAAAAAGAAAGAAAATATCTCTCTGAAGTTTATAGGCAAATAAATGCAACTAGCAGCAGCAAGATGGGTCCCAGAGTGTCAAGTTGCTTCCTGTGTTCATTAAAAAGATAAATGTGCTTGGACCTCCTCAGGAGAAACCTGCTTTAATCTGAAAGACTTTGTACTACTGAAGGGGAGTGAACAAGTTTGTACTCGTGCACCGACATGAAGCCCTTGGGGAGCAATATATTAGCAGCAATGTCTCTGCCCTTGGGGATGTGGTAACTCACACCATGCCTACAATGAATATTTTTTTGAAATTGCTTTCTGCAGAGTAGTTATGGGAACACTATTTCCTGCCCCTCGTGTACTTTTGGCATTAGCTCTATTCTCCATATCAATATATAGAAAATATGTGGAGGAATTGCTATGTTTTAGTTTTTAGCATATTTCGATTCAATGAGCTTTGGATCAGAATGTCTTGTTGCCATAGCATTAAGATGAAATAATTGGATGCCGAAATGTTATGTTGAAGTTGCGATTACAGGGACTTTAGTTGTCTAAAGTGGTTAAATTGCAATCCAAATGAATGATTGTTTGAACTGCAACTTAGGAGATAAATATGAGAACGGTGTAATTATGAACGTTTGATGTACATTCTCCATTACCAGATGGATGGTGGCAACTCATAGACCGAAACAAAATTACTGGGAACCCTTCTCAATCGGTCTTCTTCTGCTCAGTAAATAAATTAAATTAAAGGTCTACACCAAATTTGGTTAATCTATATTTGTGAAATGCTAGGTCTTCTCATACTGTTTTGCTTCTGAGTGCTTTCATGTGGAGGTTCCAGGAAAATTTGCTCCAAGGAAAAACGTCTCAATGATGCCGCGGTTTTCCATTAAAAATGAAGATTAGCTTCGGATCAATCAGTGTCACCTTCCATGAGATCAGCAATGGTAAGTTTGCCACAATTAGTGTTGTCTAATGTGTCAAACTGGTTGCATATTTGCGTGAAGTCTTTCTCTGCTATTTTCCCCATTTCCTTGAGCTTGAAGATTATATACTCGGACTTGCTGCAGCCCATCAGCATATCAGTGAGATGAAAAGGTCGTCAGAACGCAATAGTATAGTTAGAGACAACGATAAAGATGAATGATGAGGAATATGATACGACTCTCAATATGCAAGTAGAAATGTGCAGGCAAAATAACAAGACATTCTGCTTTAAAACTCCGGTGTGCACCTGTGTCAGACACTCAGCATTTAAGGATATTGGACGCGTGTTCAGCATATCAGGTTGGAAATGCACCCAAGTAGTTCGCATGATGATTATGCACAAGACTCTCTGTACCTTCATAAAATAATGACATGGTACACTAAAAATGTATAATGGGTATCCAGTAAGTATGAAATCGAGCCTTGTCCTAGTGTGTATCAACAAGAGAATTTGATGAATCCAATATGAAGATGCATACCTACACCCAATTCCTAAGCCCTAGCCCATGTAACGTAGACGTAAGTCCACTTACAGTACTAGATAATGATTGTGTATTGTGTTTTTCAAGATTATATTTGTCCATAATTTTTCTGTAAAGTGTTATTTTAATATTGTAATGCTTTATGAAGTCAGCGACTAGTTCACTTATGTTCTTATCATTTTATATAACCTAATCCTTAGCTTTTTGACATCCTGGAAGTCAACACAGATATTAGTGTTCTAGTTATTATTCAGTAGAATTTGACAATACAATCTCAAACAGGCACCGAATGGTTTCCCCAATTCACAGTCTGCATGTTCATCTTGTTTCTGCCTTTTTCTTTTATTTCCTGTTCCCACATTTGGCTCCCATATTCAAAACAATCCACAGGTGAGCAAGTTGGCTGGTGATGGGCATCAAGGAGGAGGCTTTCACACAAAGTTTAGTCATCAACTTATCCCATCACATCGCTCCTACATTCAGGTACCATGTGTATGAATACTTTGGAGAAGAGGAAAAGAAAGAGAGAGAGAGAGCGCTCTCTACCCTGATAGCCTCGATAGAGTAGCTATTCTGAATAATTGCTACAGGAGCTAGAGAAGCTGTCAAGCTTGCAACCTAGTATGTACGATAATTTAGGAGCGTAGTTCCAACAGTGTTTTCTTTCTGTCCTTGTTGGAGAGTTACTATAGGGATTTATATATAAGCTATAGTTTGGCGATCCCTTAGGTATTTTGGTATAATGATAGTTCTACTCACTCTTCATCTTTTCAGTCCTTCCTGGATAGTTTAATGCCAAATGGGATCTTCTTTGTTGAGATCCCAAACTGAAGCTTGAGGAGTGACCATTGACCAATGAACATGTCAGTGCTCTCGTAAATATGGAGACTTGACAACACCTAGGAATCTTTACTCCCATGGCACCGCAAATCCATACAATCTACGAAATCTAGAAAATAACTCAGCTGGTCTATGATATTCTTTGCCATCTGCAGGGCACTTCATATGGCATTCTTTCCCCCCTATCATCCTTCATATGCCCAAGTCACCCACTAATGTTCCTGTTACATTTGTCTACTGTGAAGACTTCAACATTCCACCAGCCATAATGAGAATGACATCCTTCAGTCATAAAATAATCTCTTCAATGAAATATATCTGGAGCAAGTATGATGGCCAAGAACATATAAGACCCATTGCTTCTCAAGTACATGTAACGTAAGGCTTCACGTGAATGATTTGAAGATGTTTGTTGCTAACCTTATCAAACCTGATTTCTCATTTTGGCGACCAAGTGTCACGAACTTGTTAGTTTCCAAGCAGTTCGTGCGGCACTCAGACACTCACACTTGAACTTGGTGATGCTAAGTAAGCCTTTGTGTGTAGGAAGAGTAAGAAGATGCTAAGTTTGGGAGAATGGAGAGTATATTGCTTGAAAGAAAGCTTTTACAAAGAGAGCATACAACTTTTAGAGCTTTTCCCCAGGTGTCTTGGCCAAATGAGGCCTCCATCTATTTATAGGCACCATAGGGGATTCTAGATTCAATCTACTGCCTAATTTTCTCAGTGTTTACATGCTGCGTATTTCTAATTTTGCTTGACTCATGATCTCAGCCCAGTTTTTAAAGATTAGATTGCTCATATTCTAGAGTCGTTGTAGTAGAATTAACCCATTACTTTTTGTAAAGGTATGGTGGATTCTATTCTCAATTTGGTTCACTTACATGAAGTGGAGGCTTGGGTATTGTAGCATGAAAGCCTGGAGTCTCTGTAGAACTTACTGAGCCTGAAAGAATTCTCTACAACATGCTTTTTCACTGTTTTTAAATTTTCTTCTATTTCCCACGAATTGTTCTGGGGTTCCATTTTGAGGGTGTTCAGAATTCGTAGTTGCACGAAACAAGGGTGGGAGAGGGAGCTGGTGCGGGTGCTTGGGAGCAAGAGAATATAGAAGAATCTAAAGTTAGGAGTGTGTAAGTACACACACATTTATAATGAGGTAAATAAAAATATAAATACTTAAGAAGAATTGTTATTTTGTTGTTAGTCCTAGTAGGCATAGTCAATTCGTAATTTGTGACAACTCTAAATGTCATTTTGATGAATATAAGTAAATATTATATGTATACTAAGTACGTAAGCAAATTTGAGTTAATATTTTCTTATTATATTTTTTTGGGAGCTAATATGTATTTGAGTTAATATATTCCGTAGAGTTTTTATGCTTTTTTGAAATTGGTTCCTTCTTCGATGGAGCGAGGTTTCTCGTTGATTCTGGCTTGAGAGCGTGGGGTTGGGGTTTTAAGATGGATTCGCCACCATAATAGAAGGATGCCGCCACTGAAGTTTAGATATTGAGTTTATAGTATTATAATCAGTATTTAAATCATCTTGCAAGAACTTTCGAATACAGATGCATCTGTAGTAAAGTCAATGCCCCAGTTTAGTGCCACATTAGTAGCTGCACTTCTATTTTGATCTTTCTAGCACATGTCAAGGTCCTTATAATTTGTCATTGTTCATTATTAATGAGTTTTTTCTTGCCTTTCTTTATCAGCAGTTGGTTGTAATGGTCATCCTAGGCATTTCCAACTTTCTACCCGAATCTCTTCTTTCTTCTCCTCTTTTTACTTTGATCAAAATATCCAATTTTGTTGACAAAAATTCGTAGAATCGACCCAAATCATTTGGGTAAACGTGTTTCGCTCCCTTTTTTGTGCATTTACATTGTATTACACAATTGTGGAACACTCCAGTGCTGAATATCCTCAAATTTCTTCGTGTTAAAAGGTTCCTCGGCCATCAAACATTGTTCTATACCTAAAATATAATCTGGCATTTAATATGCTGCGAAAAACAAAGATGCGAGGAAGGGTACTAGAATTCAACAAACGGATATAAGTTATTGAGGAAACTATTTTCACATACCTGATGGATCCATCATGGTCAAGATCTGCTGCCACCAAATCCCCAAGAGTCATCTTCTTTTGAAGAACCCACTTCGCGATTTTCCGATTCCTCTTGTCGATCCTGAGCTCCGTCAGATACAAAAAGGCCCTGGCAACAGCCAATGTACTAACAGCCAGCCATATTATAGCAAAACATCTCCCTGTAACTGTCTTGAATGCATAATCCCCATAACCAACCGTTGTTACAGAGGTTACCGATAGATACAAACTATCAACCCAGCTTATTCCCTCTAAATAATGCGCCGTAACTGCACCTATAGCAATACAACCTACAACAACTGCCAAAGCCAAAGCCACTTTTATCCTTATCCTCATTCTCCCCTTTGCAGTGTCAATCATGTATGTTCTAACCATTGTATTGAGTCGATTCTCATCCATCGTGCTCAACAAAACAGTCTCTTGCCTATCGAGAACATACGTAACCAAACCATTGAGCAAAATGTCAATAAACCCAAAACCTACTAAGATGAAAGCACAAGTAAACAGCTTTGTGAAGGTTGTGTCGGGGACGATATCCCCATAGCCAATGGTACAGAGAGTGACAACGGTGAAGTACAAGGCATCCACCGGCTTGAATGTGGCAGTTCCCTTAAAACTTCCGCTTTTTGATAAATATACTGAGATTCCGATTATAGCATATATAACCACTCCAATGAATGCTTGCCTTACAATTGTGGGTGTTGATTTTCTCGTAGGGCTTGGGTCTAAGGGGTCATGGAAAGCTTCTCTCACGCCGGTTATGACACAAGGAGCAGAGGTCGACCGCCGGGTGAGTCTTCTCCTCGTTCTATTCAAGCTGGATAAAAGGTTTATCAAAGAAGTGGAATTTGGGGTTGTGGTGGGAATTACTGCGTCGTCGTTGTTGATTCTGTTGTTATATGATTGTTGTTGCTGCCAAGCCGGGGTGATGTCAAGGGTGATTTGTGAAACTTGTTTATTTTGTGGTGATTTGTGTGATGCTTCTTCTCCTTCTCCTGTTTTTTGGGGAAGAAGAGGCTCATCATCCATGGTTTGAAATCTTCATGCGACTCTGATTTAAAGAAATAGGTGAGGTGGTACAACTACAAGTCAAATGCAATGAAGAATGATAGTTTTGGTGATATGGTTTTTACTCAGCTAAGAGTCAAACAGCAGGGCATTGACATTTAAACAGTTTCTAACAGTCGCATATCTTTTGAAACTAGGAAGTTTGATTATTGTTGGAATATTATCAACCTAAAATAAGCATAAAATTATCTTTAATTAGTCCATTATTTGGACACTTTTTTGTTTTTCTCGTGGGTCAACCTCTCTCCTTGCTAAAGTTAAAGCTGTTCGGATTAGTAGATTTTTTTTTGTGGACAGATCAAAATCTCACAAATTGTGCTTTATTGTGAATCTTCATCCAACTAACAGCACTCTATTAGCAAATGAAATTCCTATATTTATGAAACATCTGTCTCTCTCTCTATTAAAGAGTTGTTAACAAGTGTCCATAGAGCATTAGATTAATCATAATAAATACAATAAATTTGAATTTATTACATTCTACAAAAAAAAGAAAAGATTGTAACTTATTTTCTACTTTATGTTTAACATTAGCCTTTATCAAATTCTACTATTTATTTTTACTTTGCTCTATATTTCCAAATTTTACCAAAAAGCGATTAATACTAAGCCATAGGAAAGAAAAAGAAAATATGGAAATATTTAACTTTCTTGTATCTTTTATGTGTTCAGTTAGCAAGAAAGTTACGGGGCTCATATCTTTAATTTTTTCAGAGATAGTTTTTTTCTTAAAACATGTCTTGAAAAAATATAAGATTTTGTAAGAATCTTATTTTTACACTACTTTATTATACGGTTCAACTATTGACTTAACTTTCCTATAAATTTCTTTTATCAAAAGAACACGTAAAGGCAAATATATTTCTTTTTTTGTTATTTCATTTCACTAATATTTTTTCAAAAATATTTTATCATATTAATTTCTCAACAAATAATCAGAACCATAAAGAATCGTGGGGTAGATAGAAAGTTGTGAGATCCAAATCTTTTAAATTTTTGGATTTAGTTCCCTAGTAGTGTTGTTTGTTGGGTGAGAGTGGACTATAAGCAATAATGGTCCTGTGACATTAATTTGATTGGATTCCGTCAACAACTAACAATTTTAACTCTAGCAGTGGATTATTGTGTATTGCTTGAGCTTCCTTCCATAGTTCAATGCCCAAGTTTGGTAAATAATTTCATGTCAAATTTTGATAAATTTAAATTTTGTATCACTTGATCACCTTAAACTATAAAATATAATAACCTACTCCCTTGAGCTACAAATAATCATTGACCACCAAATGCCGTTAACGGAAGTATGCATTAAATAATGAGTTATTACATTTTATCCTCTTTCAACTATTAGAGTTGGTCATTTAACCAATATAATTTAACTCAATAACTTATCCCTTTTTTTTTTTGGCTCGACACATCTTCAGTTTAGATCTAAATTTTTGAAATTGCAATTTTTTATTTTCAATCATTCTTGTCGATTGTTTAATGTTACTTCTCAAGTTATTGTGCTCTTGTCTGCTCTTTAAATTGTCTACCAATATGAAAGAGACATGTATCACTCCTCTGTAGTTGTGCGCGCGCACACACAATCAGAGGACACATGATAACAAAGCGGTAGGACTTTTAGGGTAGCTAATTAACTAGCGGAGGATTCCATTTGTGAAGAAGTCGAGGCAATGATTTTTCGCATCGCATGCATGAGCAGTTGTGCAATTGTCATTCATTTTCGTGCGTGAAACAATGGAACACAAAGTGACATGACTAGTGGCTGTAGAAAAACAAGGGAACACATGGAGAAAATGAATAGGCACAACAATCATGATCAAGCCCTATATCGAAGGCTAAAGGAGTCCTTCAAATTCAAGAGAAGAATTAAAAATTGAACAAAAAAAACTAAGTGTTGAAGGTTGCCTATAAATAGTAGCAGCAGACAGAGAGAAAAACCTCCAAACACCTCAAAAATCTTAATTATTTTTATAATTATCTTTTGTTCTTCCTTAAGTATGTAACGTAGGCATAGTTGTAGCCGTAGATGCATTGTAGTTTTGCTCGTAATTTGTAGCAATTAGAATAGCAGAATAATGTAATTCGAAGAACTTGGATCCTTTGTACTTATTGAATGTAAGTTTGTCATCAAGCGTTACGTCTCATTTCATCCTTTGTAATTGTTCATCTTTAGGTTTTGATTTTGAGCTCCAAGTGACAATATTTAAGAAAGGGTCTTGCTAATCACTACCCACTATGTGGTGAATAACACATACATAATGTCAAATAATCACAAATAGCAATACACAATTTACGAATATTGATACACTTTTTATACATTATCCACCGCCTAGTGGGCGGTAGTCAACATTTTTCTTGAGAAAATTCTCTTAATTGAGGTAAGAGAACAAATAACACAAACGCTTGATAGTTGTTGGTTTTAAACTGTCGTATTAAAATTTTCTGAAAATGGTAATTACAAGTATTTTTTGGTACATTCGCACGCAATCTTTGTAACGACCCGGAATTTTGAGAAAGTAGTTTTCAATGTATTTCTTTTACTGTTGAAAAACAAAAGTGGTTTTTTTTTGTTAATTGGGCAGGGCCGAGATTATTGACTCTGGGCCCAGCCCACTTTCATGGAAGACTAGAAAATAAAACCCAACTACCCGAAATAGCCAACCCAATGCCTAGTCTTAGCCAGATTTGTAAGGGCTTTGTATTGGGCCAACGTCAGGAGTTTTGAAAATAAAGCAAGCCCAACAAGCTTTTTTTTTACATGCCTGTTGAAATCCAAAAAGCCCATGTGCTCACTTATGGGCTAAGGATTGTTTAGGCCCAAAGTTTAGTGGTTTCATTGGCAATAACTGTTCTCCCCCATGGCCCACTAGAAGGAACTAAAAAGCCCATATGCTCCCTTATGGGCCCAACTAAATGGTTTGAGCTTCCAATGTTTGTCTATGGCAATCTGGCAAAGACACCTATTACCCTACAGTTTAGGAGCATACACCTCCATGTCTCCAGCCCAACCTGCGCCAGTCGCATCGAAGTATGCAACTGCAGTAGCTCGGCACAACAAGAAACTCCTAAGTCAGGGTTGGGTAAAGCAAGAAAGAAAGAGAGAGAAGGTTGCACTCTTGACTATGCTATTTATGAATGATCTTTCATATTTTAAAGGAGATCTTGGTCCTTTATGTATAGTTCTTGTATTATCCATTTCGGAATGAGGTGTAACTATATCACAAGCTCATATTTCTACATGCATTTCAACGGATACTAACAAAAGTGGAGTCATTACATTATTACATATAATAGTTTCCCTCGTAGGATTTATCCCTAAACAAGACTGCTCATTTTTGTTAGAGAATGAATGAATTATTAAGTACACTTGTTATGAATCACCCTCCATAATGAAAGCAATTGTTGAAAAAGACTCAAACCATGTAAAAAAATATCATGAAAGACCCTACTAACTTTCGAATGTTCGTTGAAATCGACCAGACCCCAAAAAGGATTGAGTAATTAGTGGAGGGCAGTCTACTGAAGTATTTAAAATCTAGGGTTCCCCTCATCTTAGGACCACTGAAAATTGGGCCATGTGTAGGTGGTGGGTTTTTTTAGAAACAAAAGGGCTTAGTTTCACCGCCCACCATCCCCACCTACCATAAGCCAAATCTATCATAAACCAAATTAAATGTAGAGCTTGTCTTTATTACCCTATAGCATGTTTGAATGTTATGTTTGGCATTACCTGAGACTATGACACCTCCTAGCAGCCCCCCACCCCACCCCAACCCAAAACCAGAAGGGCTAAGTCTACAAACCCTCAACGGGGTGAATTGAATATCGCTGTCTCCTTCTCTAATCTTCAAATTTATATTCAATCTTAGTCTTCGTTTTCATCCTCAACGGGATTTTTTTTTAACTCTTCACTCCCATTCCGAATGAAGAATGAAGATCTCTAACTAGGGAACATAGATCTGAAAACTGAAAAAAAAAAAAAAAACTAATTTTCCTCATTTAAAAAATATTATATTATGAATTATCTAAAATTTTAAATGGTTCTTATTTTCATAAAAAATAAATAAAATCATGGATCTTTTTAGCAACTAAAGATTCATTTTTTAACAATTAAAATATTTGAAAACAAAAATAAAAAGTAATTAAAAAGAGTAAAAGGATAAATGGATAACAGGTTAACAAAATACAAGACCGGGGCGAGGACGGGATTACTCATCCTCGCATCCTACCCGTTTCTCGAAGAAAATTTCAAACTCAACTCTGAAAAAATTCCTGAATCCCGGATTCATTCGCCGCGCGGCGCCGGGGGGGGGGGGGGAGGGGGTTGGATCGTGAGAAAGTGTGAATATGTGCATAGAAAGAAGTTGATAGGTCTGTAACAGTACTATGTATACAAATATTCAGACATAGATATTTGTAGAACTGTCTCATACACGTAAATTTCACAAACAACACGTGGAGCCCATAACTCTTTAATAACTTTAGAAACATCTATTTTCGGATATGTGCCACAAATATTTTTGAAAGGGAAAAGGAAAACAAAAGGAAGCATTGGATGCTAATCCTGTGGTGCATATACAAAAGCTAGCTGATGGTTCTGGAACAAAAACTGGGAAAATAACTTCTGATTTAAATTTGGATGAGGACAGAAGAAGGATCTGACTTTTCAATTTATGTTACTCACGGATGCAATGTGTATCCCCTGGCTAGCTAGCGGATATACATTTGTATCAAAATATAACATCAATAAGCCGGACACTCGGGGATTTTATTGTGCACAACGCACAATAAAGTGTTTTGCGCATTAAAATAGTGCCGTTCTACTGTCTAAAACTTGCAGAATACTGTCCAACCGTTTGGGTAGCATTTTGGCGATCAATAAGGTGTTGTTTTAGCATGCAACACACTTTGATGTGCGTTGTGCATAGCAAAATTTCTGAGTCCTCGTAAAATATGGGCGCCACTACAAATATATGCCGTTCTATTGTCTAAAACCTGATTAATATTGGACTCAAGATCCATGACTTTAAACATGTGTTGGTCTATGTCTATGTAGGATACGCTAAAGACATGATTTTAAGCGATTTATATATTGATTTTCTCTTTTCGGGTAAAGAAAATGATCCTAACAATTAACATCAAATAAGTTTAACTGCAAGAATTCAAGTCACCTCAAAAGGAATTCAAATCCAATTGTTCCGACTTTTAATTTATAAATTTTTACATGAATGAACTACTCGAAGAGCTTAGGAAAATGAATGTCCACGACTTGAAACACATGTTGGTCTACTTCGATGTAGGATATGCTATATACAGACCTAATTTCATGCGATTTATTGACCTTGTCTTTCAGGTAAAGGACATGATCCTAATTAACAATTAGCATCAAAACAAGTTCAATGCAAAGAATTCATGTGACCTCAAAAGGCTACTAATTAAGAAGAACTACCTAATAGCATGTGTAGTAGGCCGGAGGCTCACTGTCATCTTCGACCCATTAGTTTTGGGTCCGAGTTGAGCCAGACCCAAACAAGACATCTACCTTGTTCTCAGTGTATGAGCTGAGGCGATCTACGGCATAGACCTTTGGCTAGATAACCATGCGCTACAGGGATAGCACGTCCCAATGTTCGGCCATTGCGCTATAGTTTCACGCCCGGCATGCCACGTGTAGGTGTGCTCCCCACGATTCAGAGGGACATGGAGGAGGCAGTCCAGACATGCCCACCCAATTCGCACGGATGTGGGACACGTGGCAGCACACCTCCGTGGTTCCCGGATCACGACCTCCATTCACGATCGAAGCTCCCGGCAAGTAGTTGGGTCTCTACATTATAAATACTCCAAGAACACTCCTACTACAGGTACACGCGCATATACTCAGACTTGCTTTTACTTTCAAGTTACTTTTGCTCTCACGAAAGTGCTAACTTGATCGTCATGAGAGTGCTTGCCGGAGACCCAACTCCGGTAGGCACTAATTTAGTGTTGAGTGTTTTGCAAGACTAGCAGAAGGGTTTACCACATACAATCGGGAAGTCTAATTCGGATTCGAGACTCCACAGCGTGAGAATTGTAACGACCCGAACTTTTTAAAAACAAAACAAAAAAAATTAAATGAATATTTTTTTTATTCCATGGTTATTAATTAATTTATTTTTAATTATTTTATTTATTTTTCATGAACAGTTGTGATCGCATGTGCTTGATAATTGTGGTGCGTTGCGTTACACCGTAACGAAGTTTTCCTGCTCTAGCTTTTCAAATTCCATTCGTGTAACATTTTGTGTTTGATGGGTCTTCATTGTATTTGATGGCATTGAGTATTGAATTTTAAAAAAATTAATAATACGTTTTAAGATTTACTCCTTCATGGCTCATGGCTGTTTAATTTAGTGGGAATATTAAAAGGGTCGTTCCTACATGTCCTATAAAAATCAATAGAAAATTGTTAGTTCCCTTCACCAATTTAGTAGATAAGGCAATGAGATTATAGAGAGAGGAATGGCAGTTTTAGAGAAAAATGGAGGTTCTGTTGAGTTCGAGACTTGGTTGATTTCCTTTGTTCTTCACTTAATCGTATTCACGAGGTAGGATTCCGTACCTACCGCCCTTAGATTCATGTATTGATCATTGTTTCCTGTGAAAAGAAATTACTCATGTTCTTCATTTTTTTTTATAACCCATGCTCAGTGGATTCATGAATTATATTGCTTATATTCCAATAGTCTTCCTAATTTATGTATTAATATGTTTCGGATGTATCTCGTAGGGGATTTTATCTCAAACCTTCAGATTATGTATTTTTGGTGTCTATTACTACCTTCAACCCTCTCGAATTCATGCTTTACGAATGATTCGCATACCAATTTGTATTTGCAAGATGAAAGCCAATAGCATCTAGTACCTTTAATCCTTTGATTTCGCAATTTTGATAGATTATAATTATTCGACTTAAAGATTCACCGATTATCATATGATAAAATTGCTTTTGGATTAACACCCACAGGTTTGAACCCTAATAGTGTTCTAGAAAAGATTTAATAAATTTAATTGATACTTGTTTATTTTTTTTTTAAAAAATTATTTTTACACATTGTCTCTTCAAGGCTATGTCTTCCTCTAATGGTGGTTTGGTAAATTGTTTCACGCCCTATCAGTGCATTCATCTTGTGAAGTGAATATATAGGTGTTGTCCTTTTTTTTGTAGTTCAAATTGATTTTGTTCAAGGAAGAATCATCTGTCAGAAGTAAAAAATAATAATAATAATAATAATTTAAAAAGTCATTTTCACAACTTGGACAGTGTAAAAGGGTATTAGGATGCCAATTGTTTTAAGATGTCAAGCTATTTGTTTTTTTTTTTGTTTTTATATATATAATCATTTTGTTTTATTTGCAAGTGATGGAATTTTTATAAAGGCAAATAAGAGAGTTAATTCTTAATTTTATTTTTAGTTTTTACAAAAACACCTTTGATTTTCTATGCACATCAATGTGCTTTAGTAATGGTGACAAACCTGTGTATTTTTTTTTTCCTTCTAAAAACACAAAACAAGGCATGTGCTCACATACAAATTTGTTGTTGTCTGTTAGATCTAAAACTAACATTGGGAAGAATTGATCAAATTCTTTTAAACAAAACAATGTCTAAATTTTATATTATTATGGAATCCTAAATGTTGCTTTCAAGTTTACTGCAATGTTCACGATGTAGAATCAACTATTGGCTTATAATCTCACAGAACATTCCGGCTCATTAAATATAACTCTGAGTCAGGCTCGTTTATACTTACACTTACACAAGCATACACTTATTTACTTTTGTGATGTCCACAAGTCCTCGAGAGATCTCGTAAGAGCATGATTATTCCATGAGAACGTATTGCGATGTTTTTGTTTTAATTCATTGTTAGTATTATGATATGAATTGTTGATGCTGCCATGTTGTTCAAGAGCACAGTTGTCGTGCTACCCAATTGATTAGTAGAATGGACTTATTACAGCTGTCATGCTGCCTGTTTTGTGAGTAAATGAACGTGATTGTGATCTTGGGGTACTTGGGAAAACATAGATTGAACGTTAGGGACACAGGTTCGAATGGCACTTGGATAAGGCAGCGGAGGGTGTCGAGTGTGCATTATAATTAGTTGAACTGTATAGAGACAAGTAAGTGAACGTTAATGGAAAAGAATAAAATGAATTTGAAAGGCCCGTCGTGGCAAGGTTATTGTTGGGCGTCGTCCCGTGTTTGATTTTGTGGATATGTTGAAAGGACCCCAACTAGGAGTTGTTGGAGACGGTTGAGGGTGACTTCGGGGACGTCTGCGAAGGCAGCTCCGGACCCCGAGGGAGTGACGGCCAGTGTCTTGGGCGTCCTTGAGCCGATTAAGGGGAAGCGGCTAAGGTTCGTTGGTACCTGACCTGGTGACGCCACGTTCGGTCGGATCTAACTAGGGTGAGGTAGTTATTGACCTGAGTGAACGGTAGAAGGTTCCTTCCTTGCCGGGTCAGTATTCAAGTCGGGTACATAACCTCAGACTACAGACCCTGGGTAGGTAAAGACTGGTCAATATCAACTGAGTGCCCTATGTTAGATAGTTGGGTAAGAAATGGCGTTCCTCGGTGGAATTCCTAGAAACTTAAAAGAACGAATTCATAACATACCTTCGTGTTTATCTTTTGTTATTTAGATTCTGTTATTATTTGTGTTGTCTATGTATATCCTGTTGAGCATGCATGTTATCTCTGGGTTTGGTTGTCGGGTATTGTTTCCTACTGAGTTTCATTACTCATTTGGAGCAACTTCTCTGCCCCTGGTGTTTCATACCAGATTGCGATGAGTAGTTGGAGAATCGGTCCGAGCAAGAAGAGTCGAGAGCTGCTAGAGAAGACCTTGCCGGTGTTACGTTGTTTTACCCGTAGATACTCTGTTTATCTTATTTTTCAAATAAATGTAAACCCTAAGAAATATTTTTTGTCGATGTCACATCCGCACTTTAAAAACTCTGATTTATCATATTTCCTTGTATTTTGAATTAGTGATATTTCTTTGATTTATACTTTAATAATAAAATAAGGAAGAAAATATTTTAATTAATGTCTCGAAAAAGTGGGGCGTTACAAGAATAATACAACTGATTTGACTTATAAATTTTTTTGCATGAATGACCTATCGTAGAGCTTGAGAAAATGAAATGTTTTTGATTCCATAATTGGACCCAGGTTGGCTCTCTCATAGCATGCATGTTGTGCCTATGCATGACCCTATTTCCTGTCGATATCCTAAGTTGATAACACTTGAGAAGTTTCGAACCTGAAACCTAAGAAGGAACATACCTCTAAATCCAAAGACTTGACCACCAGGTCAACCCCTTGGTGTTCTGTCGATATCCTAAGTTAGTCTCACAAAAATTGGTCAAATGGAGAATGACCACAATTAAGGTACTTACTCGCTCAAACTCAAGTTCGATTCTCATATATAACTAGAAATTTGTCCAATAGTTAATTTTAGGTCTCCTAAATTAGTCAAGGTGTGAGCTATCTGAACCAAAAACCTAATTATCAATACAAGAAAAATGTCACACACTCACATTGAGGACCTATATGTTTAAAGTTTTCGAATTGACCCTTCGAAACTTGATCAATCAGATATAGCCATCAAACTCTACATTAAATTCTAAAAAGTTCCATCTACTATATTTTTGTCAGTTGTGAGAAATTTGAGGGGGTCAAGACTACAAGTCCCCATTCAGACTATAACTATATATAACCACTCACATAAATAGATTTTTATGAATCAGTTGTTTTATAAATGATTAGGTAATGGAGTCAGATATAACAAGTTTATCTTCACCAATAAGGGCATCTCTACTGCAAGACTTAAGAGCTGAGTTTGGTCAGAAAAATAAATGACATGGCACTATTGACAAATAAAATTAATTTTTTTTCACTTTAATGGGTTTGTTAAATGGTAAAAGATAGGGTTAGAATGAATTTTGTGCACCTAGGTTCAGATTTCGGAATCGAGGTGGAGAACTAAATATTCGTGTGTTAAAGTTAATTATTCTTAAGTTGTGTACACTGTGATAATACGCTTAGGACATGTTTGTTATGGTCATAGAAATAGTACAATGTTATCAGCCTATATATAGCTATTCAGATTTGTCATATCAGGAATTTGTTTGCTTCTTTATATCCGGATATGATATCTGAGGGCTATTTTATTCCTTTAGAGAAGAATATTATTATCTTGCCACGTCATCTATTTATATTTTATTCCCATTTATATCTTCCTTCTATTTATAGAAATATAATTATTAATTATGAAAATGTCATTATCAATTATAAAATATCATGTATCAACTCGTATCTACTATATCTTTGTTCCTAACAAAATACTCAAACAAACTATTTAAAACTACTCTATCCTTGTACTATATTTATCATATTCTTTTTAAAGTTTTAATAGCTAATAAACGTTGTTAGAGAAAGAAAGAGAGGAGAGAGATTGAGAAAGAAGACACAAAACATGTCAGTTAAGTCAACTGCGAGAAAGAGAGAAGGGAAAGATAGAGAAATGCTCAATTTCTACGTAACAAAAATGATCGTTATGCACCAGGGGTTGTACCAGTGATAAAAGTGAGTATCGGGTTTGGGAAGAACTCCTCTAAATATGAGATTTGATTTTTTCTTGGATGAGTATCTTGATTTAAGTAGGAGACTGTGGTTGTGTGTTCTTGCGCTAGTTTTCTTCGAAAATTTGGGTTGTGCAATCAGATCCAAAAGGCCTGGCGTTGTTCCTTCGCTATCAAATAAATATATATAGATTAATATATAGAAAACTTCTAATAAAGGATCACTCATTTTACTACAATGCAGACATTTTATTTTTTGATCAAATTTTGATGATCAAAACCGTTCAATGTGTTTAAAACATGGTTTTAAGAATATTCACAAAAAATCAGCTCAAAATATTATCGGAAAAAGCTTGATTCAAACAGTTCTTCATAAAACTGTTCATGACAGCGTTTATGAAAAACTGTTTGGATTAAGCCCTTCTTGATATTGTTTTGAACCGATTTCTCTTGGTACGCTTAAAGACATGTTTTAAACACATTGAACGATTCGGATCATCAAAAATTAATTAAAAAAAAAAAAGAGATCCGTATTTTAGTAAAATAAGAAATCCCTGAGGACTATACATAGTAAACCGGAAAACCGGACCGGACCGGTAAACTAAACCAAATCGACGGTTCGGTCCGGTTTTTGACTCAAATCGGTTCGGTTTGGTCCGGTTCGGAGTTTTTAAAATTTATTCGGTTCGGTTTTCGATTTTGAAATTTGAGGAGTCGGACCGGACCGGTTCGGAAATTAACCCTAAAAGTTTTACACTTTTACTTATCGTTTTACATTTTTATTTATCGTTTAAGTTTTATACTAATTTGTAAATTTTTGACTTCTATTGGGAGTATTTTTGTTTCTTTTACTTAATAACTTAATGTTGGTATTGAAAATTTATTTGAATATTAGATGACCATTCCTCTATTATTTTTCTAGCCGGTAGATCATTAGTGTCAATGGTCTTGCGGCTCTATACAGTGAACACCTAACAATTTTGTATTTTTATGGTTTGCCTTCATTTTTTACATTTAAAAAAAAATATATGGGCTAGGGCCATCTAAACCGAAAACCGGACCAAACCGGACATAAACCGGACCAAACCGAACGACTTCAGTCCGGTTTTCGATTTTTATTTTGTCCAAACCGAAACACCGATTTGGTCCGAATTTATTGGCCAAACCGGACCGGTTACACCCCTAATACATACAGACACATCATAACTTGTACTAACGCAAACTTTGCTTGCACAGTTAAAACACTCATATTATCTCTAAATTAATACACCTTTATCGCACAAAAGGAGGACCCACTTTCTGCATTTTATGTCATATATTTAATACACATCATTAGAGATGCTCTAAGTCTATGCACAAACTGACTTTAGGCTAATGAGTTATGGGGCAGAAATTTCGGTGAGAGAGGTAGTTGGAATTAACTCCTTAAACTTTATAGTACAAATGAAAGGACTGAATTGGAAAAGTGTGTTATTTTAGGGCAATAATACAGTGAGAACCCCCAAATTTTCAATGTGGTCCTTGGAAGTACTGCATAATATATATTGACTTAATTACATCGGCTTATGGTCCATATTTTGATTTCTAATCTTAGGGATTTGACAGTAAATTACTCCTAATTGAATGAATGGGTCATTGTTTAGTAGTATTCAAAATGTTGCAACTTTCCCCCTACCTTAAATGGTTGCGAAAGAGATATATATCATTAAAACCGAGAACAGATGCATGATGTAAGGACCCGTAATGCTTTAAATTTATAAATAAATGAAGTATGCATATTTGAAATCAATTTTAAATATTTTATTTAATTTGTGCATTTGTGTATTTAAATTTATTCGTATTCGTTTATACGTGTATAGTATGTACATTCAATATACAAGGCATACATACATACATACCATATATGTACATTCACATACATTATGTATATACATGTATACTTCATATGTATACACATCGATATAAATACATAGTACACCAGTCATACATATAAATACGTTAACGTCATTTTTCCTCTAACCACTACAGTATCTTTTCCCCATTCCAACCCTGGTTTCACCAGTAAAACCACCCTTCCTATGCCAACTTGTGTCATTGTCATCCTCCTCCTCTGATAAACTCACTCTCCCACTTTTGTTGTCAACTCCATCCTCCCCCTCACTTCTATTCCCGCAATGGTAGATCTTTCCTCGCGTCATTTTCCCTCCATCGTTAACTCTCCTTAAAACATTCTCAACCCTTCATCAATTTTCCCTCTCCTCCCTATAAATAGCACATCCTCCTCCTTCAATTCATCACACTCCAACTTCAGCATATTGAGAGAGGGAGAGAGAGAGGGGGAGAGAGAGAGAGGGAGGGAGCGTCGAGGGGGGGGGGGGAGGGGGGAGTACTATTTCAGAGAGAGCAAAGGAAGCAACGCAAGAGGAAAGAACCACTGCCAATTTCAAATCCCACTAAAATCCATTATATAATTTTTCAAATCCCACGATTTGAGGTAAACTATCTTTTCCCCAACCCTTAATTTGTGATTATGATGATTTCGACGCGCTTCGTGAAACTCCAATAGAGGAAACTCAGAATTCCAGAGAAGCTGACCTTTCTATCCGTTGAAATCCATCTTCTATCGATTAATGTGTCAATATTGATTACTCCCACCAATAGAAGCCCTTATTCTACTGTTACAAAATCTTACTGTTTCATTTGAATTCTAACTTCAACCAGTAGAAACCTACCTTCTACTGGTACAAAATGCTACTGACCTAATTATTGATTTTTCCACTTCTACTTGTAGAACTTTCTACCAGTACAAATGCATTTTGTTTCACATTGAATAATTGTTGTTGCTATGAACTTAGAACCCATGCCAAGTTGTTCCATAACCTATGATTTGATAATGAATTGAATCATTGTTAGAATTTCCCACGAACACTATTGAGTGTTGAGTATGGTGAAAACTAGAAATCAAGGCATTGTGTGTCCCTCTGATGTTGGGGTGGAAGGTAGTAAAGAGGTAAGTCTAGTAGATGACACCTCCAATAATCATGTAGAAAGAGACTAGCATGATGGTTAGAATGAACAAGCTGGCCAAACATAATCAATGGGTCATGGTCATTTCACTAGAGTTCAATATGATTCAGGGGGCATAATATGCACGTAGGTCGGACTAGCAACGTTGGTCGAACTAACTTAATAAGTGATGTGTTGAGCAATCATCTAGAGGTTGGATTTTTACAGTTTAGTCACCAACTTTTGAATTCTATATAAAAAAAAAATCTCATCGTAAAGAGCCCTTATGAGACATATAGAAGAATGAGTTCCAGTTATGAAGCAAATTGCTTATGGAGGATCATTTTCCAAAACTCATAATGGTGAGAATTCGAAAAATCGAGTAATGATAATATCCCAACTTGGATCTTTCTAAAGAGATTCTAGGGATAAGGTTGATTCTCGAAGAGACAAGCCAATTACAGGACATGGAGTCTCTAGAACACATCAATCTTAGTATGAGTCATTAAGGTAGCCGAGGACCATAGTGAAGGTACCTATCAGCGAAGATGGGAGAGCCATTTTGTTCAATTGACTTCTTCAAACGTTAATGACCTACCCAGGACCCAAAGAGTGGGACACAATAATATTTTTCTATTGTGTCATCAGCCACTTTGAGAAATATTTCTAGAAAAAATTGCTTTAAAAATATTTTTCCCATGATGTCAAGTGATGTTCTTAGAATTCTTGTAACGAAAAGTCACCCGGTAATACTATATAGTATAGGTTACTATTTTTATTTTTTTAATTCTTTTTAAAAGAATATGTACAATTGGAAAACACCTTCACCAGAAATTCATAAAAATTTGGTCCACATATTTGGCCCACATTACCCATCTATACAATATGCCCCTTTTTATATATTAAAAATTCTTAGAGCGGTGCACTTCAATAGAAGGGCCAATGAAAGAGATGAATAGTATTGATTGAAAGTGGATAAGTGGATCCGAACACTTTCAAATAAAATTTCTTTGATTACGACCTAATCGTCGACTCATTCTTGTATTTTGATAGAATCATTGCTTTGTTTTGCGGACACTATTGGAGATGGCTTTAAGTTTTATACGAGTTGGTTAAGTGTTTCGGAGTCTAAAACATCAACTAAAATTGATGATCGATTTGATAGTCTCAACCAATTTCAATCAAAGAATGTTACGTCACTCAATCAACAGGAGAGAATCTTAGATCATCGTCATCAACTGTTGTGAACTATTAGTACGTACTCAAAAGTAATTCTTTTATTGGAAAAAAAAAAAAAGTGGTTTTGGTTAATTGGGCAGGGCCGCGATTATTGACTCTAGGCCCAGCCTACTTTCATGGAAAACTAGAAAATAAACTACCCATGTGCTCACTTATGGGCTAAAGGGTTTGAGCTTCCAATATTTGTCTATGGCAATCTGGCAAAGAGACCTATTACCCTACAGTCATTCATGTGAATATTTGATTCAAGTGTGTGTAAATTTTGTGTATAGTTGTAGAATCCGTGCCTTTTTATTTCCACCCAACCTGTGCCAGGCACATCAAGATATGCAACTGCAGTAGCTCAGCATAATAAAAAAAACCCACAAGTTTGATGAAGTAAGAAAGAAAGAGGGAGAAAGTTGTACTTGATTGACGATTCGAGAGAGAACCTGCACTATCTTGATCATGTTATGTATGCATGATCTTTTATATTTCATTGGAGATCGTGGTCCTTTATGTATAGTTCTTGCATTATTCAGTTCGGAATGAGGTTTAACTATATCACAAGCTCATATTTCTACATGCATTCCAACGGATACCAACAAAAGTGGAGTTAATGCATTATTACCTATAATGTTTTTCCTAGTAGGATTAATCCCTAAAGAAGATATTGATTCAAGCCTGCTAGTAATCACCCACCCAGCGAATTTGGATTATACACCTTGAGAGGCCACGATAATTTTCTTTGATTTGTTGCATCTACCAGATTGAATTGAGGCTTAGCCCTGTTGTTTGTTGTATTCATTCGTTCCCTCTATGGGAGAGCAACTAATATACCGACCTAAATACAAGTTGTTGGATTCATTAATTCCAATAACCATGATAAAGAATCGAACTTCTCAAAATCCACCATCAGCTTCTTACTTTTCTAGAAAGATTTGAAAACGGAACCTCCGAACAAGGCAAAGAAAGAATAGCACCTCGGTATAACACTACTACTAGGGCACAATCTAATCCATTTTCAACCCAAAAAACCCATAATGTTTATTCATATACTAAAAAATAAAACTTTCGAATGTTCGTTAAAATTGATCTGAGCCCAAAAAGGGTTGAGTAATTAGTGGAGAGCAAGTATTTACAATCTAGGGTTCCCCTCATCTTAGGACCACTGAAAATTAGGCCATGTGTAGTACTATATAGTAGTAGGTGGTGGGTTTGCCAGAAACAAAAGGGCTTAGTTTCACCGCGTATGCTCCCCACCTACCGTAAGCCAAATCTATATATCATAAGCCAAACTAAATGTAGAGGTTGCCTTTATTACTCTATAGCATGTTTGAATGTTATGTTTGGCATTACCTGAGACTATGACACCTCCTAGCAGCCCCCCACCCCACCTCAAAACCAGAAGGTCTCTCTTTCCAATCTTCAAATCTATATTCGATCTCAGTGTTCATTCCGATTCTCAACAAGAATCTTTTTTTACTCCACTCCTGTTCCGAAAGGAGAATGAAGATTTCCGACTAGGGAACAAAGATCGGGAAATTTATTTAAAAAAAACTAATTTTTCTCATTTAAAAAATATTACATTATAAATTACCTAAAATTTTAAATGGTTCTCATTTCCATAAAATAAAAAATAAAAAGAATCTTTTTAGCAACTAAATATTCATTTTTAACAATTAAAATATTTGAAAACAACAATAATAAGTAATTAAAAAGAGTAAAGGATAAATGGATAATAGGTCAAGAAAATACAAGACAGTGGCAAGGACGGGGATACTCATCCCCGTAGGTCGCATCCTACCCATTTTCCGGAAAAAAATTCACATTCAACTCTGGAAAAATTCCTGAATCCCGGATTCATTTTGGGGGAGGCGGTTGGGTCGTGGGAAAGTGTGAATCTGTGCATGAGATAGAATAGAAGTTGATGGGTCTGTAACAGTACTACTTATACAGGTATTCAGACACATATATTTATAGAATCGTTTGATGCACGGGAATTTAACAGACGACACTTGGAGCCTATAACCATTTAATCACTTTAGAAACATCTATTTTCGGATTTATGTCCCAAATATTTTTGAAAGCGAAAAGGAAAACAAAAGGAACCATTGGATGCTAATCATGTGGTGCACATACAAAAGCTAGCTGGTGGTTCTGCAACAAAAACTGGGAAAATAACTTCTGATTTAAATTTGGATGAGGACAGAAGAAGGATCTGACTTTTCAATTTATGTTACTCACGGATGCAATGTGTATCCCCTGGCTACAGGGGCGGACCCAGGAATGAAAATCTGGGGTGGCGAAATTTAAACACGTATATGTTTTAAGTTAATTTTTCATAATACACAAAAAAAATTCACATGTTATAAGGTTGATTTTATCTAAAAATCAGAGCAAAATATACATATACTATAAACAAGAAAAAAATACAACATGAACACCTAATTAATATTAAAAAAATTAATAATCAATAATTAAAACATAGTAATTAGTAATCACATAACCAACACTCAGTAATAAAAAAAGTCCCTACATCACACTCTTTTTCTTGGCAAGCACTAAAATAACAAAAGAATTGGTGTGTGATCCTGGGATATCGCCACGTGGTCCTCCAATACTCTCTATCACTATATATTCATTTATGTGAGACTTAATATTAAATGTAGGAACACTCATATGAATGTGTAGTGATTAAAATTGTTGAGACATCACATGAAGTGTTCTAATACCACTAAATAATTACTTGTAATATGATAATTAAAAAAATTAAAAAATTGGAATTTTGAAAATTGGGGGTGGCATGTGCCACTCCCCCCCTCCATAAGGGTCCGCCCCTGCCTGGCTAGCTAGCAGATATACATTTGGATCAAAAAATTTACTTTCCCGGTCCAATCAAAATATATCACCAGAGTGCACATTGCACAAAAAAGTGTGTTCCACGTTGAAACGATGTCGTTTTGATATCCATAAATTGTCCGAATACCGCCCAACCATTTGGACAACATTTCGGTGCATGACCAATACGGTGTCGTTTTAGTATGAAACACATTCGGTTGTGCGTTGTGCACAATAAAATTCCCGAGTTCTTGTAAAATATGGGCGCCCACTAGAAAATTTAATTGTTGGATTTGTAAAACCTGATTAATATTGGATTTAAGATCCACGACTTGAAACATGTGTTGGTTTACTTCTTTGTAGGACATGCTATATATAGACTTAATTTCATGCATGTTGTGCCTATGCATGCCCCTATTTTCAATTGATATCCTATATCTTTTTTTTTTTTTTAATAGTTGAAGTATCTAGCCGGTTTTAGAATTACCTCCAACTTAATGTCGACTAGTCTTTGGGAGACTAAGTCCCCGTTCACTTGCGAGGACCTCATTTAAAGCTAGAAATTTTACCCTATATAGACTAGCCTTATAAGAGTTGATAGCACCTGAGAAGTTTCGAATTTGAAACTTAAGAAAAAGCATATCTCTAAGTTTCAAACATTGACCACCAAATCAACCCTTTGAGGTTTTGTCGATATCCAAAGTCTCACAAGAATTGGCCAAATGGAGAATGACCACAATTAACGTGCTTACTCGCTCAAACTCCTTCGATTCTCATATATAACTAGAAATTTGTCCAATAGTTAATTTTAAGTCTCTGAAATTAGTCAAAATGCAAGCTCTTTGAACCAAAAACCTAATTATCAATGCAAGAAAAATGTAACACACTCACACTGAGGACCTATATGTTTAAAGTTTTCGAATTGACCCTTCTGACACTTGATCAATCAGGTATAGCTATCACAATATATATTAAATTCTAATAAGTTCCATCTACTATTTTTGTCAATTGTGAGAAATTTGAGGGGGTGAAGACTACAAGTCCCCATACTGACTATAGCTATATATAACCAATCACATACATAAATTTTTATGAATCATTTGTTTTATAAATGATTAGGTAATGGAGTCAGATAAACAAGTTTATCTTCACTAAGAAGGGCATCTCTACTGCAAGACTTAAGAGCTGAGTTTGGTCAGAAAATCAATGACATGGCACTGTTGAAAAATAAAATTAATTTTTTTAAAACTTTGATGGGTTTGTTAAATAGTAAAAAAATGAGGGTCGGAATGAATTTTGTGCACCTAGGTTTGGATTTCGAAATTGAGGTCGAGCACAGAATGTTCGTGATAATAGACTTAGCACATGCTTGTTAGGGTCATATAGAAATGTTTCAATGTTATCACTCTATATATGGCTATTGAATTTGTTATATCAGTAGTTTGTTTACTTCTTTAGATCTGGATATGATATATGGGGGTTGTTTTGTTCATTTAAAAAGGGGTATCATTATCTAACACCTCATTTATTCATACTTTATTCTCATTATATATCTTTTTTCTATTTACAGAAATGTCATATTAATTACGAGGATGTCATTATCAATTACAAAATGTCATTTATCTATTCATATCTTCTCTGTATTCATTCATAACAAAATACTCAAACAAACTATTTAAAACTACTCTCTCTTTGTACTATATTTATCATATTTTTTTTTAAAATTTTAACCGGTAATAAAAGTTGTTAGAGAAGGAAAGCTAGGAGAGAGATTGAGAAAGACTTTATCATACAAAACTGGACCCACTTTCTGCATTTTATGTCATATATTTAATGCACATCCCTATCAAAAAAAAAAAATTTAATGCACATCATTAGAGATGCTCTAAGTCTATGCACAAACTGACTTTAGGCTAATGAGTTATGGGGCAGAAATTTCGGTGAGAGAGGTAGTTGGAATTAACTCCTTAAACTTTATAGTACAAATGAAAGGACTGAATTGGAAAACTGTGTTATTTTAGGGCAATAATACAGTGAGAAACCCCAAATTTTCAATGTGGTCCCTGGAAGTACTGCATTATTACATCTGCTTCTGGTCCATATTTTGATTTCTAATCTTAAGGATTTGACAGTAAATTACTCATAATTGATTGGATGTGTCATTGTTTAGTAGTAATCAAAATATTGTAACTTCCCCCCTACCTCAAATGGTTGCGAAAGAGATATGTATCATTAAAATTGAGATTTATGTCAATAATAATATATAGGGTATTTTTGTAATTTATATTTCAATTGACTAATAAGGTAATTAAAAAATTAAAATAATATTCTGAAAAATCGAAACGTTACAGTGTGTGTGTATTATGATCTGTTGGATCGCATAAGATCAATGCTTGTCTAGCTTTTGTCCAAAAAAAGGAGAAGAGATATAATATCCGCTAAAACACTATTTCACTTTAAGAGGATATAAAAACATATTCCAACTATTACTAGAATGCCACTACTTATATTTACTCCAACTATACATATATCTATATCCTTATTATTCACATCACTTTAAATGTTTTCTCACTTTTTTCTAATTATGTTTTACTTCCATTTCCGATTCAATAATTTCTCTTTTTATTGTTGTCTTGTGCTGTTGTACATATTCGTTATTTGAATAAATCAGGAATTAATATAATTATCTTAAATCCTGACAAATGCTAATTTCAAAGTGAAACTTATGGAGTGTTGCCACTTGCCCACATCACCCCAATGTTGGAAGAGCAACGTTAATACAAATTTAGAACTGTCTGAAGCACGCAAACTTACATAATACACATGAAGTCTACTCGCATTGAACGATTCTGAATGACTTTGTGGTCCCTTTCATCAGTGGTTAATTAGAACATCATCTTTCATGTCTAAGAGATAGATTCGATTTCTGTAACGGATAGGTATGAATTCCCGGCTGCTTTCAATCGGTATCTATTACTGAGTAATCGCTTGCTATTTGACTGGAAAGGGTGGTCTAAAAGCTTCCTCTATTCAAGCAAGCAAAAATACATGTCCAGTTATTTATGTGCAAAAACTTTCCATGTTAAAAGGGAACACTATAACTCTTTCACTTTCTAGGCCTCTTTTTTAAAGAAATTCAAGCTATATACCATATTTGTATAAATCTAAACTAGAGGTTGAGCAAACATTTTTGTTTTAGGTTGTCCAAGTTCGACTTCAGCGTGACTGCCCCTTGGATGGAAACTATAAATATGCTCTTTTTTTTGGATGAATTTTTATTTTTTCTATATTTACAAAAAAAATTGTTGCCCGAGCCTGCGGGCTTGCAGGGCTTATGCACTGGCCGGCCCTGCACTTTGTGTGCATGGTGCACCCTTGTAGTTGATTTGAATAATTTATTAATTTCTCCTGACAATTAATTCATATTATAACAATAAACTTGTAAGAATTATTTTTGTTAGAATAATATTAATTTATTCACACCAATTAGTATTCTTCCTTTCAATTATTTATATTTTAAAATAAATTCTTATGTCAATAGAAAACGATATTCATAATTTATCCTCGTGAAGACTCCTATTTATATTTTTAAAGTAGGAGATAATGCACAGAAATATTAAAGTAATTTATATTATAAATTAGAGAAAGTAGATTTGGTGTTCACTAATAAGTCAAAAAGATGACCAATGGTTTAGGAGTTGAAGATACCAGTGTGTCACGGACTTGTTAGTTTCCAAGCAATCCGTGCGGCACTTAGACACTCACACTTAAACTTGGTGATGCTAAGTAAGCCTTTGTGTGTAGGAAGAGCAAGGAAATGCTAAGTTTGGGAGAATGGAGAGTATATTGCTTGAAAGAAAGCTTTACAAAGAGAGCATACAACTTTGAGAGCTTTTCCAAGGTGCCTTGGCCAAATGAGGCCTCCTCCTATTTATAGGCACCATGGGGGATTCTAGAACAAACTCTAGAATCTTCCCACCTCCTCATTTGGACTATTCTAGAATTCTATTCTAGGACATGTGTGTGGAGAATTCTAGACTCTCCAACACTTACAAGCTTTCTCTAGAATGTTCACCCATATCCTAGGGTGTTTTACAACAATCTAGTATTTACATGAATTCTCTAGGGTAATCTAGAATATTCTACAAGCATACAAGTATCTTGATTTTTCTAGAGAATTCTGCGGGACGTAACACTCTCCCCCACCTATTCTGGCGACGTCCTCGTCGCGCCTTCCTCCTTGAATCTTTGTATTTGGTCTCGGAATTGCCATAAAGCGTCTTCAGCTTCCCAGCTGGCCTCGCTTTCTGGTAGTCTTTTCCACTTGACCAAATACTCTGTACTTGGTGGCACCCCTCGTCGACGAATGACTCGATCGGCCATGATGTATTCTGCTTCCTTGTCGTAAGAGGTTACCACTGCGGTCGGGGCCCTTGATGATTCTCCTCGGCTTGGATTCTCCGTGTCGGCATGATAAGGCTTCAAGTAGCTTACATGAAAGACCGGATGAATCTTGAGCTTTGGAGGTAACTGGACTTGGTAGGATACTTTCCCTACCTTCTTTATGATAGGGAATGGGCCTTCATATCTCCTTACCAAGCCCTTATGCACCTTGCGCAAGGACTTGAATTGTTGGGGAAGAAGCTTCACAAGGACTAAATCCCCAACTTGATATTCCACATGCCTTCTTTTCTTATCGGCCCACTTCTTCATTTTCTTGGTTGCCTTGTCCAAGTAAGATCGAGCTACGTCAGCCTGCTCTTGCCATCCTTTGGCAAATTTGAATGCTGCGGGGCTCCTTCCGTCATACCCTGCTGCCACCGTGTGAGGTGTCAACGGCTGTTGCCCGGTAGCCAGCTCGAATGGACTATGATTTGTAGACTCGCTCTTCTGCAGGTTGTAGGAGAACTGAGCCACATCTAGAAGTTTTGCCCAATCTTGCTGGTTGGCACTAACAAAGTGCCTTAAGTATAACTCCAATAAAGCATTCACCCTCTCAGTTTGGCCATCGGTTTGGGGGTGAAAGCTAGTGGAGAAGTGCAAGTCCGACCCCAATAGTTTGAAAAGCTCGGTCCAAAACCTTCCTGTGAAACGTGGATCTCGGTCACTGATGACTGTCCGAGGTACACCCCAATACTTCACCACGTTCTTCATGAACAGCCGAGCTGCTTCCTCTGCCGTGCAATCTGTTGGGGCAGCTATAAAGGTGGCATACTTAGAGAATCTATCCACCACCACCATGATAGACCCGCACCCTTCTGACTTGGGCAATGCCGAGATGAAGTCCATGGTGACACTGTCCCATGGTCTTTCTGCAATGGGTAGGGGCTCCAACAACCCCCCCGGTGGTTGCTGCTCAACCTTGTCTTGTTGGCACACAAGGCAAGTCTTAACGAATGCCTCCACATCGTCTCGCATCCTGGGCCAATAGTAAGCTGACTCCAGCAATGCCCTTGTTCGTCTCTGTCCAGGATGTCCTGCCCACTTAGTGTCATGGCATTCCTTGATTAAGTTCCTCCGTAAGTTACCCCACTTTGGGACGTAGAGACGCTTTCCTTTGGTGTAGAGTATCCCGCCTTCCATCCAAAAACGTCTAGTCTTCCCCTCATTGGCTAAGGCCACCAAACTCTTAGCCGTCTTGTCTTGGGACAAGCCTTCCTTTATAAGATCTATGAGTTCACCTTTGGGTTGGCTACTCATGGATGCTAGCTCCGCCTTTCGACTTAGTGCATCCGCCACCAAGTTTACTTTGCCAGGCTTGTACTCCAGCACATAATCGAACTCTGCTAGGAAATCTTGCCACCTGGCTTGCTTTGGGCTCAGCTTCTTCTGGGTTTGGAAGTAGCTAGTGGCAACATTGTCTGTCTTTATCTCAAACTTGGAACCCAACAGGTAGTGTCTCCAAGTACGCAAGCAGTGGATGATTGCCGTCATTTCCTTTTCTTGCACTGTATACCTCCGCTCGGTGTCATTGAGCTTGCGACTTTCATAAGCAATTGGATGCCCTTCTTGCATTAATACTCCTCCAATGGCAAAGTCAGAGGCATCCGTGTGTATCTCATAAGGCTTGGTGTGGTCTGGTAACCCGAGGACCGGTTCCTCGGTTACAGCCTTCTTTAGATCCTCAAAGGCTTCTTGACACTTCTTGGACCACTCCCATGCCTTGTTCTTCTTCAAGAGGTCCGTTAAGGGAGCTGCCCGTGCCGAGTATCCCTTGATAAACCGCCGATAGTAGTTAACCAAACCAAGGAAAGACCTTAGTTCGGTAACCCTTGTGGGAGCTTCCCACTCTTGGATAGCCTTCACCTTGTCTTGCTCCATCATAAGCTTGCCATCCATGATCTTGTGCCCCAGAAATGACACTTCCTTTGTGGCAAAGGAACACTTCTCCCTTTTGACATAGAGCTCGTTTTCCCTTAACACTTGGAATACAGTTCGTAGGTGATCCATATGTTCTTCCAATGTAGTGCTATATATGACGATGTCATCCAAGTAGACCACTACGAACTTGTCCAAGTAAGGGTGGAATACCTTATTCATCAAAGTGCAGAAAGTAGCTGGGGCATTGGTGAGGCCAAATGGCATCACTAGAAATTCGAATGACCCGTAGCGAGTCACGCAAGCCGTCTTAGGTTCATCCCCATCTGCTATTCTGACTTGATAGTATCCCGACCTTAGATCGAGTTTTGTGAAGTATCGAGCTCTACCAAGTTGATCAAATAAATCGGCAATCAACGGTATAGGATACTTGTTTTTGATGGTTACCTTGTTGAGTGCCCGATAGTCGATGCATAGTCGAAGTGATCCATCCTTCTTCTTTTGAAATAGCACTGGAGCACCATAAGGAGCTTTGGAAGGTTGAATGTAGCCAGCATCCAACAAGTCCTTCAACTGTCGCTTCAACTCCTCTAGCTCGGGTGGTGCCATTCTATAAGGGGCCTTGGCGGGTGGCAAGGTACCGGGTTCCAGCTCGATCCTGTGATCCACCTCCCTCCTTGGTGGAAGCTTCTTGGGTAGTTCGGATGGCATAACATCCTGAAACTCCATCAATACTTTGCCAACTTCCTTGGGTAAATTTCCCAAGGTAGCATCCTCCTTTGGACTGGTAAGGGCAGCTAGGTAAGTTAGCTCCCCCTTCTTGAAGCCCTTTTTCACTTGCATGGCTGAAAGGACCGGCGTCTTGAACCCACCGTTTGACGTTGCCTTCACCACACAAGGAGTCTTCTCCTCTAGAATCGCCACGGAGCGTAAGTATGGTAGTGGGACAGCCTTGACCTTGCTGAGAAAGTCCATACCAATCACCACTTGAAAATCGTCCATTGGTGCTACCGTGAGGTCAATCTTTCCATCCCACGACCCAATTCGTATATCCACGCCCCGTGCAACACCATGTAATGGTTTTGCCTCCGAGTTAATAGCTTTAAGCCAACCTGCCTCCTTGGTGGGCCTCAACTCTAGCTTCTTGGCCTCTTCCATAGAGACAAAGTTGTGGGTTGCCCCCGTATCCACCATAGCACGGGTGGGCTTCCCGTTAAGAGACACTTCAACGAACATAAGACCCTGATCACCGTGGGTCTTGACAGTGGACTTCGATTTGATGGCATTGAGGAGTTGGAGAGAGCCTACATGAGCTTCCTCCATCTCCTTCTCTTGGATCATGGCACTAAGGGCTTTTCTTTTGGGACAATCTCTAGCCCAATGTGGTCCATCACATAAGAAACAATTGTTCTTGGGCTTGAACTTGTCTCCTTTGTTGTATTTCTTATGTTCTTTGCCCTTGTCTTCTTTGCCAGTTGGGGGTTTGCTTGTTGGGGGTTTGCTTGACCCTGCACCCTTATACTTGTCTCCCCCACCTTTACTATGATTATTTCCTTTGGACATAGGGGCCTTGTCATTCTTTTTATAATCAATCAAGGACTCCGCTACAGCCATGGCCGTTGCAAGGTCTTGTACGCCGCGGCGCCTTAACTCTTGCTCCGCCCACGGTTGTAGGTTGTCCATGAAGTTAAAAAGTAGCTCTTCATCAGTCATATTCGGGATTTCTAGCATGAGTGTTGAAAATTCTTTCACATAGTCCCGAATTGACGATGTATGCTTCAGCTTTTTCATATTCTTTCTAGCTTGATAGGCCACATCCTCAGGATAAAATTGTTTCTTAAGTTCTCTCTTATAGTCTTCCCATGTGTCTATGGTGCATGTGCCTTTTTCTATGTCAGCATGCCTCCTACGCCACCATAGTGTTGCAGTATCAGCGAGGAATAGGGTAGCAGTTCGTACCTTTGCGGCTTCATCCGTCATTGCCATCGCCTCGAAGTACCTCTCCATCTGCCATAGGTAGTTGTCTACCTCTTTGGCTTCCCGCTTCCCATCAAAAGGTTTGGGCTTGGGCAACTCCAACTTGGAGGTCCCTAGTGAGGACACAGCACCTCCTGCCACAGCATTCTTGCATAGTGCCCAATCCTTCCGCATCTCCTCTAATCGTGCCTCGAAGCTGGTGAGCATTTCCATCACCTTGGTCTGGAAGGCCTCGTTGCATTGATGCACTTCGTGTGCCACAGAGTTGACCGTGCTAAGCATGCCATCTTTGAGGTCCTTGATCTCCTCCTTGAGATTCTCCACCTCGTGATCTAAGCTTTGCTCCAGCACATCAAGCCGTTCCCCTGAATCGGCCACGGCTAGCTCCACCTTGGCCAGCCTAGTATCCATGGCCGCAACAGCATCCCGAGACTTCTCCTTCCTTCCCCTTGTTTGGATGGGATCCCTTTGCTCACCACCCACAACTTCATCCACCGAAGACATAGTGTCTTTAAAACCTGCTCTGATACCACTTGTCACGGACCTGGAGTTTTCAAGCGCAGCGACGGTCCGTGAGGCTAGCCCGCAAGCGTGCGTCGTTTGCCTTGAGCGCTTGCGCCTGGGGTTCCACCTTCACCCGTGGGCCTCCATGCTAACTGGTTTCGGCCTGCCTTGGCGCTCATCAGTGGAACGGCATCAGTCCCAGACCAGTTTGTGCAGGGATGGTCAAGTCCCTCCTCTTGAAGGATCCAGCTCCAACCTGCACGCCCCTTCTCCGACACCGTCCATGCCTCCTCAATTGCCTCCCCAGCCAGCATGTTTCTCCATATGCACTCGCTGCATGTGTCAACGGGTGGCATTGCGTTTTAGCCAAAAAGCCAGCCCGTGACAAGTGTCACGGACTTGTTAGTTTCCAAGCAATCCGTGCGGCACTTAGACACTCACACTTGAACTTGGTGATGCTAAGTAAGCCTTTGTGTGTGGGAAGAGCAAGGAAATGCTAAGTTTGGGAGAATGGAGAGTATATTGCTTGAAAGAAAGCTCTCAAAGTGTTACGTCCCGCAGAATTCTCTAGAAAAATCAAGATACTTGTATGCTTGTAGAATATTCTAGATTACCCTAGAGAATTCATGTAAATACTAGATTGTTGTAAAACACCCTAGGATATGGGTGAACATTCTAGAGAAAGCTTGTAAGTGTTGGAGAGTCTAGAATTCTCCACACACATGTCCTAGAATAGAATTCTAGAATAGTCCAAATGAGGAGGTGGGAAGATTCTAGAGTTTGTTCTAGAATCCCCCATGGTGCCTATAAATAGGAGGAGGCCTCATTTGGCCAAGGCACCTTGGAAAAGCTCTCAAAGTTGTATGCTCTCTTTGTAAAGCTTTCTTTCAAGCAATATACTCTCCATTCTCCCAAACTTAGCATTTCCTTGCTCTTCCTACACACAAAGGCTTACTTAGCATCACCAAGTTTAAGTGTGAGTGTCTAAGTGCCGCACGGATTGCTTGGAAACTAACAAGTCCGTGACAAGTGGTATCAGAGCCAGACGATTGGGACTGGAGACCCTGCGAGGATGGCATCCACGAAATGTGGCGTTGCGGAGAGCTGCAATGCACAACTCCATGGGGCGAGTGTGTCCGGGATGCACTGTGAAGCAATGGAGGGCTTGACGTAGTCCTGTACTCAAAGGGGGTGTGTGGAAGCCGAGGTAGGCGAGCACCAGAGTCACGGGGTGGTGATACTACGACAGCTTTTGTGGAGTGGCCGCACTAAGGATGTGCTTGTGACGAGGGCGTCACAAATCAGGTGGGGGAGAGTGTCACGGGCTGGCTTTTTGGCTAAAACGCAATGCCACCCGTTGACACATGCAGCGAGTGCATATGGAGAAACATGCTGGCTGGGGAGGCAATTGAGGAGGCATGGACGGTGTCGGAGAAGGGGCGTGCAGGTTGGAGCTGGATCCTTCAAGAGGAGGGACTTGACCATCCCTGCACAAACTGGTCTGGGACTGATGCCGTTCCACTGATGAGCGCCAAGGCAGGCCGAAACCAGTTAGCATGGAGGCCCACGGGTGAAGGTGGAACCCCAGGCGCAAGCGCTCAAGGCAAACGACGCACGCTTGCGGGCTAGCCTCACGGACCGTCGCTGCGCTTGAAAACTCCAGGTCCGTGACAAGTGTCTACAAAAGGGGAGAATGTGTTAACTGGAACCAACTCCCCCTCTCTCTCCCTCTCTCTCTCTCTCTCTCTCAAACATGATAAGTGATGACGATTAAATAAAGAAATTAAATCAAGATTTGTTCACGTGATATTTTTTAAGCCAGACTCTCATCGGATCAAAATGATATATACTACGATTGACAACCCGAGTTGTGTATTTTCTAAATATAAATGTGTTTATCATTCATGTAAAAAAATAGAATAAAAGGTCGTATAGTTCATAAGAGAGATAGACGGTCAGACACTGACTGTATATTTCTCTTGTCAAAAATTATATTCCATTCATGAGTTCAATAAATCTAATTTCTTGCACGAGTAATGAATTTATTGAGTCACATGAGGTTTATTTTCTTCTCTTTTTTTTTTTTGAGTTGAAATGCAGTAAAGTCTATTCTCCTAACTACCCAAACAAAATCTAAAGATTCACTGTCCCACCACTTCAATATTCCCCCCATCTTTTACACTTTTCTTCATTTTTTATTATTTGTTTTTGTTTTGGTGTATTTTTTGTTGAATCTAATATATTGCATGTGAAATCTTCTCGTGTGGTTCCTTTTATTGTGCTAATGCGGCTCAATCCTGTCTTTTCCCTTTCGGTCCCTTTCCTAAGGCTCCGTTTGGATTCAAATGAAACTTTTTTTTTTTGGAGGTTTAATTAGTATCCAACCCATTAATAGACACACTAACTAATTTGGGATATCAATTTCACCCTGAGAGCTTAATTAAGATTAAGGCGAAGTCCCGTATTAATTGATCCAAAATAAAAGAATTGGTTGTGCGTGGGTGGGAGTTGAATCTCAAGCAAAAAACTTCTTGAGATTTATGGTTGTCGAGTAATTACCAATGCGCCAATTCTCCTGAGAGATTCAATTGAAAGAATTTGACTTCAATATATTAATGGAAACATAAGATGCTCAATTACAAGTATCTAAAACCATGAAAATGGTACCATACACAATCTTATTTATGTACGTATGGTATACACCACTTGAATCGCCTTGAATTCATTACATTTTGCATAAAACGTAGATACTGTGGTTTGAATGTGACGGTGCATACAATATTGTTCGAATGTCGGTGTACGAGGTGGTCGAATATGATGGTGGTGCCTACGCCAAATGAAGGAATCCTATTTGCTGTGAACAGATTTCATATTGTTATGTGATGGCAGCCCCTATTTCAATTCTAAACATGATGAAAACTAAGTAATCCTGAATTCATAACACCAATCTCAAATTTATGACTTTCGTATAACAATTCATGACGTTATAAATTCAAACAAAATTCAGGCAAAAAAAAAGAGACAAGAAGTGGAGTTTAGATCCTGTGTCATGTGTGGGACATTGAAATCAATTTTTTTGAAAATTAGGCCATTCCAGATCTTGTCTTAAATTTCTTGATTGCGCAAATGAAACCAATGAATGAGGGCAAGAATTATACATGAAATGATTGATGCAAAATGATCACTAGAGTTCATATAGTGTTTGTGATAGCTGTGAAAATAATTATCGGATTATAATTTATATTATGTGACATCCCGTCTTACATCGAAAGTTTGCATGGGTAATGGATGATTCTGAGTATATAATGAGTCATGTAAACTACTACTAATAACTTGAGTTTAAGTATTTTGGGCCATGTGATTCGGCCCCAACAAGTTATTAAGGCCAGTAGTATACATGAGACGTTACAAATGGTATCAGAGCGACCCGTGTACATGAACGAGTGTGGGATGGAAACTTTGTTTGGTCACTAGGGAACAGAATCGGAGTTAGGCTATGGTGACTCTAGTGTTCAATCCCTTGCGAGGGCGCTAGGTCTTAAAGGTGGAAAGATTGTGACATCCCGTCTCACATCAAAAGTCTATATGGGTGATCTTGTATATATAATAAAACATATAAACTACTACTAATAACTTGAGTTTAAAGATTTTGGACAACGTGGTTAGTTTCCAACAAGTTATTGGACCATTAGTATACATGAAGCGTTACATATTCTACTACAGGTTATAAATTTTTAAATTTTAGTAGAAGTTAAAAATCTATTTGTTGCAACTATGAGATTAAGATGTAATAGTGTTTACTGAAAAAAGAGCTAAAAATCAGTTTTTTAAGTGATAAGAAATGACTAGGGAATTGGGACATAAATTTTAAGAACAGAAGATCCGGGATCCACGGTAATTGGAAAATAAAAATGCAGCAATATTTCTGGCTATATATAATAAAACTAAAGAGATGATTATATAGTTAAAAGATTATAAATAAATAAAAGCCAAGTCATGATCCCCTTTAGTTTAAAAGATCCTGAGAAAGCACATGCAAGCCTTCTTGTGGGTGTCTTTAGTGCCTACAAACAAGTTAAAAGGCAAATTTTAGTGCACAAATATATAATTGTACTCAGCATCGTCTGATACATGTAAAGTCTGTATTATTTTGTATATTTTACGTGCATAAGATGTTTCTAGAGACACGTGTGTCTAAATCTATGCATCAATGTCTGTGTTCAAAGACTTTCTCTAAAAGACAAGATCGAGTGGGCAAATCTGTGTTCAATGTCTGTGTTCGTGCTAAATTTTTTTATTAATAATTCATCTTGAATCAAAATTTTTTAAAAATATGGTCAAAGGCCTTAAAAAATTTACTAAAGACGAAAATTATTTTTAAAACAGACAGCTTTTCATTTATTTTATTATCTTTAGCGTTGTCTTATTTACAAATTTTTATTTCGATCCATATTTTCATACTTTTTTATTCTTCTCGTCAAAATCTTATTTTGGGTTAATTGCATTTAACTACAGCATTTTTACCAAACTATCATTTTGGCACCTACGCTTTTAATTATAAGGATAGTCAACTCTTTACACTTGATCAAAGTTATCAATTTCGTACATGCATTCGTACTATTTTTATTATTAGTACGGTACGTATTGATATTAGTATATTTTTGTATACCATTTCAAATTTATCGCCAAAAAATAATATATATTTTAAATAATATTGTCTAATAAAAATCATATTTGACATATAAAATAAAGTCTAGGAACTCAAAAACATAAACATAAAAATGAATGATTTTACTCTAAGGCAACTAAGTTTGAAGTCTAATTATATTTTTAGTCTTAATTTATGTGTAATTACTAAAAAAAATTTAACTAAAAATTTTTTTTAAAAAATTTACATGCTAGTATCAATAGACTCTGGTATTGACAGACCATCCGGTATTAGCTAATATGTTAGCAGATACGATACGTGGACGTGTCAGTACTATTTTTTATTTTATCTATCATCCGATACAATATAGTATTAATAACGATGGACCAAAGTGATGTTTTTGTAAGAGTTGCATATTTCTAAACCACATAATTCTTCGGTAGGTCTTTCGTTCTTGCTTTCTTACCAAATTTATTAATTGTACGGGATGCTTTCTTTCACTCACATTTATATACCCGCATTATATGGGATTTAGAAGGCTGCAGCTCCTTGGGTGTAATGGTAGAAAAATGTCTTAATTTTCTTCGTTTTGTTTTTGAAACGATGTTGTTTTGATTTATTTCGTATATTATTATTAAAATATATGAAGTCGACGTATTTTTTAGGACAACACAGATATAACTATGTTATTTTTTCCACATTATACTCATACTACAGAAAATTGTTCTATAGCCCCCAAACCGACTCAAGGGACTGTTTGTTAAGGTTATACATGCATCTATATAAGTTAATCTCAAATATGACTATTCGGATTCACTTATATTCCGTGGTTGTTTATAGTTTCGGAGGAATGATTTTATTTCATTGTGTGTTTAAATTTGGTCAGGCACTATCCAATCTAATTCTATCCCCCTTCTACATCCTATTTTTATTTACAAATATATTATTACTAACTATAAAAATAGCATTATTTTAATACCTCATATATGATCTTAACTCATATACCTTACATCCCTTCTTATAAAAAATAAAATTAAAAAACTCAAAAAAACTTTTTATAACTAATCAGTTCACTATAATAATCTCTCTTTCGACTAGATCTTTCTCCTACTACATCTTTCGTATATTCTCTATAGATTGGTCAAGGCATACGAAAATCTTATTGCACACAGTGTATAACAGAGAGTGTTGTGTGCTAAAATACTATCGTTTCGACAGTATTTAGATGGTCAAAACGATATCGTTTTAATACACAGTAAGATTTCCGATTTCACGGGTTGCTAGCCACCTCATTTTTGGCACTAAGCGCATCAACTTTCAAATTGATAGTAGAGGATTACAAGATTAAAGTTGTATGTCCCAATACCAAACTATTTTTGTGTTTTTTTTTTCCTCGGAAAACAGAGCAATAGCTCAACTGTGAAAGACAGCTCATGGGTAGTAGGTAGAAACAAGCAGAAAAAATAATTTGGCATTGAGCCTCTCCCCCCTTCCTCTGGTATCGTTTGCGTGTATGATCCGTGAAACTGTTGCGATAATCGAAATGGCCGCTCTTCACTCCTCCCTGCTCTTCCAACGAGCTCAGAAAAAAAAAATATATATATACACATATATATATGTATGTATGTATATACTACTACCAAAATCTCTATCCAGTGGCCGACAACTTGTTCCTCTCTCTCATCACACGCAATCGTAGTTAGGTCGCTCTCTCTCTCTCTCTCATCGGGGGGGCGGATGTGGGGAATTCCGACAGGAAATAGTAAATTAATGCAACTAGGAGAAGATTTCTGATATTATTCTAAGATTAGGAATGACAACAGGTTGATTTGGTTAGGGTTTTGCAATTATTATACCTATACTCAAAGTACTCACTTGCATCGAAATTGAGATTGATACTTTGACCACGATAATTTCCCGTGTCATAATCATACTCAACGGAGAAGACGATGAAAATTTATTTTTTTTCTTTTTTAATTTTCTTTATTTTATTTCGTCAAGACTCAAAACTAATAATTAATTTTTAAAAAATAAATACTTCAGAAAAAATTAATTTAAATTCTTATATCACTTTTCAACAACTTCTTTGTCGAAAAACTCATCCGATGCTGTCTTTCTTTAACATAAATCCAAACACACCACTATTCCTTATTTTGGAAACACGAAGAAAACAATAACATTAGAGTTGTTTTAGTTTTAAAAATTTATCCTTTTTTTATTTTTGGAATTTTCGCTAAATTTGAATAATTTTTTAATTGTTTAGAGAAGCAAAACAGAATTTAAGTAAATAAACTTGAAAAAATGTAAAAATAAGTTCACTGAAAACCAACAAAAATTAAAAAATTGTCTTTTTTTTTGGTCTTTCTTAAAAAAAAAATTTAACTTTTATTTATATTCTTATATTTTCTTACTTAGGCTCTATTTGCCTTAACTAGATTATTTGGATTGTCTGGATTATTCGGGAAATAATCTAACCCCATTTGGCCTAAATTATTTACCCAAATAATCTGGATTAATCTAGCTCCAAACACAACATAACTTCTATATCCACAAATAATTTAGTCCAAACACTTTGAGCTAGATTATTCCGTCCGGCACCCAACATAATCCAACAATCCAATAATCCCATAATCTAGTTACGCCAAATGGACCCTTATTATTCTAGTCGAAACAAAATAATACTTTTTAAAATTTTTAAAAAAAGTTCACTTTGCACCATAATCACCAACTGCCTTCAAGAATAAAAAATTTAGTGTCCAAATCCATTTTAACGATCAAATTCACCAAGTTTCGCTTTCTCAATCCGAGAAGTGCATTGTTGAAATTAGATTCAAACGTCAAGCAACTTTAGATTCAGAAGCTCTTATAATAACTAAACATTCTATGATCATTTATACCGATACTAACAAAACCATTTTATCAGATAATATAAATGTTTCAAGCATTCCAAAAATCTAGTAATATTGCAGTACAAAGAGGAAATTAGGAGACTAAAAATGAATAATATTTTCGTAATCAAATCTTCGTAAATAAAACAGAATGTACAACAAAGAGGATATAGACAGGAGAATGAGTAAGATTAAATCTCTCTACAAGAGAATATAATAATTCTCCGAATATCATATTTGCAATGCAATAAAGACAATAACTTCAAATATGATAAACCCGGATAACCATATCAGAGATAACCATATCAGAGGCGATTCCATATACCCGTTCATCTACCTTTAACAAAATAATAAGGGAAATGAAGAGAAAGGAACAGAGAACTCTACTAGTGGGAATTACTCTTCAAAATAATATGTTCTTTACTTTCTAGGGATAATTTGCCAACCATCTCTACTTAAAAAACCCATTATTTTCAGAGATTAGTCAATGGGAATGGGTTCTAAGTTATAATGATATTCTCTGTGATTTCGGGTTTTCGGATTGAAATCAGAGATGGTTGGCAATTTAACATAAACCTAGAAAAGAACATATAAACGATATTCATACACAAAATTAGTACAGGTCCATGAGGAAAAGAGGCAATGGGGGAGAATCTAGAACTGGTGACAGTCTACTCTGTTCCTCTTTGACAGTGGCTCCGGCGAGGAAGACACCGATGCAGCCGCCACCGCCCACGAGTCATTCGAACTATCGGAGCTGAAACAAACATCCACCACACCATCTGGGCTGCCCGGAATCGATCGGAACTTCCTTTTTCTTGATTGGTAGCCAAACTCTGATGTTAAATTTAGGATAAGCTTGTAACACTCATCTACTTTGTCCTGCACAATGTCATTAGTTATTCAAAAATCAACCAAAACCCAGATTCAAGAACACAATTGATACGTGAGAAGATGAGAAAATTAACCTTGTCAATTCCGAGAATAGCCAAAATTTGGTTTTGGTAATCCACTGCCAAACAGGGTTCCACAGTATTCATAACCTGCAGCATTGTGGCAGTGGCTATAACAGATGGGATATAATTTGCAAACCTGGAATCTGCGAAGGAATATACATGTTAGGTGAAGTTGTTAGAAACACAAAAAATGGAAATTTAATTGAATTAAATAAGTTTGGTTGATAAATTTAATGCTTACCAGAAATTATGCAGAGAATGAGGGACTCGCATCTGTTGAGAAATTCCCAACATAGGTTGTTGTTTAAACCTAACCTCCTTGGAATGTAATTGACAAATGAGAGTGGGGTCACTGGATTCATCCTCCATTGAAGCGTGGACAGTACCAGAATCTCCATTTTCTGAATCGTTTTGGCCTCAAAAACATACCTACTCTCTTCCACCTAAACAAATCAGAGAAACCCAGAAATTGGAATTGCATAAATAAACGTGGGTATAATCTTTATGTTCATGAATATATATATGAAAAAAGGATAAAACCCACTTCAAAATCTTGCTAAAAAACATGGGCAGAGTTGATATGTACAACAAAGAAACCATTTTTGAAACTTGATTATCCAAACCTGGGTTTACTCCGCCAATGAATAAACACACACACACACACACATAAATCAAAGAAACCCCCAATCATTCACCCAACAAAAAGTGAAACAAAAGAAACCCGCATTCAGATTTGATAAACAAAACATGGGTATGGGCGATATATTCATAAAGTTTTGTATAAATATCATACTTGGAGGTCTAATAGGAGGGGAACTTGGGTCTCCTCCACTTTGGCAGCAAGGGAGAGACAGGCCACAGCAGCTAGTTGGCTCATCCAAGGTTTATCTCTCTGAAAATGGAAGCTAAAGAGGAATCTATCAAAATAGTTGACGGCAAGGACAGCAGTAAGAGCAGAGAAAGAGTAGTAGGCAGTGACGCTCAGAATCCAGTCCACGGCGTCGTTTCGGGCCCCAGCCAGAGATGGGTTTGCCTCCGGTGTGTTATTGTACATTGGGCGACTTTCTTGTTCTTTAGAAAGCAAAGAGGCTAACTCATCCTCTTCCCACATCAAATCCTGTTCCAGGAACTGCAAAGGCTTAGGGGTAATAATACTGTCATTGTAATCTCTCCCTTCATCTTCTTCCCAATGTTGTTCTTCGCAGTACAAAGCATCCAAAAGAAATGGAAGATTTTGGGCCATCTTCTTCTGAGAAGAAGAAATCCAAGTCTTGATTCATTATCCTGAAGCCGCAGATTGAGTCATCTCTCTCTCTCTCTCTCTATCTCTCTCTAGGAAGTGGGAGGGGAAGGGACTGAGCAGTGGTACCCTATAGGATTTTATTTTGTGGGGGGGGTTTCGGCTCTGTGTTTTCGTTGTTTAATTGGTGGGTGGGAGGGAGAGGAGGGAGGGGGTCGTATTTCGGTCCCTGAGGGAGTCGCAGAACTGAATCATGGATCACGTGATAGTTGTACCTTTCGTATTTGATGCTGGGCCTACCCAATGAAATTAGCTGGATCAGAGAGCTATCTTGAGCCGTTTAATTGGTATGAAATTTCTATGGCAATTTCCATCACATCGGGAAATATAATCGCCAGCCGTCTGATGTTCTTCGGGAAATATAATCGTGAGGCGTGCAATTTCCATCACATAGGATTTTATTTATGATGTTCCATGGCATCGTGCATCATGGAGGGACCCATTAATGATCAATGCTTGGGAAAAGTATATTTGACTAATCAGATATGATGTTTTTTTTGTAACATGAATCCGAAATATAACAACAAAAGATTTATATATTGTTTTAAGAAATTCTAAAATTTCATGCCATAACACGTTTGGTGGCGCCCCATCGGATTAAGGACCTACATAGAAAATTATGATATCGATGTAGTGTCGGCCAACACCACTCTGATACCTAAATTAAATATCAATTGTGTATAAAATAAATAAATGTACTATAAGTAAAGAGTAAATGGTATATTTTTCTAAATCATGATATGTTTTTATACTTTCTTAGATCTTTGAATCTTACTTGGAGTCTACTTCTCAGGGATAGGGATAAGACATTAGTAGTGTGACCGTCTAGTAGTCTTGAAATCTTTATCCTAGAGGAGATGTAAGTCTAATTCATTCCGGTTTACATTTTAGGTGGTACACTCCCAGTTAGAATACTCTTCTTGATATTAGAATCTTAGTCAAATTAGAACTCTCAGTAAACAGAAGGGCTAACTTAAGTTGGCCCACTATGATCAAATAGGCCGAGAAGACCAAGAAAGCTCTAGTTGACATACTAAGCACACTATGAAAGGCCGAATTGGCCAAAAATGCTCAATCATCGATTCCTTACCTATCATCATGCGGCATTCATTCACATCTCCTCCTACTATATAGAAAAAGTAAGATTGACCAAAAAGAAAAGCAAAAATTCATGTGGGATCTAAAAAAATAAATATAAAAGTAGAAGTTCAATTAAAATTCAAAAATCAGTCAAAATATAACTATACTATTTAAATAAATATCTATAAAAAAAATGATTTAGTCAATTTAGTGCATGTCCATGTTACTTTGATGCCTACTAATACCAAATTTTAGGCAACTAAATTTGATGTCTACTACTATCAAAAGTGCACGTCCATGTCAATTTAGTCATCAAAATTTGAATTTTGGTTGTCTAGCATTTAAGTTTAGCATTTTTATTCCTATAGCTACAATCGAACAAATAATGGCGATTTTGTTGTTTGTTTTTATAATGTTGATCATTTAAAAAGAAAAAAAGCAAAATAATGTTTCATAATTTAAAATGTTGCGAAACCACACAAATTCAGGTGGTTGCTTCACATTCATTAAGAATTTGGAATGTCATTGTTTTTGTATTCATTTTTTGCTAATTTTTTTTAGATTCGTATCAAATTTTGTAATTAATTATTTATCTTGGCCTAAGGACTAAAACCCATACTTAAATTCACGGAATAGAAAAATGTTAAAAGATACTTTTTTTTTATTTCAGTCCATATTTTTTTTTTTTGGTTTTACTTTGTTTAATCCTTTTGACGAAACGAATGATTAAATCCAAAATTTGATCAAAAGTTAAATAAAAAATCAATGAACATTAATAATACTCATTATCTTTAAAAAATAAAGTTAGGTCAAACTCATTATTTCTTTCTTTTTCAAAAAAGAAAAGAAAAGCTAAGCTTAGCCCTCAATAGTGATTGAGCAAGAAATGCAGACAAAAGATTCACTGTATGCTCTGTACACAGCGTATAGCTATCGCTGAGACTACCCTAAGTCCACAGAATTTACAATAGAAGAGTAATGCTACGTACACAGATTTTATGAACACAAACCGGACACATCTACACATATTTTATGAACACAAACCGGACACAGATGTGTCCGGCACCGTCGGATGCACGTGTAGCTCTTAAATTATCAAGGGTCCCACGTGGATCCAACGGTGCCAAACACATCCATCTTGGATCTGTGACTTTTCCTATTATACAATGGGTAGGATGAGGAGACGTAGAAATATATCATTCCTAACCCTTTCACTGTTTAAATACAGTGAGTTTGAAAAATTATTTTTTGTGTGGCGGTCGGTCTTATTTGATATTTTTTAATTTGTTATATTGTTTTTTATTTTATTTTATATTTTTCATTCATCTTGACGAGTTGAATTAGAAAAAATATAACAAATATGGACTGAAATTAAAAGAATTAAGATAGAACGATGCTAATTAAATTTAAAAAAATAGTCTTTAATGACTTTTTCTGTCTTTAGTGAAGGTCATATCTACTGTCATAGACTCATACATATATAAAAAATGTGTGAATGAGCTAACTAAACATCTGCCTATGGAGATGGTTCTCTTAAAAAAGATTAAAAAGACAATAATGTTAAAATCAAATAATATTGGCTGAAGAAAACTAATATTTTTTTTGAGAAAATTCACTTCCCAGTGCGGATTTTATTGATATAAATTGCAAAAGAGCCTCTTGGGAGTGTTTGCGATAGTTGGAATTTTTTATTCCAACTTTTAATGATTTTTTTAAAGATTTTTAGTAATAAATTTGTATTTTTTAAATTTCTTTTGTTCAGAAAAATGAAAAAAAATAAAATGACAGTGATATTGCTCAAATTCATGAAGTCACCACTCCTAGTGCCAGGAATTTGACGAATATGTATTTGAGATCAAAAAAGAAATGCATATTAAATTTTAACAGAACAAGCCTATATACTTCATAAAATTTTTATAAAATAATAGAGATTTTTTTCCCTCACAGAGACTACCACCCCTGTTGGCCCCTCTCCATCCCTGACCACCCCGATTCCCCTGTTTCATAATTCATTACCCTTTGAATCATAAGGAAACAAAGAGAAAGTTAAAGTGGCATAATGGAATTTCTCCATATATATTGGAACTGTATGTATATATATATGTGTGTGTGTGTGTATTGTTTTAATTTGGCAACAGAATTCGAGCGTGTTCGGTTGCTGCTGTGATGTGTTGCTTTCTGGGGTTTCTTTTCTTTCCTTCGGCTCAATCTCCCAGGACTGGAAGAGACAGAGAGAGAGAGAGAGAGAAGAAAGGAGTATAGCTAGGCACGCCAAGCAGGTGAGATGGGATGCAATGGTGGTCGTTTGATTGGATTCGGCAGCTGTAATGCAGTTCTGTAGTGTTCGTTTTAACTTCGTTAGTGTAGATTTGGCTAAAACTTGCTTATTTTTAAGCAAATTAGAACAAATGGGGCCAAAACGATTGATGGTTGATACTCTTGGAAATATAGAATGCGGCAACTTCTTTGTGGTCCCATGGTTTACCCAATTTCTTATTTGATAATCGAAATTGTTTACTTCTTCCGTTCTAATTTGTTTGTCCATTCTTAAAATTCTAACTTATTTAGAAAACATAATCATTATTCTTAAAAAAATTTAATTTCTAAGAATACTCTCTAACTTTTTTAATATTAAATGAGAGTTCATGTTTTTCAAAGTGTGATTTTTTTTTTTTTAAAAAAAGGGCTTTAAGAAAATTTTGACAAGTCAACTTCAAAATTAGATAAACAGTTTGGAACATCTAAAAGTCAAAAAGTGGACAAACAAACAGGGACGGAGGAAGTATATTTTAAGATGTTTGATAGAATGTTCATTAAAAAATTTAAATTTGATTGAACACTTATAACCAAGGGTGTAAGTCTAATAGGCAAATCGAACCAAATCGAAAAACTAAATTAAATTGACAATTTAGTCCAATTTTTTGTTTATCTAGATTGGCCGGTTTGGTCTTAATTTTTTAGCTCTAAATACCCGACTGAACCACATCAGATTGAACAAAAAGCATTAGTTTTTTATTATTTGTAAGTTGCATTTGTTTTGTAATATGCATTTTTATAATCTTTATTTTTTGTAACTTGTGTAGGTATAAGTTTTCTTTTTAACATTGAGATTAACTCTTTAATAGTCAAGCACTTACTTTTATAGTTTACTGATTTTAACGGTAAGGAAGGTAACTTTATAATAATTTAGAAAACAAGAGATGCCATAGGAATTTGAAAAACCTTTGGGGAATATTATATTTTAAATATATCTAAGTGGAGGTCAGTGTAATTCATCCAGTTTCTTTCTAATACAACTAAATCCGAAACCAAATGAAATCAAAACTGAATAAATTGAGCAGAAGCAAAGCAAAATAATTCAATTCGATTTTGATTTGAAAAATTCGAAACCAAAAAATCAAAAATATTCTATTTGGTTTGAATTTTTCTATCAAATCGGATAAAAACATATGGCTATACCCTTACTCTTAACCACTTGATCACAATACTTTTGTTTGGGAAAAAAACATACTATCCTATTATTTTCACAAAGGAAAAGTCTTGGTACACAAATTTTTCGAACATAAGTGTGTCCGGAACTGTTGAATATACACGAAGCTTTTGAATTATTGATAGTCACACATGCATCCAACGATTTCGAATATATCTGTATTCGAATAATCTGTGTACTTAGCATTAATTTTCTCCACAAAAGCACAAAAGTATGTTGATAAAGTGATTGTGGGTGTTGGATTAACTTTAAAAAATCATGATGAAGGCTTTATTCAACAATCCCTACAATACGAAGTTGCTGAAATAATAATCCAGAGGACACCCATTTGCTGAGAAGCTTCCTTTATTCTGTTTTTGCCTTCCATCTTCTCTCTTTTTTCACAATCACAAGTACACTCTTTTAAACCACTGCAGCTTTTTTCATTATTTATTTATTTTCGCCAAACTTATCAGATCACTCTCTATGTTCGGTTGAGTATTTTTAAAACGATTTTTGAGAAAAAAAATTTTGAAATATTGTTTAGTATATGTGTTTCAAAAAAAATTGGGAGTTTTTTTTTTTTTTTTTCTAAGGTGCTCTCTCTTTCTCTTCTTTTCTAGGGAAATGAGTATTGTATTTAGAATTAAAAAAATAATTTGTGTGCTTTGTGAGTTAACAAAAATTTTATCTTAAATTTGCAATTAATCTTGAATTATTTTTTTAAGTCAACAGTAAATTTTAAATTTTTTTTGAAAATAAAATTTAAAAAACACGACAAAAAATGATCAAAGAAACGGTGTAGAACACGATCAAAAGGAATCAAATGTGACTATTTAATGCATTAATTATTGACAAATATGATGATTTGATAATAATCAATGATTGACAAATAAACCAAACAATGTTTGAAATTTTTTTTCTCAAACATGTTTCACAAATATTATTCACACTCAACCAAAAACATCCGTCCTTTGATTATCAGAAGTAATTCTAGCTCATTGAAAGTTGTGTCAATCTAAAGATAGATTTTGGATTTGCTTAAATCTGATTCAAAAAAGCTTTATTTACTGATTCAAAAGGTTTTTATTATTAAGGTGATAGACAGAAGCCAAATAATATGAAAGTGCAAAAACCATTGATCAAAGAAAAAACTTCTGACCCAAAAAAAAAAACCTTATTTGGGTGAAATTGGTCAAATTTGGTCCGCTTTCATCGAAAAACTCAAACCAAACAGATAATTTCGGTTTAATTAACTTGCTGTAAATCAAAATCGAAACGAACTATTTCAGGTTAGTTCGGTTCGCTGTGCAATTACGGTTTAATTTTGGTCCGGTTTTAGTTTGATTGGCTTGGCACTAAAATTAAAAAACTTGTAAAAAATTAAGAGGTACATGTGAAATGGGTCAAGTCCAGATTAATTTTCATATTAGAACCAACTTCCGATTTAATTCGGCCTAAGCCTAAATTGAAAAAATTTCTAAATAATTAAAGCCCAGTAATATTGATATACAAATTAAAACCTAGTAAAAAAATAAAGTTAAAAGAAAAATACTTATGTATTATATATATTCAATTGGATATATACACATACACACACATATATATATATATATAGAGAGAGAGAGGGGGGATGAGTATTAACGTGCCCATTTTTATTATTTTTTTAAAAATTGTAAGGCTAATAAATACTAGTTAAGATTGTTGCCTAGTTATTTTTTTATAGTGAATCTCAACCGCTAAATGAAAAAAAATTCAATTGTTATTGTGAAAATATCTTTTGAGAATCCTACAATATCCTGATTTGTTATAATATAGATGTGAAGTTTAGTTGTAAGAATATAAGTCTTACACTTCGACTCCATTTGGACTGTGTTATTTATTGAATTATTTTTTGATTCTTATGTGAATTTGTTTTGTGATTTTTTGTTTTTTGTTAACCTTTTGTGGTTTATTGGTTTATTTCGATAAGAGTTTTTAAAAAAGTTATAAATAATGGACTAAATTTAAAAAAAAAATTAGAAAAGACAGACATAATCCAAAAATAGAATTTTTTGAGTTTATCCGTCGTCTTTAGTGATATTTTTTAATTTTTTAACATAATTTTATAATTTTATAATTTTTTGATCAAGATGGATTAATAACCTACAAAATATTCAGGTTAAAACAACAAATGCAAAAAAATAGAGATAAAAAATAAATCCAAATAAATAATATAGGCCAAATTGGGCCAAAAGTGCTGGAATAAACTATTAGGGTACCATATGTGGGCTCTATTTGCCTTAACTAGATTATTTGGATTGTCTGGATTATTCGGGAAATAATCTAGCCCCATTTGGCCTAAATTATTTACCCAAATAATCTGGATTAATCTAGCTCCAAACACAACATAACTTCTATATCCACAAATAATTTAGTCCAAACACTTTGAGCTAGATTATTCCGTCCGGCACCCAACATAATCCAACAATCCAATAATCCCATAATCTAGTTACGCCAAATGGACCCGTGGTACCCCAAGATTGAATAATTACTCTTCTAGTACCCTATTGTGAGCATGGGTGGAATTAGTATGTGACAAGTGACCCTATTGAGTTCAAAAATAACCTATAATAGATATATTTTTTGACCATGATTGGGGTCGTGGGTTTAGTTTGGTTTGGTCCTTAAGCTCTTATAATTTATCCTTTTATATCCCAAAGTTTGCGAGAATTTAATTTGTAATCTTAGAAATTAATCCATAATTCAATTTCGAATTAGTAACCACATAATTTTTCCTGAATATTAAATTCAAATTTTAATTTCAAATTTATTATAAAATTAAATTTCTGGTCTTTCCATGATTCTATAAACTAAACACTCGTCTTTGAAAAATTGACACCGAAAATCTCAGACCCTTCTTCACTTTTGATATTCAATTGTTCTTCGAGTTTCTTCAGTTTAATTGAGAGTACAACACATTCAGAACGTTGTGCGATTCCTCCAGTACTTTGATGAGGCGATGATTTTTTTCTGAAGGCCACCGACGATCACATGCCTCAATTTGCTTTTTAATTTTGTTATCAATCTGTTTATTTCATTCTATTTGTTGGTTAAGGTTGCTTTATTTCAGAAGTTGTAATTTTCAAAATAATAAATATTTATTATTCATTGTTTATTCTCCACAAGCGTGTATTAATTTTTCATAAGATTTATTGGGAAATCCAAACGTGTAGTTACTCTCATATGATAACACACCAATCATCACCATCTTTCATGCATGCATGTGGAGCGTGTAGATGAAATCCAATGATAATGTTTTAGGTCCACCTATGACCTATCAAAAAATAGTCTGAACACAAATGATAATGTTTGTCCCCTAATTATTGCGTAGCCCACACTTAGTTCTTCATTATTGACTGACATCAACCACTTTAATGTTTTTTTTCTTCATATTCCATCACGTTCGAGCTAGATTAATTAATTATAAGCACAACCTCAAATTAATTTGACCATTCATTAGTATAAGCTCAAATAAAATCGAGATGGAGTCTCACATAAATAGAATTATCAATTTCGTATCAATGATTTTATTATTTTTTTTAATAATCAAGATATTCAGATAATCTAGTTAGTTTATGATCAAGTTGAAATAAAGTTTGAAAAAATTCTCACTTTAATTACCGATTAGTCCGTATGGCCTTGGGTGGAAACGGTTAGAAAAACTCTCCAATGGTCCAAATTGTTAAGTTGTCGAGTTTTGACAGTAGAATGTGTGAATTTACAGTTCATTTGTTCTACCACTTGGACAACCTCTTGCATGGTATTATACTATTTTTGTTATTGGTATGATAGTTATCAATACCGTTATATTTTGGGGTACCGTTTCAAATTTATTGCTACAAAATAATATGTATTTTTTAAATAACCTCATTTATCACAGAATTATATTAGACATAAACAATAGAGCATTTGAACTTTTAAATTACTTAAAGATGCCAAATTGTAAAATTTAATTAGTCCTGGAGAGACAAATTATAAAATTTTATCACTTTTGAACGGATTCAATTATTATTATTAATAATAAAAAATATTTTCATTAAGAATAATATTATATAACTCATTTTGAGAGTAATTAAAATAGAATTAATTTGAAATTTGTTTAAAGAAATAAAAAAAAAGTTGTTCCGGCTAAAATTCGAGAAATGCTTTGTATTGCCCTGAACATCCGTTACGAATTAGTACACCCAATATTTTTCGGTGCTGAGAGCGGTACAATACACTGATAAATGCCCCATTTTGTGTTTGGTATGGTCTAAACCGGGCAATATCAGTCCGTACGTTACGAGATCCATAACTTTGATATTGAGCTAACCCTATAAATATTAATAACACTAAAAAATTTCAAAATTTAAAATTTAAAGTAGAACAAAATTTAATTACTAGGGGTTACAATGTGGCTAATGTCCATGAAAGAAGAGCTCCAATATTCCAACAGGAAAAATCCCTCTTTTAATGGCAATGGCCAAGAAGGGATTCATGGATTAGCCGGAAAATTTGAACTAAGTTTAATTATAATTTCATAGGAGTAGAAATATTTTATTTTTCAAGTTAGTAATTTTTTTAATTCCAAAAAAAAAAAAAATACTGTGCATATTAGTTTCCTAGATACGGGTTAGAAGAGTTAAAAAAATCAGCCAAACTTAGAAAACACGAGTAAGTGTGTTTGGTTAGGTGTTTGGGAGATTTTCTCCCAAACAAGTTTCTGAAACAAGTTTCTCAAACATTTTCTCAGACAATTTTTTCTCTCTATAAAAAGTGTCTTTGAAACATTTTTCTCCCAGACAAGTTTCTGAGACACTTATAACCAAACAACGTCTCAGAGTTTTGTTTCTAAAAATTGTTTCAGAAACACTCAAAACGAACACACTAAAACAAAAAAGGCGATGCCCATTTATTTGTTGTTTTTATTTTTATTTTTCTTACTTTTGGTGGACCCAAAAAAGAAAAATGCAAGAACATGCAATTTATTTTATTTTATTGTAGATCCTTTAATGGAGTGAGTTTGCAATTTCTAAGTTACACATAATTTGTCCGATCTTTCTTTAATATAATTTCTCATTTTAGTGAGGTGGGTGCATTTTCAAAACTAAATGTTGATGAGACGTCTCATTGTGGGCCATTGATAGTTCTCCACTATTTTGACATATCACACGGATGTGAATGAGTAAGCCCAACTCGACTGCACAATCGATGTGAAAATCCTGTTATGCATAACGCACAATAAAATCTGTTGTGCTTTAAGACGAAGACGTCGTTTTGACGCCCTAAAAATTGCTCAATCAGTCGAGCAGTGTTCCAAGAGTTTTTGGACAATTTTTGAAGTGCTAAAACAACATCATTTTAAGACGCAACTTATCCTGTTAAATGTTGTGCATAATAAGATTTCCCTATCACAAATCGTGCAAGCTTGATTCTTTTGACCGATCAAGATGAGAGTCAAATTCAATCATCTCAAAATATCACGTAAACTTTGATACTTATAATTGTATGGAAAAACCCCACACCGCCACCTCCACCGCCACAAACAACCGCCCATCCAAAATCCTCCTCCCTTGCCCCTTCAATCACATTACCGTTGTTGCCGCCTGTTGCAGTGGCGGTTCTGCTTGTGCAGAGGCGCGTGAGCCTGAGCTGCTGCTGTCCTTGCTGTTGGCAGGACTCAGCTATTCCTTCCGTTCTACATCTGTCTATCTACCCATATCTTGAGGAAGAGGATGAGAGATTTGGATCGGTTGAATTTCTAGGACCTGAGTTTGATATTTTCAGATTGGGGGTTTTGCTACTATCGGTTTTGATGGAAGTTGAGGTCCATTTCATTTGAGTAAAACAAGAATTTTTTCTCAGCTGAAGGGACACGGGAAGACTTGATATGAAGCAAAATGTTCAGCTCATCAAAACGACGGTTTCAACTTGCGTCCTGATGCCCATTACATCATGTCCTGAGAGTTTTACTGCCGGTGGTAGCTGGTTGAGCTCCAATCAGGATGCCACATGAATTTTGAATACCAAAATGACGTCATTTTATTCCGTTGCCTCTATTCCTGATATTGCTCTATGGAAACCGAAATCAAAGCCAACTTTGTCGTTTCTGATCAAAAGTAGTTTCTGTCTAATCGACAGCCTCAGGACCTCAACCCAAATTTCGGTCTCAAAAGGTACGATTGATTTTTGTTCCTATCTGATGTGACCCATGTTCTTGGACAGTTAACCCAAAAGTCATGAGATCAAACGGCCACCATCTGATTACACACCCAATCCACATTTGTTTAACTCTCGAGATTCCTATGAGGGCATCCCTTTGTAGATCAGCCTAGTTAACTAACGGATATGGCTTCTTGCCGAGCAAACTGCACCAAACAGTTTGCGCTTCACATCGATGATAAAACCGATCATTTGGTAGAACCCGTCGAGTACTTCCTCTTGCCTAATCTAATGCAGGCTCAGCATGGCTCGGAAATGTGCAAACTGCATGTTACAGTTTTGCTCGACAAACTGCCGAGAGACAAGGTCCTCAACCAACAGCCTTCACATAAAAAAGACAAGAAGCCCATAGTATATATTTGGATCATGGACACCTTTGAAATCTGAAATAATATCAAAGTCAACAAAAAATTGTACTTCAATCATATTCTTTGCCCCCTAGGACCAAAGCAAACAGGGAGAGTAGCTCAACCATAATCAAATACTTTGACAAATGGTAATGGGGTTGTTTGTTAGTCACTACATTAGATGGTTGCTCTGGACATAAGCACAATCCCATCAGAGGATTCAGGAGCGTCCTGAGATCCGCCTTTTGGAGCGCGAACAGAGTACGACCACTTTAAAAAAATGAGAACATGGACACGACGACAAACACAGTATTTTTTAAATAATCTTCTCAGTTATGCGTATGTACAGTGTAAAGTTGTAACCACTAATTGTTCAGGCTTATATCGAAGCCATTATTGAATCAAATGTGTGTCTGGCTATACACACAAGCAAATATTTTATATTACACTATTAGCCTAATACTTATAAAAATTGTAAATATTTCCCCCCGAAAAAACTTTAAAACTTAAAAATTCACCCGAAGTGTCTCAAGCATGGCCCCTCAAAAACATATTAAAGTCTAGTGGACATGCCATGTGGCGTGTCCCATAAGTGTCTCGGTGTGTCCGATGCAAATACAAAGACCTGTCAGGACTGTTCGTGCTTCATAATAGGTTATCCGCCACAGGCATCATGATTGAATCGCGACGGGTAATCATCTTGGGATAAGATGAAGAAGACAACTGTATGCTTGTCTTTTGCAAATCTAGTTTTGACTTCGCAGTAATTCCGATGGGAAAGGACTGAAGCACTTTAGTCCCAAACCAAACAAGGAATTTTCACCTATTTATAAATAACAAGGAGATGGGAGTGTTCTAATAATAAAACATAAAGGGGTAATTGGTAAAGATGATTTTGCTCTATAACTATAGCATCACCCAGAGAGTAAATTTGGGTAGATTTTTCTCAGCAAGGGAATGGTGGTCTTAAGCAAATGGAGTAGCACCTGGTAGGCCTCTTATGCTCCTGGCACCAGGTGGCGTTTTCAAGCCACGCCAAACCCTTCTCCTACCAACATTCTTAACACCTTAACCTACTAAGAGTGCCATGCTCAAAAAGAAAAGGGGGTCTTAAAAAAGTCTTCAATAAAACCAAACAGAGAGGAATTCAGAAACCTAATTGAAGGAGGTTGGGTTGCACTCCTGATTGATAAAACTATGCTCTATTTTCTTAGCCACTGAGTAAAGGGGTTATCTCGATTCTAACATTCAAAATGTTAAACATTATACGCAATAAGGAGTTCGGGTTGGAGAGCATACATTGTAAACGAATCAAGATGAAAATATGAACTTTATCTTGGAAAATCACAATACAGAGAATTAAAGCTACCTGAGCTTTAAAACATCGACAGCCAGGAGAAACAAGTCCAAGTGGAGGATGCGATGAAACCTTGAAAGTAAAGCTCCTGGGGCCAGCCTCATTCTTCTAATCCTTTTTCTTTTCCTTCTTCCCTTGTGACGGTTTCTGGTACATGACTATCTGGCTCAAGATGGTACCATTCAACACAATACCAATTACAGAGCCCATAATCACTTCAAAGAATCAAGGACCCAACAAATAGTTACTTGGAAACAGAAGTAAACCATAAATTACAAAGCCTGGATAAAGACCTGGAAAATGGCAACAAATTACATGAATGAAGCCACAGAGAGTAGGTCAGGGCTGGTTGCGGTTGTATGTAATACGAGTCATAGAGAAGCTCATTATAAAGGCCTAACCCAGCACTCTATGTGGTCCTCGAATTTCTTGAGGAGAAAAAATGAACAGAAACGAATCAGAGATTCTTAATCCATGATCTTGCATGGTTGAGTTGGGAAAATCGAAGGGACACAATAAGAAATAGAGAAAAAACAGTTCTTTTGGTTTGATACTCACAGGATAAGTGAATGGATACATGTACTTTCATTTTCTTATTTGTTAACTTCTCTAAACAAACACAAAATCCAAACATAACTAACTGTTTTTCTTTCAAAGATGCAACAAGTATCAGTAGGGGGGCATTGCTGGGATATGCATATGGTAAATGTAATTATTTCCAAAATGCAATGAATGACCTTAAACAATAGATAACTTCAAAATTAGAATGTTAAAAGCACCCAATTTTATGACCTTAATAAGTTTTGTGATATGCCTCCATTTGGTTAACCAAGTGGTCAGGTTTCATTATGGGTTCTTCAAAGATCCATATTAATGCAGAAGTAAAACCCAACACACACAAAATGGGAAATGTTATACGTTGGGGAATTCAAACATCTCCCTTCTGTCCTCTTTCCAATTCTAAGAAATGAAGATCATTACCATCTGTTTTTCAGCTGCCATTACTCTAGGCTTACACGGAAACACGTTTCCTCGTCCTTTGGCATTTCTAAAGCTCAGCGATTCAGGGATGATGAAATTAACTGGCTTAAAGGGAAATTGAGTGGTGGAAATCCTTCCACAGTATTATTAGAAAGCTTGCTTGGGCAGCTATGGTGTATGACATCTGGCAAGAAAGGAACCACACAGTATTTCAACTTTCAAGTGATTCAAAGATCTCCACCTTAGTTCTTCAAAACATACTAGGTTTGATGTTAGAGTTAAGGGTTCTCAATACTCACATGTGAAACCTTCTTCCCTTAAACCTTGCCCAATGCCAATCCAGGAAAATAACTCCCAAGTGTTCAATTTTTTGTTCCTAGAGGTGTGTTGTTTGTAGTTGGAAGGTATGCCTTCCTTGTCTTCTCTTTATTGTTTCATTTATTAATAAGAGATTCCCTGAAATTCCATAATTCTCACTTTTTTATGAAACAAGACTGATTGTAATTCACCTCATCTCAATAGAGATATGATTGACAAAAAATAGGGCAGAGTTACAAGCAAGAGACAAGGATACCACTTGTAGGAGCTTTTTCCTGGATGCTAGTAAAAACTCTAACTGCAGAAAACAATAAAGTTGATTCAGTATCATTCCCTGAACATAACAACTGCCCTATGCTGGATAGAAAGAGCGTACTCACCTACTGAACCCGCAGAGTTCATTAAACAGGTTAAAAAGCTGAGCTCCCCAGTACTTTTGTTCTGCTCAAAGAATAGCCACAAGAATATAGCTAATTAGAATGCATAAACACTATGAAGCAATACCACAAATTAAACATAAGTGGTTTGAGCTTTAAAGCAATTCCACAAATTAAACAAAAAGTGGTTCTCATAAAAAGGAAAATAATAGCTATACCTACATAAAAACTGAGAAATAAAAACTCAACATTGCCATCTCGTGAGAGGTGATCAACGGAACACAAAAATGTTTTCCGTAATGTAGCATAACAAAATCAATAAACTACAGATTGTGAACAGGTGATAGATGTTTGATGCGGTGGCACTCAGGAAGATGAACAAGTTAGGGGTGTCGATGTATGGTCGAATAGAGGATATTTGTTTTGAGTGTCCTTTCCCACATGCATGTCGGCAAATAAGCATGGGCTTCTCTGCCCAAAAACAGTGAGCACCTCTACATCGAGCGGTAGCAAGCTGGGAAAAAGAGTGTGGATTCTCGTAGGATACTTCCTTCTAACCGACAGAGGTTGAGCAATGAGCAGACATTGAAGGTAGGTGCAGGTCTGCAGATGCATGTCTTAGGGGGTGGGTACATGTACTGATTATCGGGACAACAAGGAAAGAACAAAAGAACGATAGAGGACAAAAAAGATTATCATCAGTATCAACTTACACTATAGTTCTGCCAAATTTGTGGGACCCTAGCGAAGAAAAAAATTGCGTGTTGAGATGCCTGCAACAATAAATCCTCATGAGAATGTGTTAGACATGCATGAAATTCTGATTTACAGCAGAAATAAATAGCTTGAAAGTTTAACTATGTTTGTATATGGAATAAAACCCCAAACTAAGGAAACCAGATATTGAAGGAAACAAGTGACAATCGGCCTATTATTAGTCGCAGCTTACTAAAAATTGAAAGCAGATAGACTGTAAGTGGAAGCCAACAGTATCACTTCCGTCCCTTAGGTGATTTGAGCTATTTATGGCGCATGAGCTATGAGTGGAAGCTATGCAAAACAAATTGGCACAGACTTCCTCGTTTGGAAAAACGATAAGCGCTCATATAAGCTAAACAAACGTGCACAGTAACAAGCATAACTGCACTTGCAGTTTGGTTATTAAATATAGACTCACATATAGAGCTTCAAAGAGAACAGGATCAATTTGACCAGCCAAGATGGTTGGCGCCACACCACAATATCTGCAATACCATTACTGAGGAAAAACACGGTATATCTCTTATTCCAACAGGGAGAAAACTTCCATTCATGGAGAGTAGTTACTACTTATCAATGCATATTAGTTTTTGAAAAAACAAATGTCAGAAGGAAATCAACTGCAGCCAGCAAGTAGGATACAACAATGCCTTCATCCATGTCTTGGTTCCCAGAGGCTGAGAATAATAGTAGATAATTGCAATTAAAATTATAGCTGCAACAGACAAGGCAAAAAGGAGAGAAGTATATTAGATACATTTCAGATTATCATGTCAAGAATAATATTTCTGGAAGCCACTTGAAAAGACAGGAGCATGGCGGCGATACTTTTTGTCTGACGATATTAGGGCAAACAACTAGGTCTATTTACGTTAGCATACGTGATTGGCTATAGACCTGTTCCATTCGTGATGAAGCAAATACCATTTTTTCTTCACCCAAATCATTTCCATTTTCCACAACAATCACCAATCATGATTCTGTAATGGCAACTACAGTACAGTCTGTGATGTAATCCCTACTGAAATGAGTGAATGCTGAGGAAAGAGATGGAAGGAAAAAGAACTGAAAGAAGATGGGACAATGTTAGGAAAAGTACCTTGAATCAAAAGAAAAGCCAACTCCCCATAAGCTGAGAATGGGAGCCCTTTATGAAGACAATAGGCCAAAGCAATGGTGTAGCCGACTAATTCAAGCTCAAAGGCCACAACACTAAGCCCTCTGACACTTTGGTGTTTCAAGATTTTTAATATCTTCAGATGAAGAAGAGAAGCATCAAATCAGAGAGGCTATGCAAATGCAACTAAGAAATTTCAAAGAACATGCAAGAAGCAAACTCCTATGACAAAAACTTCTACCGAGGACATAATCAACGAATTAAACCTTAGCTCTTGGTACACATGTGGCCATTATACTCACAAAAACTTCTACTGAGGATGTTCTTCAACACCAACATGTCAATTCACCACTCAAAAGTAAAATGAATCTTTTACCTAAGTATTAATAAAAGTGAGGTGGGATTTTAACTAAGTGATTTTAAGTTTTCAATTCAACCATAAAAAAAAAATAAATAAATAAGGAATCATTAATCATGAAACAAGGCCTATGATGCTTAAGATTTAATGTTCTCTCTACCTCTACTTTATCTATATAAAAAAGAACAAAAATCGCTACAGTTCCCGAACACATCCTCCACAGGATCCACGGAAATTGCATGTCCGCCTATATCTATTTTATTTTACCATCTCCCCAAATCCTAGTCAATTGCCACTGAATAAGGATGGGACTGAGAATTGGAGGAAGATGTGCTCCCTTTAGTATAAGTTCATAACTATCAATGGTGCTGAAACTTCGGAAAAGAACGGAGATCTCCGTATGATTGGGTACTGAAAGTTGCAGTTTATTTAGCTCCTCATGTATCAAAATTTTAATGAGCTACGACTTCCAAAATTTTCTACACTTGTTTGTTCATGGTTACTGGTTAGCACAGTGGAAGCTGGCTACGATAAGCTAGGATACCTCAGCCACCCTAAAAATGAACAAGCAGGGATATAATCCATTGGAAATGGCATGAGGTTAGCTAAAGGTCTAAACAGAGGATGCAAATAGAAATCGAGGAAGAAACGACTGCGGCTGCAATCAGTATCAGTAATAGTATATCAAAGGCCTAACGATCAGAAGCTTTTCAAAACCTTTCAATGTTGCACAAAATCCATTACTTTACATTAATTGTATTATTTTCTGACATCAAATAGGATAAATTCCATAAAATTGAGATGATTTACTGATCCTTACAGCAGTATTTACTGCATTTTTTCGAAAGAAAAAGATGCAATTGAGAACATAACAACCCACAAGATTAGTACAAATAAATTGCAGTGAAAAAGGGTCAAACCGTCAAGTTCAGAACCACAAAACAAGGAAAAATTAAAGAACAAACTTTAAAAACAACGAATCAAAAAACCGGAGCATTGACTGGTGCACTAATACTAGAACACAAAGATGGGAAATTCTACGATAGAGACCCTTGAAAAAACTTCTTAATATCTTCCGCATCACAATAATTCGTATATAGATCACAAAAGATCATAACAAATTCACTACAAGACTTCATAACTTCTCACGCCTCAAAATTATATCTAAAAATCACAATGTCCATGACATAACCACAATCCAAGCTACTAATTTTACAAGAATTTCCTAGTGGTACACCCTTCATAACAGCAAAATTAACAACAAAATCTCATCTGGCCGGTATGTTGTACCTAAATTTCTCCAATAACAAAAGGGGGCAATAGAAAAGAGGAGAAATTTATCTGTGGTGGTGGTTTTTTGGTGACGATAGGTTACCTGAGGGAGTTTGACGGTGGTGGAAGCGGCGACGATGCAGTAGCCAAGGAGCTTCGAAATCAGTGGAAGTAAACAGTCTTTTTCAGGAAATTTTCCGTCGCTCAGAGATCCAAACGCACAGCTGAAATCCATCCCCAGAAACTTTATATCACCACCCATTGTCGTCTATACAAAACAAAGAATCCAACGGAATTGGGGGCGCGAAGAAGATAGAACTGTAGAAGTCTTTCCCGATCAGAGCGAGGAAAGATAAACAAATTGAGAAGGAAAAGAAAGAACTACAAGAGTAGGTCTTGTACTTTATACTTATTGTCTATTTGGTCCCCATAGTTATAGTTGTACTCAGGTTAACCTTTAATTGTAACTCGTTATGTCTACTTGGTCCCAAAAATCCGCGTACAGCTCGTACAAAGACTACTAGATCCATGCGACAACGGTTAGAAAGACAAAAATAGGCTCGCCGAGCATGTGTATATTTTGGAGCGTCAAATGGGTAATGGAGTTAACCTTTGTATTATCTTGATGAAAAAGAGACACGACGGGAAATAAATATTTATTTGTTAGCCATATGAATATTTCATTTAAAAATAATCAAAAGTAATAGTACCTTTGGAATTCGTATTATTATTTTTATAATGAGAGTTTTAATTGGTCAATTCATTAGTTTGTAATTTTTGTTTATATTTTTAGAATATCCCAAAATATACCTTAAACAATAATATGAATTAATTCTTGTAATGTTTCATCCATATCTAAGTTGAGGCACATGTGTGATGTGTGCTTAAATATAGTTATATTTATTTGGACATGTCTCGTGATGCGTCTCTAATATGTCACGTGTCCATGAAATATCTACCACGGGTATGACAAACAGTTAGAACTGGAAGTAGCGGAACTTAATAGTCCGTGTTTGTACTTAGATTGGAGCTTTTATACACTTTGTTTTGGTAATAGTATAAGAAAAAAATAAAATGATAGTACCAGACATATTTTGTTTTGTATTGTATTGTTTATAAAAATATGTAACTAAATATATTTTTAATTTCTAATTTTATTTTTATTAGAAATAAAAAAAAAGTACTTTTTATTTTTTTAGTTAAAAAACTGAAAACTGAAAAAGTTACCCAACTGGTTTTAAATGTTTTTGGAACTCATATTTCTATTGTAGGATACTATAGGGCCTCAATTGGGCTTTCACCTAAGTTTTATGTCATGGGCCTTGCGTCGGCCTGTAATAAGCCTGTTGTGAAACTAGAAAAGGGCCAGTCTTCCTGAAATTGGGCCTTATGGACTCCAGTAGAAAAAGCCCATCGGCCTTTCCATCTAACAACGGCCGTTCGAAAACCAGTCTCTCAGAGAGAGAAAACAAGAGGCCTCGGAGAGAGAGATAGAGAGCGAGAGAGGGAGAGAGAAAAACATAAACATGAATCTCGCCGGCGGAGCTGGAGGTTCCAGCAACGATTTATCACCGTCTTCCGCCGTATCCCAATGGAGCTACACCGTGTCGCGGCGGTACCAACACCTTCTTGACAAATCAACGCCGTACGTCCTCCACCGTTGGATCGGCTTCTCCCTCATCGTCTTCATCTACGCCCTTCGCGTGTGCTTAGTCCAGGGGTACTATATCATCACCTACGGCCTAGGAATCTACATCCTCCAGCTCTTCATCCTTTTTCTCTCTCCTCAGGTTGATCCCGAGATCCAAGAACTAGCCGACGGGCCCACCCTTCCCACCCGCGGATCCGACGAATTCCGCCCCTTCGTCCGCCGGCTTCCCGAATTCAAGTTCTGGTGAGTTGCCGCATCTATCTTTCATTTCTTATTTGGTAGGCGATTATGCGCATACGTTCTGTACGGATATGTATACGGGCTATGACTTTGAGATCAGATTGTGTAAACGCTTCCTTCTCCAAATATGTCGGAAAGATTAAGTTCAGGATCTGGATGCCGATGTTACAAATTTGCCATCTTCAAAGTGCGGTAGTGGAAACTTCTTATGCTATTGGATTGTGCAGATTTAGGAAAATCTCTTGTTATAAGATGTGATTTTTCTCATTTATAACTGTTCTTTGACATGGAACTAGAATTCGTACATGGAATGGCAAATTACTTGTGATTTGGAAACAATAGTGTGGTTTTTCCAATGTAGAATATGAATTTAGACACAAAATTTAGAAAATTCTTACTGATTTGGATTAAAGATGCGTTATATATTGGCTTCAAGGATTATCAGGTAAAGAGAAGGTAGGAAAAATTAAATTTCACGATTGCCGTTTTGTGTTGAAGTTAATCTGGACTACAAACTGTATTGAGTAAACTATAAGAACCGCAAATTGAAGAGGAAATAAGTTGATGAAGTCAATGAGTAAAGATATTGGCCTCGCTAAAGAAACTTATCATATTCTACAAACCTAGCTAGACATCTTTAAACTTATTCTTAAATTGATATTAGCGGCCCCTCATGAGAACTCGAAATAACCCACTATGGAGGAAGAAAAGAATATTATGCTTTCAAATACTTGTTTGGAATGTGAAAGATAACAACTTTATCGGTGATCCTCAAGCGTGGTTGATTATCTACATGGCCCACCTACCAACTTATAGAATTGTTTCATTGTTTGATGTATACTCCATGACTGTAAATAGTTGATGTATTGCCAGGTTTGGGTGGAAAGAGGAAATGGGGAAAAGGGTTTCCTTAGTTTGTAGGAAGGAGAGAAGCGAAGCTTTTTCCCTCTTGCTCGGGGATTCTCTCTGAGGTTGGGGATGCAGAGAGAGGGAGAGGGGTAGACGAGGGAAGAAAAGTGATCTGGATCTCAAACGCAGGAAATTGTGATCCTGTGAATAAATCCATGATTCTATCTTTATGAGTTAATGCCTCTATAAATTAACCTGAGCATGTATTCGACTCGAGAGATGGTCTTCTTAAAATCAGCTCTTTGAGAGAATTTCTCGTTAGATAGAGATCCAAGTTCATGCTTAACATCCTTCTTTTTCTCTTTTGCTTGTCCATGAATTAGGATAAACATTTTGTAAGGTAATATTTCTTGAATCTCTTCTTCTTTCTTCCCTCCTGGCTTCCCTCCTTTATTCCCTTACCTCTCCTACCAAAGACATCGTTATGAATCACAATGGCTTTATCACAGAATTATCGACTGCCTTTACTACTATGAAGATTCTCATATTTTTTTTCCAAATCCTATTTCATGTTGAAGGTTGATGCTCTTCACGGTTTCCTTCCCTGATTGGCAGATGATCAATGCCTTCTACTATTAGTGATAGATCTTACAAATTCTTGTTTTGAGCTTGTGACACGCAATGGGTTTTACTTATCTACATATCTGTGGCAGGCATTCCATCACAAAAGGCTTCTGCTTTGCCTTCGTGCTGACGTTCTTCAGCGCATTTAATGTACCTGTATTTTGGCCAATTCTATTGTTCTATTGGATTGTGCTGTTCGTCTCAACAATGAAGAGGCAGATAATGCACATGGTCAAATATAAATACGTCCCCTTTTCTTTTGGCAAGCAGGTACAGGACATTCTTTGCGAGAGTATTGTTTATCTACAACGAGGATCATTAATGTCAAAGTATAAACTGTTTTGAGTTGTTACTGTCCTTGAGACTTGTTAACTGATTTGATCTTTCTGTTTCCTCTTTTTTTTCTCCCGTAGCGATACACCGGAAAGAAAGCGGCTTCAACTGATGATAAGGACACTGTAACAGCATAAGGCTTCAGGTAGATTGAACCACTTAAATGCCAGGATCACTTTTAGGAGTTACGCCTTTGCTTAAAGGATTATGTTTCTCATGTCGAGAGAGTTTCTGAGGATGCACGGAAGTAATTTCCTCCTCTGTTTGAGATGCATCTATGACAATTTCCATCTCTATTTGAAACTCTCATTGGGTTCTTCTCAGGATGATGAAAATGTGTTTCCGAATGCCTTGATGCTTGTTAGCTAGTTTGCCATTTGTACTGGGGTAAAAGATACTCATTCTGGCTTACTGTAAATGATTCTTAATGCAATTCAGTGTTTTTGTCTACTTGATTTGACATTTCTTTTTTCAAGATTTGCTGTTCCTAGAGAAGGTTGAGTTTTGCTGCCGTTCATGTATCTATATTGCTGTTTCTTTGCATCATTTGATTTTGTACTGTCTTGGCATTTCTGTTCATGACTTTCAAGGAAATGCATTGGAAAGTTTTTACTTACTTGGGCAGGTAACTGAAATTGTATTGGCATCGATGTGGAGCTATAGCGTAGTGCAAGCAAAACAACATAGTTTTTTTCGTTTTACTCTCAAATTATGTTGTTTTGCTTGCATGCACCCTTACGACAGGGGGCTACAATATAGTCCCTAAATACCGGTGGCATAACCCTTTTAAGTTGTTCAGTGGAATGCATTCTATACACAACCATCTCATTAGAAATGGATGTTCAACATTCGATAGTCTTTTAACCTCATGATTGGCGCAATGCAATTGCTTGGCAACTAGGGACTTCAAAGGATCGATTCTCCCTCATGTGCTATCGGTTTTTGTGTGAGATCAGTCCATACGAGATTATTTTTTTATTTTCATTAGCCAATATCTACCTCCACGCCCTCCACCACAGAAGAGTAAAGGCTGTGGTCCATGGAAGCTATTTAGCTGAAACTGGGTTGAGCCAAATTCATTTGAATGACCTGTCTGGGATGGAGCTAATTATTTTTTAGATTCTAGATTTTATACTTTATGTTGAAAATTATAAATTATATCATAGTGAGAATTTAGGAAACTGTAATAGAATAGATTTTGTAGAAATATAGTGTGCAAAATTTATACAAAGAATTGAAAAACCCATCGGGAGGTAATTCTTACTTTATGCATTCACCTGTTTATTTTTCTGATTGCATTTTGGAATCCGTGATCAAACGCCCAAAGTGAATTACTAAATAGTACAAAATTCAAAACTTCAGCTGCCTTGTTTAATTCCTCATCCAAACCATCTACTTTTTTATACCCCTCTATAAATATCACATCAATGTGGGCCATCCCTCCAAAAATAATATCCCCTCTTATCTTATACCCCCTCCAAAAATTATCCCCCTGAAAATATACCCCCATCCAAGCGGGCCCTTAAAGTTTATGTATAGGCAACTTCAGTCAAATTGGTTCATTTTGCTCAAATATTGACTCATTTCAATGGTGTTCATATTGCCCTACTAACGAAATCTCGAAAGAGAGAAAAGATATATGAATATGGAATTTGGCCGCACTCAGTTTGTATTTTTGTATTGTACATTTTCTCAGTTCAGGTGTTTGATAGGTAATTTGAAGAATGTATGTATCAAAATATATTCTAACTGATTAATAAACTCGATAATGCATAATTCCAAAAATCACTTTCGAAGGAGCTTTTTGGGTGTATCAATTTAAATACCATCTTTTTAGTAAAACTTACTCTACGCTTTGTTATTCAAGTACTTTTATGCTCATCTAAATCTAAAGTTAAAAAAGAAGGGCAGTAGAGATCATCTAAGATTAGTTCAAATAATCCCCCCCAATCGGTATTTGATCCTGGAAGATGAGTTATTTAGACAAGAATATTATTTAGTAAATTTAGTTGTTATATTAGGACTTATCTATAGAGGATACTGTTAAAACTATTTATCCTATTTCTACTTGATACTTAGTAGGGCCTATTTTTAGATTCCATAGGTTGAGAGGGATTCCTAAAGCTTATCATTTTATTTGTATTTTTAAGCTCCAATCAATTTAGGTTGGGTGGCTACGTGAATTTGTCTTTCTTAACGGGTTATGTCGAAGACATCTTGTTTTGTAATTTTTTAAATCCTTTCGTACTATTTAGAGGGTGTTTGGAAGTCTACTTTTTGGCTTTTTATTTTTGACTTTTTGGCTTTTTAGCTTTTTAGATTATGCTCAGAATGAGTTTTGAATTTGGGAATAGTGTTTGGAAAAAATGTGCAGAATGCATTTTGCAAAAGTAGTAGAATGCAAAATGGGAATGAAAATGCAAAAAAGAGGTCTAAACCTCTTTTTGAGATTTTGCTCCTAAAGTCGAAAATGGAGAAGAACTCATTCTCGGAACGGGCTCCCAAACAATCAAAATTCAAAAATGAGAATGAAAAAATGCAAAAAATAGGCTCCCAAACACCTCTAGTTCGGAAGTCAATTTTTGCTTTATCCCTATGCTCAGTGCTACTATTTACTGTAACCACATCACTCTTTTTAATTGTTACACTGATCAATTTTTGATCGATATAAACTATAAAATTTTCAATTTAAACCAATATTTGTGAAAATGTTTTTAATAATAATAATGCGTAAAATAAATTTTGCTGAAAGATAATGTAGGGGATGGATTATGCTGAGTGAGAATATTTGAATAGAATACGTTGGAGAGATTAAGAATAGCAAATATATCAATGAACTAATCAATTTTGATTTGACATGTGGAGTCAAGTATATATAGGCACACTAAGCCCATAATCTAGTACCAAGTGTCCAAATGTATATTACGTATCATTTTTTCGAAATGTCTGACCATAGTGGCCCTACCCCTGCTATGTCTCGCGGTGCTGGTAGGTCCCATGGCGACGGCTCCTCCTTTGAAGCCATCGATCCATTAGTCCCCATTCTTTCTCACGAGTTGAGTCGGGAGACCACGCGCTCGGTCCCTCCTCGATCGTTGTTGTCCTATCTCCCTGACCCATTCGCCCGAGCTTTGCCATCGCAGCTTGGGCAGGAATGCATCAGAACTGGCGTTTTGGACCTCGGAATTTGCTTTAGTCTTATCCCCGTTCTTTTCCTTCATTCGTCTCTCGGCTACCCGACACGTGGTCGTAGCTGGCCCTGATCTTTAGTCTGCAATCCCGAGCCTCGGGGGTGCTCGAGTCGTGAAGTTTGCCGCTCCTGCCCTCGTCGACTTCAGGCCTCGTTGCTTGGAGTATGGAACTCGCCACCCCCGACCTTCTCGACCTCGGGCCTCAACGCTAGGATTACGGAGCTCGCCACCCCCGACCTTGTTGACCTTGGGACTTGATGCTCAAAGCATGGAACTTGCCGCCCCCGACCATCGTCGACCTCAGCCCTCAGCGCTCGGAGCAAGGGCGTTTGTCGGCCCCCGGCCCCTGTTGGCCTCGGGTCTCGACACTTGGGACCACGGGTTTCAGAGTTCGTCAGCGGGACTAGTGAATTTGGCGATCGTGGCTCCCCCCCTCCCCCGCGGCCCTCTCTCCATCTCTCTCTCCCCTGCAACTCTATCTCTCCTCCCTCTCTCCCTCTCCTCCGCAGTGGCCACTACCCTCGGGCCTCGCAAGGTGCCGCTAGGGGTTGTTTCCCTCTCAGTTTGGGGGGTCCTCTCTCTCTCTCTTCTCTCTTTTTATCTCTCCCACAATGTTGACCCCCCCCCCCCCCCCCCCCCCGGCGCGGGTATGCCACTAGGGGCAACCTCCTCCACGGCTGGGGAGGGGCATTTTTCTCCCTCTCAGCATTCTCGCAACCATGTCGATGCGGTCTCCTCCCCCTTCTGCTGCGGTTGAGCCACTTGGGGGGAGGGGGGGGGGGGGGACCTCTCCTCATCCTTCGCGGCTGGGGGCCTGCGTTGGTGATGCCCCCTGCGGCCCTCACAGTCTATCCCCACCCCTTGGTTTGGGGGATTCAGGTCTTGCATTGGCCCCCCGTTTCGATTACGTGGTCGACCTCTGTGGCTCGGGTCTCGTAGTCTGGGCCGCCATGAATCTCTTGAGGTCTTATCTCGGCTCATGATTCGGCTCATATGACTCTGAGGTCTTATTTCGGCCATTGGACTTTCCGTGGCCCATCTAGGCTTTACAACCCACCCTTGCCCATGTTTCTTCAGGTCCGGGCTAGTGGGCCTAAGATTTTGGGTGTGGCCTACAGATAGTTTGAAGGGGGTATCTGAAATTGGATTTTGTCTTTTTGTATTATAAGAGTTTGACAACCGATCTGAAAATACAATATCACAACTAATTCTCAAAATTGTGTGATAGAACCTTAATTTGTCACAGTCAATTCTCAAAATTAAGAGCCTCGGAGAATAAACTCTAGAAGAATTTTTAAGGTTATTGTTTTGCATTCTCCAACCACTTTAAAATCAAAAGCCTAATTTATCCCTTCGCATTTCATAAAACAATTCTACCAAAATCCCAAAAAGGCAACATGATAAAAAAGAACGCATCATAATTTAGTTTTCACATTTTACGTCAAAAACTATTCTGTTGTATAATTTATTTATATCATATCATTCAAATACTTTCACAAATTTATAATCTTTTTTAATTAAAAATTCAAGATTTATAACTAAAAAAATTCAGTCCCAAACACCCCATAAAATTTGTAGTGAAAATTCAAAAAGTTCCTTTGGAAGTTATTTATGAATTCTGCATTCTTTAGTTCATTTCTCAAAATGGATTCCTGTCAAAGCTTTCTTAATTCACTTCCAAACACTTATAAAGTGAAAACATGAAAAACCAAAATTGTTAAAGATGGATAGCCAAACACCCCCCTCAGAGTGTTCCTAATGTGTGTGAAGAAGGCCAAAAGCAGCAGAAACTTCGAAATCTATAATAGCTAATGATAACATATAATGCGCATTGAAATCTATAATAGGAACATGTGGTGAGTTATAATAAGAACACGTTGGGTCATTGGAGAAAGTAAAGAACTACTACTCTGTAATTAGTAATTAGACCTAAAACTAGGATTAGACGGCAATGGATTGAATTGGAACCCATTATATCGAGCCTAGCTCTTTACATGGTAGCTCCATAGCTGGATTTGAGTTACTATCCTAGGCTGGCTGTCCCTATAAAGCCACCCTCCAGCTTCCTACTAGACCCACGATGGATTTTCTCTCTATAAATCGGCACCCATTGCTTTGTAAATTGTATGAGTTATGAGGCAAATGGCAAGTGTAAATTGTATTTGAGTTATAACCCACCCTCCATGAATGTACCCGGTTTTGAAAATCATGTAAATTTTTGGCTTTTAGTGTTTGTGATTGAGCACGTTTGTGTTTGGCATTCGATCCTTTAACACAACACTGAGGAGAACAAACCATACAATGCTGCTATTAGTATTACCACTACATGAAATACATAGGAACCATTGGAAGCTAATCCATAGCTTACCCTTAAATTACAGCAATTTGAAAGCAGTATAAATTATCAGCATAAACTGCAAAATGAAAGATAATAACAACCTGTTTTGTTGTTCAGATTCAACAGTACATCGAAATCATTATATTTACATAAACAATGCATCCATCTGATTAACTTCGATTAAACATCCTCCAGTTGAAACGAGGCCTTCAGAATAGTAGCACCGAATATAATACCATCAAGCATGCTGTTCTGCTTTCCTCCTCGACCGCACAGAAGCTCCAAACCTTTCTCAAATACTGCTGCTCTTCTTTCCGTTTTTCAGGTTCAGGTAAGACGATATCGGCATAGCATGAATGTGCTTCATCGCCTTTACCCCCAGCGGATTGTTCTTGCTCTGTTTCACAAAAATTGTACCGAAAACTTTGTTAGAAGTCATAGAAAGAGTCCAATGCTATAACTCAAGATATGACTATCCGGAGATTTTTTTATCCGGAGTTGCCCGGACAGTAAAAGTATGAAAGATAACAGCATAATGTATCCAACTATTGTGGCTTATAAGTGGGTTTTTTCCCACGTAGCACAGATACGGATTCTAACACAGATATGAGACCTGGCAATTTCGAAAAAGTTTTCTAAAGATGGAAAAATCAACAAAAAAGGCAAAGGGTTGTGCAAAAAGGCCAGTTCTTACCATATAGCAGGTTCCAGAGTAGACATTACATATGGGGTAATCATGGGGGCAGCAACTGTAATGGTCTTCACAGCAGGAGGCACCCTCGAGAGGGCAACATCCCCAATCAAAGCACTCATTTGCGTATTCAAAGACGCAGCAGCAGGTGCTGCTCTCGGGACACACGTAGAAATCGTCGCAAACGGAGGGAGGCTTTACTGGAGAAGGAGGAGATGGGCCGGGGTTGGGAGGATTTCCGCCGCTCTTGACAGGGTAAGAGGCTTCCATTGCGATTCCACATTTGCCACCGTGAGGCACGTTACGCTCCATCCTGATGTAGCCACCCTCTCCCCAGTCTGCACCCCATGAGTTTCTCACAATCCAATAATCGACTCCATCTTCTGTGCCGTATCCAACAACTGTGACGCCATGATCCAGCGCCGTCCCACATCTTCCTGTGAATATGCCCTGAAGAGATGATAAATGAGGAAGATTTGTAGTCAAAAACTTAGTACCATTTTCAAGAATATTTGTAGTCAGGTTAGGTAGTCCTGTTTGGTGGTCGTTTTCAGCATCAGTTTTGTTCAAACAAAACTTTCAGAACGTTTTCGCGATGACGAATTCTGAAACTTCTTTTTTGGACTTTGTTGAACAAGAACCCATTTTTTAAGAAAGCAAGAGTTTCCGAATTCTCCATCCGAAATTGATAACATGTGATAACAATGAAGTATTTGTGTTTTCAAAAAGGGGTTCCCGAAAAGGGTAAAACTGACTCTTAGAACAACCAACAAACATCGATCATTCTATAGCAATCTGGTCCTCTTATATGAATATCATCCCTTTAGTCAGCCAGTGGGCACAAGGGGAACACACTGTTGCAAATTTCAAAAGATTGTGAATGAATTTAAGACACCGGAGAGTCTCACGAGGCAAACAATAGATCTCAGTAGTTCTGCAGCCAAAGAGTACTCCATTCATGTCTGCAGCCCAAAGGTCTCAGTGATTGAACATTTGGAAAGTTTATTCACATGTACATAAGTTCCATCTCGTCATTGGTTCTTGTTACAAGATTTTCGTAGCTGACAAGTTATTCATGATTTCGTGTTCTTGAGTGTGAGAGAGAAAGAGAGGCACTGCTCGGTTCGATAAACAATTTATTGGTTGGTGTTTCATCGACCGAGTGAGCAGTTTACCATAGGACACAGACGCAAGTGCAACTTCCAACACTCACAGTAAGGAAAAAGCCATTGATTCATAGATAATACCATTGTGAAAACCGATTGCTTTGAATCGCACAAGGATTTCTAAAGATGCAGACATTGTAATTACTATTGTTAAAGAATCTTGATTCCAAAACTTGCAGCCAAGCAGTATATATAATCTTACCGAGTCATAGAATTGGAACGCCATGCCACTGCCTTCCATGGCAACACTCACAGGTTGATTTACCACCGCCTTCTGCAATGCCTTCTCGTCGTTTTCAGGAACATCTTCATAACCATCAATTGTAACCACCTTTGCATTTCTCTGTACAAAACACGAATCACCAACGAATTACTACACACACAAATGTATATGTATATGTATCTCGGTTGTTTAAAGAACTCGGTACCAACCCTGTATTGATCGCATCTGGTATCTCTGCCTTTATAGGGGTAATCTTCCTCGGAATCAATACCACCATTGTTGATGATGAACTCAAAGGCGTAGTCCATGAGACCACCGTTGCATCCTTCGTTGTAAGATGTATCGCAATCGACCAGCTCTTGTTCGGATAACGAGATCAAGTCACCAGTCACTATCTTGTTGATACCTTCCACGGCAGCAATTGTTGAAAAAGCCCAGCAACTCCCTTCATTTACAATCAATCAAGTATATATATCATTAAATCTCCATACACTTGTACACTCCATACTTAAGTCAGCATAATACAGTCCACAACGCAGTAAAATTACGCTGAAGTTTTCGCACCATCATAGATTTCTACATTATATGGACCCAACATCTCGTTTGAAACGTGTTACAGGTTAAAGAGGATTGATATGAGCAAGAAATTGAGATTAGGATTGAGATTGGTTGGAGGTAGGAGTTGTTATACCCATGATTGTTTTGGTTAAAGAACGAGAGGAAATTAATATGATAATATGTGAGAAACCTAATCCAGACAGACTGGACTATGAAACCCACCTCCCCCGTGCCTTTGCTAATCTCCCCATTTGGGGGAATTCAGAGTCTGGGCGAACTAATAGTCTTTCCTCATAAATTGCAACCAAACGGCAATATAAGGGATTCACAGAATTTATAGTCTAATCTCCCCTTCACACCCGTTACCAAACATGGCCTAAGTCCATTAAATAGTTCCATCAGTCTCATCTAGTGCATGTACATGAAAAAGTCTAGAAGCACATTTTGTGATATTTCCGATTTAAGAAGTTATTAATGTAAATAAATCTCATCAATAGATTTTGAATTTTGGAGATTTCTAAAAGGTAAAGACAGTCTAAAAGCTAAGTTTGGAGAAATCTGAATAGCGAGCCTGTTTAAAGTAAACAATATCAACCACTATTAACTTTCAAAGCAATTTGAGGTGAAATCCGAATAGCGAGCCAATTTAAATAGTCATGATCAGACGCTGAGATTCGGGGTGGAAAGAACCATAAAAGTCAGGAAGGGAGAGATCTTGGACGAAATCATGAGAGTGAGCCAGCTCAGATAGTCATGGTCTGACTTTGAGATCCCTTGTAGGAAGAACAAGGGAAGTTGGGAGGGGAGAGATCCAGGGTGAAATCTGGATGAGCACAGTCGAACTTTGAGATCTCGAGTGGGAGAGATTTGGAGGGAAATCCAGATGAACTGATCGGGAGGAAATTTAAAATTTGCGAAAAATGCCGATGGTTAGGCAAGGTAGATGGTGCGCAATGATATAGGAAAGGTCATGGTAGAAAAGGTTGAAAGGGAGGTAAACTATGCAAACGAAAGCAAGAAGATGTGACAAGATATTACTAGTGCCTAACAGGCGGAGGCACGACTTAGGCCGCTTTATTCGTTAGTGTTTTGAGGAGGCAAAACGATTTCGTTTTGGCACGCAACACATCCCGCACACTCCCCAATTCCTAGAATATTAAGGAAGGAAAAGATAACATTGAAATGAGGGACACATCCTATCAAGGAAATAAAATAATAAGAAATTACAGTAATATACTAACAGGTTAGAATTATTAAAACAAAATTGTGGATCTAAAAGACAAAAATACACTTGATCCATTTTTGATCCATTTGAAATGCCATGATAGTTATTAAATTATTGTTTGATAATTTTTTTGGTCTTTATTTTTTAAAAAATTAGTTTTTTATTTTACATTAATTTTTTATTGATTAAGTCTCGATAAGAAATTTAAAAAAAATAAAAACTTGTGTTGAAAATTTAAAAGAATTCAGAAAAATAAAAATAAATAAAAACACGGTCTGTGATTATTTTTTGTCGTGAATTTTTTTAATATTTTGAACAGAATTTTACAATTTTTAAATTAATTTCGTGGAACGAATCAATAAATTATAAACAAAATTGATACAATAACAGATTCAAATTTATTTAAACAAAGATAAAAAATAAATAATTTAGTTAAATTAGTCCAAATTGAGTGCAATCTAATCTTCCGATCTACGCATTAAAACAGTTCTCCAGTCCACTGCATATGGCAGAATTAAACGGAGGACAAAATTGTCAATCCGTAGAGAGAGAGAGAGAGAGAGTACTATACCACAGCTGCCCTGGTCTTTCATGGCGACGACGGCCCCTTTCTCCCTCCAATCAACGGAATCCGGCAAAGACTCCCCAACCCGGGGAGCGTAACGATCACTCTTGTTTGGCTTTTGAACCCTTCGCCTTGACGCGCCAGACTTTACACCCAAGTACCTGGACCGGTACTCCTCGTTGGTCAGATCAGCGAACCGGTTCAAACCCACCTTGAAACTTAAGTTCTCGGCGTTATGCTCGTCGATGAACTTCAGATTATCCTTGAATATGTCAAATCTCCTCTCCTTCTCTCCCAGCGCATTGTACGATTTCCCGTGCTTGATTAGCCACGACTCGTACATGGCCCTAACCTCGGTCTCCGTTCTCCGGCTAGATTTGCCGGCGTCAGAGGTGATGATCGACATGTCCAGCGCCGATGATAGGACGCAGAGCATGAGGAACAAGAGGACCACTAGGGAGACGAAGGATCTAGGCGAGCCCATTCTCTCTCCCCTCTTTCTCTCTCTCGTATTTCCTTTGTTTTTGGAGAGAGGGTGTGAGACTAGTGATGGCATGGAGTTGTATAGCAGAGCGGGTGGTAGTCTTATAAAGGCAAAGTTTCGTTTGGTTGTCTAAATAACTTCTTTATTTTGAACTTGAATTTGAATTTTTTGTTTAGGTTAAATTTTTTAATTTCGTACTTCATTTCAATTAGAAAAATCGAGAAAATAAAAAATTTATATCACACTTGAAACAACTTTACTTAAATAAAATAGGAAAACATCTCGTGTACGTTATTAATAAATATCGTTTTCTGAATGGTTGTAGTTGTCCTACCTGTTTTTAGTAAATTAATGGATATTACTCACGAGAGTCCAAACAACACCCGCGCGGATGGAACTGTAATCAAAAGAGTTGAGGAAGCAAAGTCTAGAGAGAGAAAGAAAGAATGGACTTTCAGATTCCATACTTTTGGCCTTGGAAATAGGAGAGTTATAAAAATTGCTGGTCTTTTAACCAAAAATATTATAAGAATTTAAAAAAATTATCAATAGAAAATATTTCATATTTTTTAATTTTTAATTATATTTATTTTTGTAATTACTCGTCGAGATGAATATAAAGCAGGATAAATTAACAAAATTTTATAAAAAACGAATAAATAAGTTAAACTCTCGTTACATATTATTATTTGGGATAATATGACAGACATGTATACGGAAGCTAGATGAGCCACGTCGCATGATTCTATTGGTGGTCTTTGGCAGTAGCACACTCGGAATTGGCTTCTATTTCTTGTGGGACCCACAAAGGTTAGGGTGGGTCCCTTGCTTGCATGGACAACCCAACTCTGTTTAATCAGTCACTTGCGTTTGTCTTTTACCACATTATAGTTTTCTTGAAACAATTAAATACTAATTAATAAAGGTGGGTAAACCAATTAAATAATAAAAACCATAAAATATTGCAACCTGCTTTTCGCTTCGAAATTACAAGGTAGATAGCATTGCCAGTCATAATTTACAATTTGGCACTCCTGCAAAATAAAAGAATCTTTTTAAGAATGATAAATTTATAATTTGAATCGTCAAATTAAAAAAATGAATGTTATTACATAGCATTGTAACAATTAAGTTCACGAGTTAAAAATAAGCGAACTTGAACCTTGGACATCCGTCACATTATAAATCATCGCCTTTGACCCCAATTTTGCTTTGCATTGAGTTAGTCAAACGTCAACTTGAGCTTGCATGCTAAGATGTGTTGTTCATGCTTTTCTTTGATAAGTATAAGTCTCTTTAAATCACGTTCTAAATCCTAAGAAGATTATGTTTGAAATTGATCAGACATTAATCAATGAATAATATTGTTTGAATGATAAATTGTAAATCAAACTAGTGAAATTGAAAATTTGAATGCTATTATATAGCTTTGTATGAGCTAAGTTCACGAGTTAAATATTAGCAAACTCAAACTGCTGGGTAAACCACCGCCTTTGACCCCAATCTCGCCTTTCGCTAAGCTAGTCAAATGTCAGCCTGAGCTTGCACGCTAAGATGAGTGGTTTATGCATTTTCTTTGACGAGTATAAGCCTCTTCAAACCACGTTCCTTGGTACCCTTGAAACATTTGATCTGAAAGCATATATAGATCGATCATCAATCAGTAAACTATGTTATCTTCCATTAAATATTAAGAAATCAGGCTAGGATAGTAGTTGAGGACTCAAATTTGGTTCACGATTTTTCAAGGGAAAATATTTAAATAATTAAATAATTTTAATCAAGAGCTAAAAACATTTATTAGCAAAAAAAATTAAATTATTACTCCAACTAACTTTTCTTTTTTACTTTACTTTCGAGTAATTCCTTTTAAAATATCTTTATTATGAAAACACCTTTGTCCCACATTTCCATTTTCCACTTGGTAGGACCACCATGTTGATTATTGCAACTAATAATGAACGGTGACAACTAGATATTAAATATGAAAAGGTGAAAACCATTAATCAAGGACTATACATATAGATTCATTTATATTCCTTCCCTCAACAAAAAATTTGAAAATATATTTTGCCAAAAAATTTAAATCTTTTCTCAACCAGGAGGAGCACGCTTAACTGTGAAGTTCTATTTGGTGTTAGCGTCATCACGGCTTTAAAAGGCCTTGTACAAGGAAGGTTCATAATCTTATAAATACCACCGAACTTACATCTACCAAGCGATGTGGGACCCTTGACCACCCATCCGGACGTCTCACTGAGACTCCATCCCTTGGACGCCAGCCTCACAGCCAGCATTACAGCTTGGCTGGGGTGTCACACAATATGAATCTAAAAATGATTCAATTGATTAATAAGTGGACAAAATTGTGATGCCAATTGATAAGGACCCTCAACTACACAAGGTTCACATAATACATATCAATTTTCAACTATATATAACCTAACACAAAGATAGATATTTGTTGTTAATAAGAAGCAAAGCTGTCCACGTTCATCACTAGCACTCCTCTACATTATTATTGTAGTTGTTTTCTTGTACCAAAAGTTTGGATGGTCAAATTTATCGCCTGATTTGGTGGGCTTTAGCCTTGATTTTTATCGCCTTTGGTGGACGTGACATTTACAATAATCTCTCAAGATTTTTATAAACAGTTAATCTATAAATACAAATTATTCGTGCACATCTGGACACTAGGCATGGTAACGGGGCAGATCGAGACGGTTATTAAGACAACCATACCTGATTCCTGAATAATATTATATCATATACGCAAAACTGCCCTGATAACCGAACGAGAGAAAGAAAATGTGATGTCCCGTCCCACATCGAAAGTCTACATGGGTGATCCTGAGTATATAAGGAACCATATAAACTACTACAAACAACTTGGGCTTAAGTATTTTGGGCCACGTGATTGGGCTTCAACAAGTTGCTTGGTCAGTGATTTACATGGGGCGTTACAGAAAATACTCTATAACCAAATCGTTTGGTTCAGATAATATACAAACTAAACTGAACCATAACCGAAATCAGAAAAAACCTGATAAACAACAAAATATTTAAAAAATAGCATCCTATTAAATGAACAATTAACGATCGCAACTAGAGAGTAGAGAATCAGAATTTTCAACTTTCAAGTCTCAATTTCTTAAACTCCCTTGTGCCGCTGAGATTTAGGTTTAGTGTTAAGGGTTATAATTGTGTGTGTGTGTGTGTGTGTGTAAAACAATGTCGTTTTGATTTCGGTTGGGTTCGGAGACTAGTTTGGTTATTTATCTAAACCATAACCAAATAAAACCCGAGCGGGTATTCATCCATTCTTATCATAGACATACCCGCTGGAAAAAAAAGGTTTACGACTCAGAAAAATTAAAGCAGTTCAGTTCAGATAATTATTAATTCGGTCTAATTTATCATCCTAAACACAGATGTGTCCAGAACCGTTGAATGCATACGTAGTCCTTTATAATCATGTGAGCTCTACATGACGACAACCCACATTGATGACGCAAACCAAATACATCCTAAGACTAGCCCAACTTTCAACCTATTATCTTTTCGTCGGGCAGCCCACTATATTTACTCACAGAAAAAACTTCTAAAATTTTCTTCACATCCAAATTTTCTCTTTTAATATAATCTATACTTTTTATGTTAAAACATGATTTGACAGGGGTTGGAGAGAGGGAGAGGGAGGGGTAGGGATGACAATCTCGTCCGATCTAATTTATCCCAACTCGTTCCCTGCCCCAAATGAATAGGGGATCCGAAGAATTTTTCGGGGATGGGGTAGGATTTGGGAATAAATTTTAAAAAAAAAGGGAAACGGATAGAATTCGGGATTATGTGTCTCCATTCCAATCTTCGATCCCCGCCTCCACCCTCGCCCTGCCCCTCCCTATCTCTTAAATTTTTATCCCTTTTACATAATAGTTTGTAAGAAGGAAGAAAAAATAACCATATTTTGCAATTGGCGGAGGAATACAACAATCTTTAATGGGCTCAATGACAATATTATTGAGTACTTTTGGTTATTGTTGTTATGCTTGAAACATATAGAACGATATTATATGTTTATTTTAATTAGTTATTATTGTTACTTTTTAAATATTTTAGATTATAAAAAATGAATGACTTTTGCTTAAGAACATGCATGCTTTCATTTATTTTCTTTTGTTATTATTTTTGGATGAAAATGAGAATCATTTCAAATTGTAAGTAATTATTAATATAATTTTTTTATTTTTGAATCTCCAATCTCCAGATATTTTCGTTTCCTATTCGGGACAGGAATGGAGAGCAAAAATAATTTTCGTTCAGGAATTGGAACAGAAATAGAGATTAAATATAGATTCGGTGATCGAAAATCGGAGATGGAGACACTAACTTTCACCCTCGATTCTTACCAAAAAAAAAACTTTCACCCTCGATTCAACCCTTTGTCATCCCTAGGGGTTGTTTATTATGATACCATCGTGCTACATATGAGCCAGAATAGGGAACATGCATCATGCATGGGGTATGGGCCATCCGACCCAATCCCTAATAACTCCACCCCATATCCCACATACATTTCAGCAGTCTTCAGAGTTCAGACTCTCCACCAATTCAGAAGTACATTTAATGAGTAAATTACACTGATCTCCCTTCAGGTTTTTGAAAATACACTTCAAAAATTACAAGCTTAACAAAAACATAATTCTTATCATGTTCCAAATAGCCTAAATAAAAATTTAGGATTTTCTAGAATTTTTTGAATTTCTCTGAGCTTTGATTTTAAAAAAATTTAAAAACTTAAACATCGGACGTAATAGAAAATAATATTGTAATTTGTTTTGTTGAAAAAATCTTGAACTCGAAGTTTCAATATCTTGACTTACGACATTTGATTGATTTTAACTGTACGGAGAGTAACTGCATAACAGTTTGAAACGTAAAGGAGATCAGAGTAATTTCTCAAATTAAAAAGAAAATTTAATGTATTTATAAGAAACCTTGGGAGAAATTAGTGTAATTTACTCTTGTCTAGTTAAAACACAAAGGTATCCGAGTTTGAAATTGTATTTGCTCGTGAAAAATTAATTCAAGCAAAAAAAAAAAAACGAAAAATAAATTTAGTTTAAATATTTTTAAAAAATTCTTTAACATTTTTATTTAATTTTTAAAAATTACTACTCTGCTCATGTAGTTTAAGATATCTAAATATTCAACCTATAAAATATCAACTCGAATGAGAGCAAGTGCAACAAGGGTGAACAAATCTTTAGCCAAAAATATTAGTGAACAGTTCTTTATTCACCCATGTCATTTTCAACACTCCAACAATACTACCTATACTCACTCTCTACTATTAAAATACTATTTTTTACTTTTTTAAAATATTTACAATAAAGAACCCATTTTGTTGCCAGAGAGAGAGAGAGAGAGAGAGAGAGAGAAATAATAAAAAATTAAAAGGGTCATGAACAGTAGCTAGCCAAATGGGGGTTGATTTAGGGAGGCACTATTCATGAAACCCATTTTGTTAACGTGTTTAGGGAGTTTGTTGCAGTCTGTTTTTTGAGTTGAACTGAGTAAAATAGGGAGGGGGATGGATTTGTTCACTTTGTTGCACTTGCTCTGAAGCTCGTTTGAAATTTAGTCACTTAATAAAAAAAAATTAAAGTTTCGACAAAACATTAAAAAATATTATATTATTATCTCGACTCGTTTTAAGAAAGAAATAGTCTTGTTACTTTTGATCACATCTTTGATCTCCATTTCTTCTTGTTTTATCTCTACTTCAACCGTATGTGTTTTTACAAATAAAAAATAAAAATTCTAGATAATCCAATAGAAGTATAATCTTTTATTACAATTCGTAATAGGATAATTTTGAAAAAAATCAAGGAGTTAGAGCCGGTGATCAAGGATTCAAGATCCGAGACATGAGGGTATGTGTATTTTTATGGTATCAAGTTCAAAACTTTTTAAGTACTCTTTATTCTTATAAAGTTAGTTGATACATAATTTATCCTGCCTTTAATTCGACACCCACTAATCGATAGTAAAATTAATTCTCTAAAAATTAATTGAGACGGGCCTAAAATAATTGATGGATCCAGGGATAATCCAAGTCAAAGTTATCAATCTCGTACCGGTAAGGGTACCGGTTTTGTTACTGGTACGGTACGTACCGGTACCGGTAGGTACCGGGGTACCGTTTCGGATTTATCGCTAAAAAATAATATAATTTTTTTAAACTAATATTCTTTACAAAAAATTACATTTGACATATAAAGTAAACCTCACAACTTAAAAATAACTCAGAAAACATAACATTTTCAAAGGACAATAATAAACCTATGATATTTCAATATCATTTAATTCACAAAATTTATAAAATTAGTTAGCATATGCTTGATTAGAAAGAAAAATTAATATTCATTTTAACACATTAAGGTATGAAATTATAAATAAAGGTTAATATTTATTTTTTATTTTTAATTAAAAAGCAATGTTAAGTTTTAAAAAAAAGAATGTTAACTTCAAATTTAAAAAATGCTAATTTTTTCTTTTAATTTTCATAAAAAATAATGTTAACTTTTCTTTTTGTATTCTAAGTTTTCCTACCTTAATTAGAAGTATTTACAAGGAAAATGGAAAAAAAAAGTTATGTAAATGTAATTAAAAATACATAAAAAAGTAAAAAAAAATTTTAAAAAAAAAAGAAAACCGGTACCGGCCGAGATCCGGTATTTGGCCGGTACCGCCGGTACCGGCCGGAACCGCCGGTATTCTCGCCGGAACGGTATGGACGTCCGACGGTACCGGTTTTGGTCCGGTACGGAAGGTACCGGCCGGTACGGTACGAGATTAATTACTTTGATTGGTATACCAACGGGTAAAAAATTATGTCGCTATCTAAAAACGGACATGTCGATGTGTACAAAATTATGCCGCTATTTAGAAATGTGCAAAGCAACTCCATGCATGCCCTCGACGTTGAGGGATAAAGACATTGAGGGATAGAGACAGCTTTTAGGAAACTTAATAATTAAGCCTACTAACTCATAACACATTACAGTTTACAATTAATTCTATATCATGCCTAAATAACATGTCATATAATTCATACGACCCACCAAATTGGACTCAAAATGTGTATATTTGAGGGATATACTTTTATGTTGTTATATTTTGTGACTATTTTTATTCTTTCTGTAGTTATTATTAAATTATTGAATTATGGTAGTAGTCGTAGTCTAACTTAATCTAGTTCAATTTGTTTAGCTTAAATTATTTATGGTGTGTTTCGATCACATTTAGTGCAAGTATTTGTTTGACTATAGATGTGTAAAAAAATACCCTTGTACCTAACCACTTTTGGATTAAAGGTTTTATTTTAGTAATTTTGTCTATTCCTATATGACATTTGTACTGTCACGCTTGCCAACTAAGCCATAAATTCAATAAGAAGGAAAATAGTAATTTCATAGTTGCATGTAATCGTACAGGAAATCAAAGATAAAATCAAACAAACTCTATCATTAATTATTGCACCCGCAAATAAAAACTGATTGGAAAGGTAGAATCACAACAGTTGTATTAGCTAACGGAAAATGAAAGCTGAATTATGTTGTTCTTGACCATAAACATGAGGCGAGTCTAGTGAAAGCTCGATTACATTTACGGCAACAAACATTTACGGCCCAATTGGTACGAAAAGCCTTTGGGCCACTGGGCAAAGAAGGCCTTGTTAGGACATGTACGACAACAGATATAGCTAATTTAGCTAGTCAACATTCTAGAGTTATATTTTAATTGGTCATTTTTTTAGTTTAAAAAACTCCACCCCTAATATCGATTTCACCCATCAGTTATATTTTAATTAGTCGAACAGTTGAGTACTGGCTGTGAATCGATTCATAAAATAAAAATATATCATTACGTAAAACGAATCGGGGTGTTTACTTGATTTTGACTAAGTTTTTATTCCTAATAAGATTAAGCTTGGATTAAATTTCTTTTAAAACTTAAAATCCAGTATTGATGATTTTCGAATTTCCATATATGTACTCTTATTGAAATTTCAACTGGTTTAATGAAATATACAAAAACATAAATTCAATGTGTTGTTTTTTTAGATTGGAAAACAAAATATTATTTTCAGTACATCTTTGTATTTTTCCGTAATGAATTAAAATTATGGGATGTGTATTATTTTATTTCTTTTCTACGTAATTAGGCAGGCTAAGGCAGATCCTACCTTAGTTTTGTCAAAGATGAACAAAATACGTGCTAACTCCGTGAAGTTGGGAAGAGAAGCCATCATCTTGCCACCAAGGGTATAAATGAGTCGAGTCGAGTCGAATTTTAATATGTTTAAATTTATTTGTTAAAATTTTGACGAATTAAAATTCAAGCTCGTACGCAATAAATATTAAACAGACTGAGAAAGCTATAGTGCAGCCTCTTATAATGCAGAAAAAATGACGTAATTTTTTCGCATTGTTCTCGAAACTACATTGTCTTGACTTATCATGCAAATTGTAACCAAAATATATGATATCAAAATAATGTAGTTGCGAGAACAAAATTGATAAAATTACATTGTTTTGACCGTATTATATAGGAGATTGCATTACAATCTCCCGAAATCCATATTAAACAATTCAAATTCAAATATTTTTTATTATATCGAGCGTCAATTAATTTGCGACAGCTCGGTCTAGTCAGCGAATACCATGCGACTTTTTTTTTAGTTTTAGCTTTTTAATTGAGCTTCCGGTGAGGAATGAGGATGGGTCGGAGAGACTTTCTCTATCTTGAAATTTGGTAAAAAGTCAACTCAACACTAATTGGGCTGACACGAAACCCCGATCTGGAGGAAAAATTATTATCTGCTATTGGAACATTGCTTCAGAGATCTTGTTACGCGTTTGGATATGAAAATTTAGATTATGATGGATTTCAAAGAACTTAGTTTTTTTTTATAGCCCATGTATCCGGTTGGTTATGGTCGATTAGTTCTCAAAGAATCAATCTTACCGTCTATTTACAGGAATTGCATTTAAAACCAAAGTTTTTTCTGTCACGCATGAATTAATTCTATAAGAATTGATAACAGTTTAGAAATTTCGAACTTGAAACCTAAAAGGAAACATATCTTTACATCTCAAATTCTTGACAAACATGCAACGCTTTTGGATTTTTCAAAAATGCAAACAGCATGTTAACATGACACTAACAGAGAGAATTTTACCATATAAGAACGTTCTTTTGATTTATAGAATAATTTAAGATTTTAATTAATCATGATTTAAGACTTTTGAAGTATTTTGGAGTTTTTAATTATAAGTGCAATAAGTTAAATGAGTAATAAATGTGAGTGATATTTGAATGGAGGAAGTTAGTGATGTAAGTTTTTATATGTTCTCTTTCTTTTCTTTCTTTTTTTAAAATAAAGGAGTCACACACCACTTAATCTCGTATAGTACTGGCGTATTAGCCATGACTACAACACTACCAATAACATTAATTTCATATTTGGACTATAATTCAGTCATTTGATCAAAACAATCTCAGTTATTGTGAAAATATATTTAGAGAATCCAACTTTGTTCTGTATTGTAATATAAATTGGTCTGGACTGCGCAATATTCATTGGAAAGTAAATATTCATAAAAATAAATAGTTAAAAAAATAAAGCGTTCAAGTGGATATGTGTGTGTATAAACGATCTCAATCATTATTATGAAAATATTTTTTAAGGGGCTCATGCTGTTCTGACGTTCTCCCGGCTCACACAGTGCATATTACTTAGTGCATTTGAGGATTTTTATTAAAATGTTTATAATTAAATTATTGTTACCGGTGGATTCCAGACAATGGTGGAATTGACATGGAGGATGATCATTTAAACAACTTTTTTCATTCTTAACTTTATAATTAGAATTTCTTTTTTTCCCATTGAATATTAGATTATGATTGGTGCATATTTGTCTCAGCATAACTTTCAAAAGTTTTATTAATTTAATTTTTTTTAAGATAGAAAATAATCAAATCACGTTTGTAACGATATTTAATCAATTTCTTTATTTCATAAAATGTTATATTAAAAACAACATCTCGAATCAATTCAATCTGTCTTGTGTGCTTTGAATACCTCCATCCTCTATTTTTTGTCAACAATTATCAAGGATAAATTGGACCAAAAAAAATTAAGGCTCATTTGGCCTAAACTAATGTCACTATTTTTTTTATTTTTATCAAGTTCATGTTAATTTTTTTGAATTCGTTACTTTTCTTGGCAAAAGAAATAAAAAATTGATACGCTCTTTATCAGTCTTCTCTATTTCTTTTTTTATCAGAATCAAGATGCTCTTGTGTAATAACCTTTTAATATTCAACAAAACCTCTTAAAAAATAACCGTAAAAATTCAAATATTTATTTATCTAGCCATGAGGTAGTTCCGCAGCTATTTTTCTAATGCAAAAATAATTATGCATTATTCGCATACCTGTGGTGTCTTCGGATAAATCATATATCAATTCTCTTTCTCGAAAAATAGAAGAGTGGAGTTTGTGCACAAATATCTACCATAAAGTATCAAAGTCATAACAAATGAGAAACTATAAGACTTAATTACAACATAATAACTTTGATACAGCTCTCTTGTTTAGGTACTTGAATATTTTTCAACCGTCAAAAATTAAAAAAAGAAAAGAAGCAAAAGTCTCACAAAAATTATTAAAGATGAAAGATATAATTGTTTTACTATTTTTAGTATCTTAAGTATTGTCTTATTTGACTTTTTTAATTTTGATTTATGATTTTAAATTTTTTTTATTTTTGTCGTCGAGACAAAATAGGGAAGATATAGATTAAAAAAACGTATAAAAAATTATAAAATATCAAGTAATAGTGACTAACTTTTAATTTTTTTATTCTAATTTTTAATCATCCATCCTCTGTTCCTTATATTCGCATATTTTAATCCTACGGCTGGCTACAACCTTTTGAGTCAGTTTTGACTTTCATTTTTGGGATCCAACAAAGAGGTGGTCAAATATTAATGCTAAACCCTCACGCCGGTCAGGCCACGTGGAGATATTCTCTTGGTAACAATGTTTGACTTTAGACAAATAGAGAGAATATAATACGAAAAAGTCTAAGCACGCAAAAAGAATGCACGCACTCATATCTTTCGGGCCCCACACAGCACAACCATCGTTGACACAATTTACCTTCTCGAAGCGTGATGGGGAAATTTACACTGATGACTCCTGTACTTTAGATGAATTCGTATTGTTTCTCCATTCTTTGAAATAGTACTTAACTTAGTGTTTGGAAAACTTGTACTTCCTTTGCTCATAATGATAGTGATGAGTGATGAATCTCTATTGTCTCCGTCAACAAGGATATAATGCGTGATACTATTGTATGGAGGTGTTTGTATTCGATTGAGAAACATAAGGAGTCTGAACAATGTCATTCGAGTTTAAAGGGTAGTTCATTACTTGTTAGAGGACCAACGTATGCATAATGTGAGCGCGACGATGTTTGTGTGCCTAGACAGTTATCCCAACTGCCATGCATGTCACGTACAAAAAAGAGAAATGCGAGGAGATGTGAATCATAGATGTAGGGAGAGAATGAGAACATTACTGAGTGGAACAATCACGGTCTGGTCCTACATTGAAGGAGGAATAATGTCTAAAGATTCAAGGGAAAAACCTCAAACAAGAAAATGCGCCAAGTTCTAGATGGTTTATAAATAGGAACAAGAATGAAGAGAAAAAAGATGACAATCCCCCGAAAAATGTATTAATCTTTCATTTTCTATACTTAGCATAGCCATAACAATAGCAATATAGTGAGTATATTGACAGTTGTACTTAACTTGTAATAGTAAGAGTAGTTTGGTTAGCAACTTAATTCGAAGCAAATTAAATTTTTTGTAACTCTTGAATGTAAGTTTATCCTCAAATTTATCATTCAAAGTCGATTTGTTTCATATTCCTTGTAATTGTTCGTCTTCTACTTCTAATTTTGAGATTTTACGTGTCTAACACTTAAGAAAAATCATTTTCATTGAGGTAAAAGATCATATTACACAAATACGGTTGATAGTTATTGATTTTAACTGTCGCAATTATAATTTTTTATAAAAAAAAATAATTAAAAGCATTTTTTGGTACGATCACGACGAATTAAGCCCTCACAAATATTTGAGCCAGTAGACAATCTATTAACAAAATTGTTCTCCTTTTTGAATAAAAATAAATTATTTTTATTTATAACATTTAAAAAATAATTCGCACCAATTTAAAAGCCAATTGGGATTTTTAAATTGGCCCTTAAAATTAAAAAAAAGTGTTGTAATATTTGATTTAAAAAATATAATTTTTTTATAACAAAATATTATTTAAAAATAAAAGGAGTCATGGGTGGATCTACATATTGACAAGTGGGGTCAATTAACCCCACAAAGTTATAAAGTTTTCTTAAACAGCAGATAAGTTAATTAATTTATCCCACAAAATATTATATTTAATTGTGAAAAAGATATGTTTTATCCATAGAGGGAACAATTAGTGTCTTTGTTTGTTTAACTTTCTATAGTACTTTACCTTGTAATTCCTTTTTCTGAATTTTTTTGGATACGTTCTTTTGAATTTTCATCTCTCCTTATTCGTATTTCTTATCTTAATCTTAAAATCAATTCTCTAAGTACAATTAAACTCCAAACTCTATACCTTTAATTTTTCATCAACATCTCTATTTCGTAGAAAAATAAAACTTCAGGGCACTCTATAATACTATCCTCCAATTAGGAGGATGTGTTTTAACATGCCATGCATAGATGATGAAGTAAAAAATAGAATATAGATATTCTATTGTAAAGGATGATACTTTTATTGATTAGATGAGCAATATGACAATTTTACTTATTAAAGAGGCATGATACGTGATTTTAATGGAGTGGAGGGGTGTCAGTGTAATGTTTTCATGGTTATGGGTATATTATTCTGTTTGACTCTCCATCCCCCAGAGCATCTCCTCTGGCTTTCTTCATCATCTGTAGTTTTCATCCAATTTTTCAACTCATCCCACTGTTCTCTCTCTCTCTCTCTCTACTAGCACACATATCTGGGTGTATCTGTTAGTGGATGCTGTAATTCTAGAGATGGCAGTTGAGCTCATGAGTTTCAGAACCAACAGTACTTTTGGGGGAAATACGGAGACGAGTGCGGCACAAGAAGCAGCGACTTCCGGGCTCCAGACGGTTGAGCAACTCATTAGAATCTTCTCTCACCAGACCCCACAGCAGCAGAAATCACCATCCGAAGGCGAAATCAACTGCGGCGAAATCACCGATGTCGCCGTGAACAAGTTCAAGAAGTTCATCTCGTTGCTAGATCGAAACCGAACAGGTCACGCCCGATTCAGGAAAGGTCCCGTCACAAAAAGCCTTGAAACAGAATCGTCCGTTCAGAATGATCCAAGTTCGATTTCTAGGGTTTACTGCCCGACAGCGGTTCATCGCTCACCTTCGTTTCCTCATAATCAACATCAGATCGCGAAAAAAGCGTCAATCGAGAGGAACGAATCGACGACGACGATCAATTTCTCAGGGTCGAATTCGTTAATTTCGTCGGTGACGGTAGACGCCGACAACCTTCAGCCGTCTATGACTTCGGGTTTTCAGATCACAAATCGTTCGACAGTGTCATCGGCGGGCCGGCCGCCGCTTTCTTCGTCGACGTTGAAAAGAAAGTGCAGCTCGGTGGGCGAAAAGTGCGGTGAGCACACCGGGAAATGCCACTGTCCCCACAAAAGGTGCGCAGCAAACGTAACTTTGAATCAAGGCCGTTGATTACTATGTTGTTGATTATTATCCACTGTAGATGAGATTATTGAAATTGTTGATTGTGTTGACTTTGATCAGGAAATCAAAGGTGAAGAGCGTTGTGAGGGTCCCGGCTATAAGTTTGAAATTGGCTGATATACCACAAGATGATTTCTCTTGGAGAAAGTATGGTCAAAAGCCCATCAAAGGCTCCCCTCATCCAAGGTGTGTTTTGTTTTCTTCACTCGGTTTCTTAACTCACTGTTGTTGACTCGGCCATCTGTTTTCTACTCGGTCTCGTTGACTTTTGATAATGGGTTGACCCTGGAGCAAATTGTGTGATTAGTATCTTCTGTTGGCCCTATCATTATGAGAAGATATACAGAGCTCATTAATTTTTTTAATACGTAGATCCCTTTATATATGATTTTCCCTTTTTTTTATACACAAGAGCAAAGACTTAAATGATAGCGAAAGTCTCAAACGCAGATATTCGTGTATAGATTCAGATACATATATATTTAGAACCGTTCGATGTGTATGATGTCTACAAAATAATAAAAAAATTCACGTGCTTTTAACAGTTCTAAACATCTATTTCTAAATCCATGCATGAGAGTTGTATTTTTATACTTGCTCCATGTTATAACTGGGAATTCGATGTTTTTCACGAGTTCGAATCCCAAATCTGAAAATTACAGGTATAAGATAATTTTGTATGTTGTGGACTTTATATTCTTTATTGAACTTATTGAGAGTTTTGTTTTCTAAGTTTTTAGTTTTTAGTTTAATTTTGTCAATATAAATAATTAATTTAAAAAATTAACACGAATTTGATAAAACTTCAAAAGAATAAAATTGTTTTATCAAAATAATAATAAAAATATACACTAACAATATTTGAGAAAAGTTTAATCCAAACACAGCTAGATCACCCAATTTAAGATGTCTAAAACGACTTTTTTTCATTTTATATTATTGCATAATTGATATCTTGCCCTTGTTTTCTGTCAATTTTTATTTAATTTTCTGATGGTATGTATTAAAGAACCAGCTTAATTTTGTTTTTTCCCCTTAAAAAAAAGATGACTTTTTATAGAGGTCAAACATGGCCTTGGCATAGCTTTTGACTGATTTGCTTGTGGGTTCAATTTCATCAGGGGATATTACAGATGCAGCAGCGTGACAGGTTGCCCAGCGCGGAAACACGTGGAGAGAGCGATGGACGATCCAACGATGTTGATCGTCACCTACGAGAGTGAACATGACCACTCCCGCAGGCAACCGCAGCTCATATCGTCGAATTGTCTTCAACAGCTCTGATCATCATCCAAAGGACGATAAATTAGAAGATTGTGTCATCAATAGTCAACGCTGCGGCTTTATCTGATAAATATTGTGGGGGTACGTGTCAGCTGCGTAGGATAATCAGAAATTGGTCCATTTGTGGGAATTGGGGGCCCTGCTGTGCGCTGTGCACAGCAGGGCGTGCTGTGCGCCAAAACGGCGTCGTTTTGGCGCACAAAACACTGACAAAAAATTGTTCGGTCAGTTTTTTACTGTTCGGACAGTGTTTTGTGCGCCAAAACGACGCCGTTTTGGCGCACAGCACGCCCTGCTGTGCACACACAGCAGCAGGGCCCCCGGTTCCCCATTTGTGGCTTCTAGTCTATTTCTAAGGAGATATGAAAAGAGAAAGAGGTGGTTAAACGCATCATTTAATTTGTAGCATATTTCGTATGGAAAATTCTACGGTATCACAAATTCAAATGAATCGTGACTTTGACTTTGAATTCGATAAGAATTTCTTGATTTTAATCATGAGATTGTAACATAGTTGAATTCGTATTTGTAAAAAATAGCGAAACATGGTGATCGATTAACGCTACATACTATGCGTGTATGGAACGATTTGGAATAAGTGGTGAATAGTATAAAATTGTGACAATTTCTCATTTTATCGTTATACAATTTTTTTCATATTAAGTGATTTTTTAAAAATTTGAAATTTAAAATACCAAGTCAAAGTTGGTTAATTTTTTCATATTAAGTGAATTTTTAATAATGTAATTTTTAATTTTCAAGTGTATGTAGAGTAGATGTTTTCAAAAAACAAAACAAAAACTAATAAACTTATCTGTTTTTTACAAATTGACTAAATACGAGGAAAAAATAACATTCATTTAACTTTTTAATTTTCAAAAACACAACCTGACACACTCTTGATGTGATGAATTGTATTGAAATTACAATTGTGGTTGGAGGGAGAGAGAGAGAGAGAGAGAGAATTAGACTTTTATTAGGTATGGATTCTTATGAAGATGAAGCACCTGTTATCTTATCAAAAATCGCACGTATTAGTGAACGTTCAACTTTATTTTTTTATATTATGTAGTTATCTGAGCATTAATAGATCCAATGAGACTTGACCCACGTGGCGTCCATCCTAATAGATTGCTGTACTTGGCCACTTGGCCTCCGCCCACCAATTCCCCCTCGAGCACTTCACCGCAAGCAGTATGTTACTTTGGAGAGTTGAACCATTGATCTTAGCTCTGATATCACTTGTTAGGATTAAGTGTTTACTATCTCACCAAGACACGCATCGATAGTAAAAGGAAAACTTTGTTTCTTATACTCGACGACTCCGAGTGTCAACGAGTCAATTGAAACTTGACCCGCCTAATCTCCATCGTGATAGGATGCTGGACTGGGTCACCTGGCCTACACCAACAATCTTTCCCTCGAGCAGCCTACTTGGCCCCTTCCCAACAATTCCCCCTTCTGCAACTGCTTGCAAGAAACATGTTATTCAAAGAGTTGAACACTTGACATTGGCTCTAACATCACTTCTTAGGACCAAGCGAAAGCCATCTCACCAAAAAAACCTGTAGTTATTAATGAATGAACAATTTTACTTCTTTATAAAATGTCACGAATCCAAGCACCAATGTTCATAGTCGTTCGATATATGTGGGCCTTGTAAGCATCATTTGGAATCGACATGTAAATGATGGCTTTGGATACTCTTTATCTGGTTTTATGTCTGGACATCTGTCTCCGTATTATTGTTCTTACAAAAACTAGTACTACCTCCGTCCCGGTTTGTTTGTCCACTTTTTGACTTTTAGATTTCCCAAATTGTTTGTCTAATTTTGAAGTTGACTTGTTAAAATTTCCCTAATGCCCTTCTTTTTTAAAAAAACAATGCTTTGGAAAACGTAAACTCTCATTTAATGTTAAAAAAGTTAAGGGTATTCTTGGAAAGTAAAAAATTTTAAGAGTAATGATTGTGTTTCCTAAATAAGTTAGAATTTCGAGAATGGACAAACAAATTGGGACGGAGGGAGTATATACTAATGTGATTATCATGATCAATCTCATATGAGAGGATAGTTTGTTTTATTAGTTTTTGTCCGATGAAATCATGTTTATCTCCAAAAGAATTTATCTGTCTCCGTAGAGTTCTAATTTTTATGGGAAATTGATCTTTGATTAATCTGATTTTTCCTATAAAAAAACAATCTACATGTAACACATTGAGACATTTTGCATTAACTTGATTTTTTTTTCTTTTCAAAACAACTTACATATAATACATGAAGACTTATTGAAATAAATAATAAAATAAATGACTCGAATCATTAAAGTGATACCATCAGTGTTATTTCTTTTCATGAGGGAATCATGCTATGATGACGGAATGATTTGAGATATGAAATGGAAGTATATTGTATGTCTCTCTCCCAAAACATGTTGTCCTATAAAACTTTAAAAAAAAAAAAAAAAAAGACAAGAACAATTGGGAATAAGAAAAAAATTTCAACAGAAAAAGATCAGTCAACACGAGATCATTCTGATCCCAAGAGGTTGACTTGGTGATTAAGACACGATTGGTCCGATCCCAATGAGTTGACTTGCTGATCAAGATGTGAGAATAAAAATTTTGCTCCTTCTTAAAATCTCAAGTTAAAAACTTGTCGAGTGGTATTAACTTTTATAGGGCAAACACTAAGGACTTGTCCAAGTGGAGATTAGTATAAGCTGTAAACTCAGATATTCCGAAGTCAAATCTTGGCAACCATATACTTGAGACTACTAGAGGTTTGCCTAGTCGTTAACTTCAGGGTCTCAAGAACTAGTCGACGACAGGTGTGACGTACCCCAAACTGACCAGATACTTTGGTTATTAAAAAAAACTCTTATGGGGCCATATCTATGAAGAGTTTTGCTTTGAATCTAATTGGAATCTAGTGAATAGTGAAATTGATTCTCTGAAAGTTAGTCGAAAAGCACGTAAGCTAGTTCGAATACTCTGAATGCTAAAGGATCAGTTCGATATTGGTGCTACGGAGCATAGACTGGGTTAGGCATTATACGTTGGGCCTAGGGCCCCAGGCCTTTTCTGACCGTTAAGCTCCTTAATTCGTAGCTTATGGGCTGAGCTTAGGATTGTTACAAACTGCCCACAAGGCCCAACTTAAAACCCGGAACGAAAAATGAAGAGGTTAAAGAAAAATAACTCCATTTTGATGCCCATTATTATTATTATTTACTTTTTATTGACTAGGACATGATAATATAGAGCTAGCTCTCCATGGGCTAATTATTATGCATGTTTGCAGACTTGTCTAGTCGTCTTGTTATTTCTTACTATACCTTTTATGTACTCCAATTTAATAGCCCTTCCTTGTGGATTCCTTCTCTCAGCTTTCAGTAGTTCGATACGAAAATACCAACCCACGAGTTCGTAAAAGAGATCCAAAAGAGGGGACGTCGAAGATTCAAACTAGCCTTGACTTCTATTTGACCATAGCTTAACAAGTTGATCCAACATCTCTCAATGAGAAAGTTGTCGGACTTATCTTATTGAGCTAGAAGTACAAAAGAGGCAAACCCTCGGGAACTATATATAACAAAGGGAATTTCGAGGGTAGTTTTATTGTTCAAAAAAAATGGAATTGCAAGCAGCACGGAAAAAATTAGCGGGCTGTGTTCGGTTGAGTGTTTCTGAAACGATTTTTGAGAAAAAAATTCTGAGATGTTGTTTGGTGTAAGTGTTTTAGAAAAAAATTTACTCTTGAGAGTTAAATTTTTTCAGCGTAGAGTAAAATTTTTTCGGCGTTTTTGAGATGCTCTCGTTCTTTCTCTTCTTTTATAGAGAGATAAAGTTATTTAAGGAAAAAAATAAAAGTGTTTAGAAAAAAATTTTCCAAACAAGTTCTCAAAAATTTTCAGAAAATATTTTCGAAACTTCTAACCAAACACAGCCAAGCAGCAATCAATTAATAACAGAGATCATCTGAAGACGCATTCTACTATCAGTCCAAATGAGATGCGCATAGTTATGTAGTTTCAACCCATTTTAAACTTCCTACTATGGTGCAATAGCCCCATTCTAGGGTAGAGAACTGCAATTATCATGTGCTAGTCAATCAAAGGTTTAAAAAATGCTTTTTAATGGGCATTAACATGGAGTGTTTTTTCCTTATAACTTTATATTTTTCATCAAATTGTCAAGCATACCATACAATTAATATTATAATTACACCCAATACAATACTATCATAGAGACAATCTTTATAATTCATGTCAGTGCGTAATGTACGTTAATAGTAGAAAATGACACTAATTCTTAAAAGTCCTCAAAGATTGGTTCAGTGGCATGAGAGAGGTGATTAGGGGCTTATCTTCCAAGGTCATGGGTTCGACTACATTAGAACCACTCACTTGAGGCCACTGGAAATTATATCCGGTCGTTATCTTTAGAGCTCCGAAAGCTAATCAGCAACAAGTCAGGCATAACCAAAACCCGCCAATATCTTGGTCATAAAAGAACTCTTAAAAGCCTTCAATGATATTAGTGATGTTAGTAATGATTATTTGACTGTTCCATGTCCAATAAGGTGAGGACAAGTGACCTGGAATTGTGCTATAAGGTTTGAAAAATGAACAAGCCTTTTTGTGAGTGGGAAACCTTAGGTGAACCGGCCACTTTAATACTTTATTGGCACATATAGTACCAGTGGACTAGCTGAGACACTGTCATTTTCTCTAGCCTATTCCAGAAATAATGAAGAGTTCATCATCTTTGTTTTTAGTTGCTCCCCATTAGCAGTTTTAGCCTTAGAAAAATGAAGAACAGTGGCAAGTGACAAGGCCTTTTGATAAGTAACAGATTTTATAGACAAGTTGTTTCATCAGCTTTTACTATATCTGCACCACATGCATTGTGTGGTGTACAGGTGATAGTACTTTAGGCATATATTAACCTAGGAGAGCCGTTGACTCCAACTGCTTTCTATTTATAATTTATACTACATCTGACCAATTATCTATCCTCGTTATTCTCAAACAAGAAAAGGAATCTAATGACTTTGAAAGAGTTGAGTGAGGAGCCATGTGAGGTGAAAATTGTAGTTCGGTTAAATAATCGTCCAAATACACACAACTACACAAAAAAATAAGTAAGAAATTAAAGAATGCGAATACAAAGCAAGACATTAAAAAATCTATTTGATTCTCCAAATGTATAATTGGGTATGTACATGGGTCACATATGTGCTATACATAGCACATGTATAATCTAATTGATTTACATCACTAACTATAGTAAACCCTGTTTAGGTTTTGGAAAAACCGTCCCTAAACTTTTGCGACGTGACCGGACAAACCGAACCCTCTCCTAATCAACAAAGTAACAACTAAAATCGAATCTTTGTAATTAGTATATGTCATAATTATACTTTTGTTATGAAAAAATCTACGGTCCCAGAATTGAAATCAAGAAACTTTCTCATAATTTAAAATTAAATTAAGTTTATGATCTCACTTGTACTTGTGCTCCCATAAATCTAAGTGAATCATGACCTTTAATTTTGAATTCGGAGAGAATTTCTTGATTCTAATTATAAAACTCTGGCACTCCACTTTTTTTATTGACAATACTATTATCCTGTAGTCCATTGGATTTCAAGAACCATTTGTGTTTTCGCTTCGCAATATCCAATCTTTTTTGTTGTCTTCTTGAATTATAGGTTGCCCTGTTTAAAAATCATACCGACACTCCATTGTTACTCATGGGCACCCCTAGTGAAATTCACAGCTCCATACGTAAATTGAAATTCTTCTTCTAATATCACCAGCAGAGGTTCAACTTTTTGAAAGACAGCCCGCTTGACCAAGTGAAGTCAATCACCGGATATCTTCAGTCAGATCTTGCAAGTGACGTCTTAGAGTGCTCAAAATTTCAGATACGTAGTCCTCCATAAATCAGCTGCTCCTCCCAACAGAGAAAGAAGAGCGTGATCGGCGACCAGTAGACTTTTGAAATTCCTCTGTCCTCCATCCTATAAGAGAGACTGTCAAGTTAAGGATAATGTATGTTTTCACACATTCTTTCCACTCTCTTACATACACATTTTCTCTATCGATAATTGACTTGATCTTTAGGGTTCTTGGTTGAAAAAATCATCCTCAAACTTAGGACGAAAGCTATTATATATCTCATTTTTGACATCATCAGATGGTATTCATGGAACTTGATGCAATATTTCCATATGGGACATACTTCTTAGGTGAAGATGACAGTTACAAACTCCCAAAAGTAGTTGAATATGAAAAAACAACTCCAAGTTTTCATTACAAACAAATATAGAGTGAGCACATTCAACAAGAATTGAAACTCACAAACATATAAAACACCACCCAAATCAGAGGCAGATTCAAGAAGTAGGAGGAGGAGCAGGCAGAACCAAAGGGGGCACACTAAATTGAGGAAGCCAACAAGGAATAAAACTGTACGTAGCGATATACGGACAGTAGCTCTGGTGTGCAAAGAAAAACACACATTCTTCCACCGGTCTTTGAAATGGAACATTAGGAATGCAGTTGTTCCTCACATCAATCACTCCATTCTTCATCAAACTCCTACAAATCGGCCCTAAATGCGTGAAATAATTATCAGACAACGATAAATTCGCCAAATTTCCTAACGCGCACACGACTTCAGGTACCATGCCATAAAAAAGATTACCCGCGAAATTCAACACCTCTACATTTTCTAGACATCCCAATGAAAAGGGTATCGGCCCGGTTAATCGATTATTGCCTGCATCGAATACGACTGCTTGTTTTAGTAACCCGAGTTCATACGGAAGGCATCCGCTCAACATGTTGTTTAGGAACAGAATCTCTGTTAGAGCAGACAGGGATTTTGATATGGTACGAGGAATTGGTCCGAAGAATTTGTTGTTGGCTAAGGTGAGATATAGTATGCGATTGTTTCCTAAATCATCTGGCAATCTTTGCATGAAATTGTTGTCGTTGATGAAAAGGGCGTCGAGGTTTTTATCAGTGAATAATTTTGGTGGGACTGATCCGGAAAACAGATTGAATCGAATGTCTAAGAAAGAGAGGCTGTTCATGGCGAGAATTGAATCTGGAAATGAACCGGAGAACATATTGTTGCTTATGTCGAGCTCGTAGAGGTATGGGAGATTGGCGATTTTGGGTGAGATTGTGCCGGAGAAGTTGTTGGAGTTGGCATGGAAGAGGGCGATATCCGGGAGATTATCGAGGAATCCGTCGAGTGTTGGGGCGGCGAGTCGGAATCCGTTGAAGTCGACGGAGGCGAGGGCAATGGCGGTCTTGTTGTCCGGTGGGTTGTCGCAGAAGAATCCTCTGTATTTGCATATGTCGGCGCCTACCCATGTTTGAGTGATGTTTAGTGGGTCTGAGGCTATAGTGGTCTTGAATTTTTGGATTATTGGGTAGACCACGGCGAGTCTTTGGTCTGCGAAAATCAGTGGCGGCGGGGACGGTGGTGGTGGAGGTGATCGCGGTGAGGTTGGTGGGGGTAATGAGAAAAGTGAAGAAAGAATGATGAGGAGAGAGAGGAGTGAAATTTCAAGAGACATGGATGTTAGTGCTTACAGAGGAGGAGCAAGGATTTATATAGAAATGATATTTACTAGAGAGAGAAAATATTGGTATCACCAGTGAGAGAAAATGATATTACTAGAGAGAGAAAATATTAATGATACGGTTCCTACTAGAAGTATGATCTCAAGAATGTTACACGATAGGATAAATTACATTTACCTCAATATTGGTTGGTGATTTTTTATTTTTTTTTCAGTAGATAAACAGTTTAAAGATTAGGCTCTTTGAATTCAATTGTACAATCTAAATTTTCAAAAAAAAATTGATGCAACAACACATCGTTACGATTCCTCACTTAAATCATGATAGAAACCAAATAAGGAATTGAACCCAAAATTTACAAAAGAAAATTTAAAGCCTTGACACTCGCGGCCAATCCCTGGTTTTGTGGTTGGTGACATATTTTCCTTAGATTTTAGAGGATTCCATTTTGAATAAAGTACTTATAAAAGTCAAATATTAATCCCTTTTTGTCTATCGAATCTCAAGTAACCCGACCTCCCTCTCTCTCTATCTATATATATATAGATCTATCTATATATATATATAGATAGATGGATAATGGGGCATGATTTGTCAAGGCAAAAGATCAATCATTTGTTCCAAGAATTGATTTTCGACCAATTAACAGAGATATTCAATCAATTAATTACATTATAAAGAAATTATTTTTTTGATATTTAAGTATACAGCTCAAATCATACCAGCTGTAATTGTCTCACCGTTGATTGTTGCAAAACTAAGTGTAAATTGTCGGAGAATCTTACCTTCTGGAATGGAATTTTCAGTGTCTTTAACTTGTAAAACAAAATACTTTGAGACACATTATTAGGTCGTTTTCTTAAAGACAGTATTTATTTTCAAAAAATAGTGTGCACCGAATTACAATAAATTTATTTTCAAGATACAACAAAATCCGAACTCTAAGTTTCTTTTGTCTAGTATACAGAAACGAGGGCAAACAGAATACCCACTATGTTGAAAAAAGAGAACCACAATAATCCGAATTTCTCGAGCGTTTTTGGACTGATTGTGGTAGTCAAGCCGACGTGCTAAGTGTGTGCCGTCAAAGTGTCACATTACAACCACACAATTCTCTGCCGCACGCACGCACATGTGTGGCACGGGTGTGGTGTGCGAATCCTGTGTAGCATTCTGCTTTGCTGTCAATTTGGCAACTGGATTCCATGATATCTTTCGGCTACTGGACTCTACCTTTTGCTGTCGTTTGGTTAGAGTTCTTTATAAACTCCACCCCACCACTATACCTTAAAGCAATGGCAAACCAACCAAGGAGTACGAGCTTGTTTTGCTTCTTAAAGTTCGTCTGGAATCACTTCATTATGTACCAAATTAAATTTTTTTCCATTTTTTGAAGCTTGTCGAAAATGTTGCCGGAAATTATCTTGGGTCGTCGGAGGTGACAAATAAAAATGATTAGTAACGGGTGGAGATTGTAGTGGTGATGATGTAACGGGAGAAAGTAAAACAAATAATATCTTTAATTTTGTTATTATTGAAGCATGGAAAAAAAGAAGATGAAAATATGACAGGACTACCAGTGTGCATGGCCCCATTAATAGAAAAGCAGAGACCATGCTAAATGATTGATTCTCTGGTAGAAAGCGACTAAAGTAGAGTGAAGGAAGCTTGAGACTCCGACAAGGTCACGAGCAATTTGGGCGATGCAGTGCTTCAATCCTCGTGTGCAGATTCTCATTTATCTTTGGGGTTTGGGCTGGTAACTGGACGAGGCTTTGTGACCAAGTACACAATGGGTTGAATTCGAGGTCTGATGTCGTTTGCACCGTCTTGTGCAACAAGTCCGCTTCGCTGGCATGCATTGTGTGGGCCGGACCAAAACCATACTAGTCCGGATGATCTTGCCAACGTGTTTACACCCGTCTTTGACATGTCCTCCAAGTGGCTCTCGATCTTGACACGTGGTGTTTGACTTGGCGTTCGGTGTATCATGCATGACGCTAATATTGTGGCAACAGTTATTTATGACATTATTGGGAGCGTCCTTTGCACATGCTAGCTTAGAGTTCATGTTAGGTTTGACTATATAAGATAGCTGAGACCTGAATGATTAAAGTATGTTATATATTGTATCTCTTTATTAAAGTGCTTTCAATTAAACTTTTTTTTTTTTTTACGGACAGACTTAAATATCAGAGTATTTTTTGACTGACAACAATCGAACAACACAGAGACATGATTTTTACTTTTGCGGTTCATAAGAGAGTTCAAAAAGACTTTCAAATCAACTACGGATCAAATGATTAACCCGATAAATAACTTCATCTTGAGTATCGGCTTTTTATAAATACTTTTAACTAGGGTGAAATTAAAAGTCGGCGAACCGGACCGGAGTGAAAAATTGGACCGGAGCACCGGTTTAGGAGCTCAATATTCAATCTTGTCCAATTCCAGTTTGAAGTCTTTGAAGAATTGGAGATTGGACCTTTTTGATTTTTGGTTGTTAAAAATCGGTTCGAACCAAACTAGACTAGTCGTATACTATGTATACGGGATTTTTTTTGGTCTTTTTCTAAAGTTGTGATTGAATTTAAGTTAATTAATTTTGTTTAAGTTGAAGGTTTGGCCGAATTATTGATGGATTTTATAATGGCTCAAAAATGTGTCTCAATTGAGTTTATGTTACGGAGATTTTGATAATTTTTTTACCTTTTTTTGGAATCGGCCCAAAATGTGGCCCTAGAAGCAAAATCGGCTCAAATTGGACCGAAATCAGCTCAAACCGGTTAAAATTGAACCGGCGTAATTGGTCCGATTTTAATTTACTTTCAAGGGCGATTCGGTCTCATAAATTCCATCAAACAAATTTATTTTATTCGTTGTACTAGATTTTTTTTTCCCTTTGATTGATTTTGACGGACCAAATTTTAAAAGTAAAAATTATAAAAAAAAAAAAAACACTGAAACCTAACAAAGTAATTCAAAAGGTCTTTTCTATTTAGGAATTTTTAATTAAATTGTCTTCAAGTTGAGTCCATCCTTTTGTGCTAATCTTATCCCTTTCGTTTTAGAAAAATTCGGAAAATTAAATATTATGAATAAAAACTAAAAGAAATTACACTAACCTTGAAAATAAGCCTTTGTGTTAAAATATTAATCTACTCCAAACTCCATTGAAAAAATATTTTTTTTATACTCAGTTGAGTCAATTTCATTCCCTTTTTAACCCCTAATCAGCTGCTTGTATATGGCATCGTGAATTGAGTGAGTTGACACACAGCAGCAAATTGGGCCCAAAAATAGAACTCTAAGGTGTGGTGAGACGCTATTTCGAGGTCCAATTGCAGCCCATAATGCGAGGCCCAAATGCAAGTTCGGCCCTATAGCACTCTCGATGACTTATTTGTTAGGGTGATAAAAAGGTACATTACTATCACTCCGGAAATCGTTATCGGAATTTGTTATATTCAAAATTTATTTAATTTCTTATACAACAGATGTAATATACGAAATACTATTTTGTTTTTTGGAATGGAGATAAAATTATCTCACTCTCTGCCCGTATCTTATGTTTTTTCTATATTTCTAATGTATTTACGTAAATTTCATTATTAACTACAAAAATGGTATTATCAATTACAACAACTTTATTTACCTAATCATCATTAGCAAAAAATACCCAGACAAATCATTTGTAACTATTCACCAATCTAAAAAAAATTCTCACTATATCCTCCTTCTTATTATATCTATTATATCTCTTTTAAAAATTTGACCGCTAACAAAAAAGCCGTAAGGACCTACTCTGGATCAAGGATTTAGAGAGTTATGGAAAGACAGGCAATCGTGCATGCAAGTGAAAAAGATGAAAACTAATATCAAGTGGTTTACTTGGTGCTCAAGACTTAAAATTTAGGAATTTGTTCCTTGTATATTTTAGATTTAATAATTTTTAGATGCTATTAACTCTTATAGCCCAGTTGATACATTGTATTTTCTTGATTTCAAATAGATCTCCTACTAATAGACGATGAATTGAGTCCTTCAAAAATTAGTAGGCTCGCTTAAACTTCTCTATACTCCTGACTTTTTTTAGAAACAATAAAGGTTAACGGTTCTTACAATTCTTAGTTTTTTTTTCCTTAAAATGATTGACTTTTTCGATTTTTCTCGACAAGGTAAATAAAACAAGTAACAAAAAAGAATGCTTTTTTTAAAGAAATTTAAAAAAGATAAAAATAATTCAAAAAAATTACTCTTACAATGCCATTTTTAGAGTACCTATGATTCATAGGTTTGTAATGATACAATTTGTGTATAGTTTAATGGGACCGAGGGCCTGTGCGCTAAAAGACGCCATTTTGACGTGCAAAAAATTATTCAAAAATTTAAACAGTGTCTGGACACTTTTCTTGCTCCAATTTTGTTGATGTTTATTAGTTCACCTCGACGAAAGGAATCTAAAAAATACAAAATTATGTCCAAAAACAAAAAAAATTAAAAAAAAAAACAAAAATTAAATCAAAACATGGCCCGTTTTTACCTATTTTTCGTCTTTAATGAATTTTTTTTAGTTTTTTTGGTTAATTTTGTAATTTTTAGATTCTTTTGTCAAGATAAACCAATAAACAAAAAAAATCGGTCAAAGCATAATAAATAAATAAAAATTGAATTAAAGAAAAACATATCATAAGCCAAATTGGGCAAATATTGTTTACTTCCCGGTACAAAATTACCTGCCTACGTAGCGTCTCCTAATCTACCATATCTTGCAAACACAAAAGACTATCGACTAGGAAAATGGGTTCCACGATTCTATTAAGTAGAAGAAACTTGTCTCTCCGGTTAGACATCGACTAAATCTTTCTATTAGAGTTTTTATGAATACATTAGGGCTCTTCCAGTTAAGTTCGGAAACCATTCTATTTCCATTTTATTCCCCCAGTCAACGGGCTAGTGGTGGAACCACGAAAAAATTACAAGAACTCACTTCTTCTTTTTTTTTTTTTTTATGTTGCAAGGATCACACCTCTCGAATGTTCATTAATTAATTTCTTTTGATTCTCCGAATTAATTTTTAAATATTTTGACTTGTCTCGAGATTCTACAATTTATAACAGAACAAATCTAGTGGCCCCACTTAGAGGCTACAAAATTATTTGACTTGTTAATATCATTACGAAAAGAAATGACCAAAAGCAAGATTTTCACATGATAACTTAACCAGAAAACAAAAATCACATGATGATAATGATAAAGGTAGTGCTTATGAATTAGGAACAAAAGTTTATCAATTGTAAACTGTATAAATATCAGCAACAAAACTAGAAAAAATTAAAAAATCCAGTTCCGAATAAAATAAAAAATAAAATATTAATCCACCAATTCACACTGTCCAACCATAATTGCATAGAGATTGAAAATTTATTCTGTACTGTTGAAGCTTTGACAGGGGATTTGTCCTCGCCACCAGAGCCAGCGCTAAAAACAAGCTGAGAAAGCCACTGTTTTGGGTTCCTCAAACATCTCTAAAATAGGGGGCCTCCAAACATTTAGCCTTTAGGTCTATGCAGTATATTTTTTAATTTTAAGTTTGTTTTTATATAAAATAGGACCAATTTTGTGAGGGCCTAAACAAGTCTTGTGATAATATTTCACTAACAAAGAAGTCGTAGCCTATTTGAAAGTATGATTCTATACTTCTCTTTGTCTACATTCGAAAACCTTTTGTTTTGATAAATAATCACGGTATCAATACAAAAGAATATTGATAATGAGATAAATAAAATTCCAATATAAGAAGACTATTATTTGCAAAATGTATACAGTTTTTTAAGTGTTTTCTATTTATTTATAAAATCAACGAACTCTTCGATTTGTTAGGGTCCTAATTGAAAAGTTCGCTTTGGGCTCTCAAAATCTTAGGGCGCCACATGTTAGTATTGTAGGTACAATTATTTGTCTTATACCATATCGGACTGTATGTATCGTGCCGGCCTCGTTGCAATATCAATTCATTGTTGTACCGTTCCGGCCACTCTATTGACTTGTTCTTGCATGTACCGTACTGTACAATTTTAAACCTGTCTTTATATCTTTACGGTGTCGTCTTGATCTTGTAAGTATACGCAGACACATTGTACCTATAACAGATAGGGAAAAGACTATAGGGACCCAGAATTGGAATCGTACCTCTTCCTTTCCAGTGCTTAGCTTCACGTGATTCTGACAGCTGCCTCTGCATTCCCCTCTGACAGTCCCTTTATCCTTTTGTCACGTACTCTTTGCTCTCCTCCACCTCGGAAATTTGATCAAATTATTTCCTTAATAGAGGTAAAAATTTGATCGAATTAATAGAGCTGGTCTCGCTAAGCTTCTTTTTAGAAAATCTAGTAGTGGAACTCGATTTTGATTCGGTCAATTTTGAGGTATTAAAAATTGAACTTGACCAATTTAGGATAAAAATTTTGCGAACTAATTCCGACCAATTTTAAGTGGGGACTGAAATAAGAGATTTCGATTTTTTTAATTTTGATCAAAATTGTCTAATTTTTTGATACATAAATAAAAAATGGGTTTTTTTGGACCATACAAAGCATATGTTGGACTACTAAACTCAAATTTATTTGGACCAAAACTATTTCGGAGACCAAAAATCCAAAATTGAAACCGAACCATACCTATTTCGGAACGATCCAACCGTAATTTTTTTTGAAATTTGTCACGCCCCGAATTTTCATAACATAAAAACACAAAATAATATTCATAATTTCTTCAATTACCATTTCAAAGTCAAGGGGCACTACCGGCCCAAGTTACATAATCAAGATTTTCAGAAAGAAAATTTGACATTCCACTTGAGTTCACAAAATAAGTAAGGAAGTTATATTACATCTACCCCAAAAATGCCATGCCATGCAATCCATGCTACTCCTCAGCTACGGTACCTGAAAGATGGAGGGGTTGAGCTACGCGCCCAGTAGGAAAATCTATGCCAAGATTATGTATATGTGAGATGCATGGCATGCACTAAGAACATGGTATAACAATGCATCACTTTCATCTATCATACACAACCACGCGATTAACCATCCACTGTTCGTCGATACACACATAACAGCCAAGTCTCAAAATTTACTCATTTTTCACATCCAATGCCAATCAGATACAATCACACAAGTCACGATATTCATACCCTAGCACTTCTCCCAACGGAGGCTAGACAAGGCATCATGTCGTGCCAAACATTAATCATGCGTATATCCTAGCACATCTCCCAACGGAGGCTAGCCAGTGCCGATTCATGGCATCCCCTAGCACATTCCCAACCGGGAGTTAGTCTCATAGTTTGCCTAGCACCACTCCCGACGGAGGCTAGTATTACACTTATCGTTCACGACAACTTATGTCAAGCCAATTATTCCCATATCACATTCATTAATTCATCCATACTTATCCAATTCCAATTTTCTACATTCATGTCAAACGACCAATTAACGATGTTCCACAGTATAATACACAACGGAAATAAAATCAGAACACCAAAAGCGCACGGTCTTCATTCCAGAAGTCCCAGGAGCGCTACACCAAAAACAAGGGAGCGCTACCCTAAAAGCCTCGGGAGCGCTACACCAAAAACAAGGGAGCGCTACCCTCTCATTCCAGAATCCCCAGGAGCGCTACACCAAAAATCAGGGAGCGCTACCTGTGCAGAAATCAGCGCGATTTCCAAATTTCTCACTCGGTCCACATCACACCAAAACTACAAATTAACCACGAACTAGGCACCAAAACACATCACATACACATAATACAAGGTAGAAATCCCTACCTCAAGCTTTGAAGTGGAAGTTTCGGCCCAAAGATGAAAGCCCTAGCTCGGTTGGTGCTCCAAAGCTCAAATCCGCGCCTCCCGAGCTTCAATCCACGATCCAACTTCGGTTCCTTGCTAGACACGGTGCAAAGCTCCTAAATCTCCGAGGAATTTGGCAATGGTGAAGTAAAATGGTGGGATTTGGCAAGGGGAAGATGAGAGCACAAGGGGAGTGAGAGAGAGGCCTTGGGGAAGAAATGAGGGAACTCCCCTCCCTCTCCAAAAATCTGACTTTTAACCCCCAAAGGGTACCCACGTAATTTGCTAAGTGAGGTTACGCGCACGAAATAACACAAAGGACTCTGGGCTCGGTTCCTATGATCATAATCCGATACATAACACACTTAATTAGATTTATTTATCCGAAATCAACTTTAAATTAATTATTTTAAAACTCAAATTTTCCGGGTCCTTACAAAATTCCTTTCACCTCCAGGATATATAATTATGAAATTGTACTTTAAGACAAATATCGTTGGATCATGTAATTATCTTATATATAACATTATAACCGATGAACTTATTTTTTTTCAAGGAGAGCTGTACTAATTGAATGTTACAAAATGAGTATTTCAGACTAAATTTTTTAAAAAAATACCACAACTTACTAGGTGGTGAATAATATGTAAAAAGTTGAGACTAAATTTTACATCGAAACTTATATTTGATCTATCATATTAGCTAATAAAATTTATTACTCTAGTGATAAGAATCATTCACTTTATGAAATATATCGATAATAATAATTACGTCAAACTCATATCTATAAAATGTGGAGAACATATAATCAAAACACATATTACAGAAGAGAATAGGGGACGAAAGATCAAGAAGAAAAGGGGAAACCTAAGGCTCTGGTTGAAAAAACTTACAAAGGCAGTTGATTTCTTTCTCTGGTATGACGACAATGGAAGGTTGCAGAAGAAAAATCAGAAGTGAAGAATGGGCGAGTATTTATAGGGAGGGAAGCCAAACGGATCAAACCCTACGCCTCCCCAATGAGGGCGCTCCATCTGTGGGGCACGCGCAGGAGGCGCGTGGCCCCAAAGCCATTAAAGCCTGCTGCACGTCCTGCTAGACTTCAATGCGACGTTGCAAATTCAAGAATGGCGGTTCAGAAACCGCCCGATCAGGAATAAGAAAGGGCACCACGGTTACACTGTATAGCCTCGACTACTTCGCCGAGACGGTTCAAAGCAGCCGAAGCTAGGGGGCAATTGACGAGGGTAAAATGTAATTGAGAAAATACATTTAGACCCCCCGAGTAAATTGGGAGTTCGGCCGAGACCGAATAGCACATCCAGAAGCACGTGCCGATCACGTGAGATAATGGTCGACACGAGGAGTGCCGACCATACCCGAATCAGGATAATAGAACCAAGTATCGAGAGATGCCGACCTGAGAAAGGCGGATCGATGACCTGCCGAACTGAGAAAGTAGGTCAGGATTACGGGCAGCCCGAGAGAAGCGACAGGTAACCGCTTTTCCTGACAAAGACATGGAATCCCGGATAAGACGGGATAAGACGAGATTCTGTCAGGAGAGGCATGGACGTGAAATCCATAGCCAATCAGAAGACACTTCGGTCAGAAAGAAGGTTCTAAGAGAATTAGGGCACCAGAGGGTCCCAAGAGGATTGAGGCCCAAAAAAGCCCTAAGGGAATTAGGGCAGAAGGAAAAGTCTATAAATACAGCTCCAGATGAACAAAAAAGGTACGCCTGAATATACTGTTTTGGCTTGCTGATAGAGAATATTAGCTTGCCTTACTATTTCCCTGTGAGATTTCGCCTGACTTAATCATCGGAGTGTCTTCCTGCCACAGCGGCAGAGGGCTCTTTGACGGGTTATTCTTTTGCAGATCACAAGTCCACATACTGAGAAGAACACCGTTTCAACTGGATAGTGAACTCTAGCTTTCCGTCCTGATTTCTTAAATCAACCCACTTACACCTGTGTATGAGTTAATTTTTTAAAATACATGTGTTCTTATCGTGTATTTATCTATATCCAATTAATTTAAATTTTAACATTTTTTATTCTTGATATGTTTTATAAAATAAATAATTTCAATTTATTTAATTAAATTCGTTAGCTAATAGAGTAGATTTTTTTTTTTTTTTTCATATTAGCGGTGGCCCACAACGGCGCAAAAATCAAACTATTAACCTGGAGGGTTTGTCTGGTCCCAATGCAATAGCGTTTCGTGAAAATTACAAGGGTAAAATGCACTGACCTCCCCTGAGGTTTCTGACAAATACAAGAACTTCTCTGATGTTGTAAAAAATGTAATTACTTTCTCTGATTTTGAAATTATTAGACTATTACCTTTCTGTTGTTAATTTTTTTTATTAATAATGGTTTCAAAAACAGAGGAGGTGATTGAATTTTCAAAACCTCAGAGAAACTTCATACATTTGTAAGAAACCTCAGGGGAGGTCAGTGCATTTTACCCAAATTACAACCATGAACCGTAATCGACGGCTCAATCTAGAACAAAACAGACAAAGAGTAAAGAGGGGGAGAGACACAACAGTACCAAAAGTAGATAGAGAGAGAGGGGGAGAAATGTATCAAATTTAGATCATCAACAAAGCAAATGCTTCACATTTGAGAAAACCCACTCTTCTTCCTCTCATTTGCACCATGATGATGACCATAACCTTGCTCTCTTGTAGTTGTTGGTTTTCTTTCCTTTTCCTCTCTCTTTACAACTCAGTTACTGCCGTTTCACTCCCTCTGCTTACTAATTCCACTCCCGAAAATTCACTCCTCCCACACGACGCTTCAGCTCTACTGTCATTCAAATCCCAAGCCGATTTAGCCAACAATCTTTCTTTCTCCCCCGATACCAGCTTTACCTTCTGCCAATGGCAAGGTATCCAATGTATGAAAGGTAAAGCTGTTCGAGTTGTCCTCGAATCGCTGAGTCTCAATGGTGTTTTTGGTCCAAACACATTGACTCGCCTCGACCAGCTCCGAGTCCTGAGTCTCCAGGACAACTCGCTCACCGGACCCATTCCCGACCTCTCCCCTCTCCTCAACCTAAAATCCCTCTTTCTCGACCATAACTCGTTTACTGGTACTATTCCTCCATCAATCTCGATCCTCCACCGTCTCCTAACCCTAGATTTATCGTACAACATTCTCACCGGCTCAATACCCATTTCCTTGCTTGACCTTGGCAGGTTATCCTGTTTGCGGCTGGATTCTAACCGGCTCAACGGTTCGATTCCTCCCCTCAATCAATCGACCCTCCAAATCTTCAATGTCTCCAGAAATAATTTAACCGGTACCGTACCGGTGACGCCGACTCTACTCCGGTTTACGACGTCCTCGTTTTCATGGAACCCTGGACTCTGCGGCAAGATCATAGACAGAGAATGCAGTTCACGGGAGCCCTTTTTCGGTGACATAACGACGCCGCCGCCTCCGCCTCCGGCTGCGGCGGCGATTGGGCAGAACGAGCAGTCACATGGGGTCGAGCTGACTCAGCCGAGTCAGAAGAAGCACATAAGAAGAACAGCTATCGTTATCGGGTTCTCGTCTGGGGTTTTGATTCTCATTGCTTCAATCCTCTGCTTTGCAATGGCATTGAAGAAACAGAGGGCCAAGAAGGGGAAAAAGGTCTTTGGGCCGATGGTAATAGCTTCCGACTCCACCTCCGCCGCCGCTGCCGCCGTGATGAGAATGGAGGAAGAGAACGAGTTGGAGGAGAAGGTGAAGAGGGTGCAACAAGGGATGCAAGTTGCGAAGAGCGGGAATTTGGTATTCTGTGCGGGTGAGGCGCAGCTGTATACGCTGGAACAACTGATGAGGGCTTCGGCGGAAATGTTGGGGAAAGGGACCACGGGAACCACTTACAAGGCAGTGCTTGATAACCGTCTGATCGTCAGCGTGAAGCGACTCGATGCCGTGAAATTGGCGGGAGTAAGCAAAGAGGTGTTTGAGCGGCACATGGAATCAGTGGGTGGGCTACGTCACCCGAATCTGATCCCACTCAGGGCTTACTTTCAGGCTAAAGAAGAAAGGCTTCTTGTTTACGATTACCAGCCCAACGGCAGCCTCTTCTCTCTAATCCACGGTGAGTTTATTATACCTGTTGCAGTAACTCGTTAATAATTTGTGGGTTAACTCGGTAATGACTCAGGGTGTCCACTGTCCAGTGCTGCAGCATCTCCATGGTTTGACCAATTTAGACATAAATCTAGTAGAGACCAATGAGAAATGGCCACGTAAGAAAAAAAATGGAAATTAATGGCAATGGTCCCGTTCATATATTAAAGACTTCTAAGAGTATCTAGGTTTTCTACCAAGACCGAGAATCTCGCATCGTATTGAAATATGAACGGAATTCTGTGCATACGACAGTCGGTGCTCTGGGCCCCACTCATGAATGGGATCTGCGCACACAAATTTTGTTGCACATATTCGGACAATAATTTATTATGAATCGATTGATATATGATTACGGATATATTTCACATTAATTTATACTATTGTTCAAAGGAGTGGATATTATATGATTTGGTGTAACCTTTTCTTTCTTTAATGATTTATATTTTGATAAATCACGTGAAAGCACATTAATTGAGTTCAAATGATGGTATATATGGGGAAAAACATCACTTATGATAGTTGATTCTCTTTATGGAAATCTCTCATTTGCTAATAACAAATAAGAGTAATGCTACGCACATAATTTTTTTGGACAAATTTAGACACAACTTTGTCCGGAACTAATGAGTGTGCGTGAAATTCTTATTACTTTATGGGCTCCATATTCATCCAAAGGTTCCGAACATAGCTGTGTCCAGATCTGTGCACGAAAGTTGGGTGCACAAACTTTCTCACCTATGTGTTACTTTCACATTCTTATTATTCTTTGAGTAATCCTCTTGACAAAGTAGATTCTGTTCTAATAGTTCCGAGTAAAAGTTTTAAGCTGTGTTTTAGGTTAAAGTCTACATAAATATATGCGCCTTGAGTGGTTAAAAAATAACGAGATACATGATACATCTAGGGATCTCCTTGAATACGGATACTAAGGCCCTATTTGGGCAAACTAGATTGTATAGATTATTTGGATTATTTGGGGTAATAATCTAGCCCATTTGGGCTAAATTATTTACCCAAATAATCTGGATTAATCTAGCCCCAAACACAACATAACCTCTATATAAAAAATAATTTAGTCCAAATGGGCTGAGCTAGATTATTCCGTCCGGCACCCAACATAATCCAACAATCCAATAATCCCATAATCTAGTTACGCCAAATGGACCCTAAGTGCCAAATCAGATAATGGTACTCCATGAAGCACGGATATTTGTATATGAGAGTCGTACCCGTATCATATCCGATTGTATTCGTATTGGATACTGATATTTTAGTATAACATATTTTAATCGTACCCATAACTTATTTTTTACATTTTCTCGTATCTTTGTATCCATATCACTTGTCGGTATTTGTGCATCATTGGTACTAATCTTAAGTCAATGGCTCTGCATTTGGTTATCGTACCGTACTAAAATTATATTTTAGTATAACGTATTTTAACTGTACCCATATATTATTAATTTTGCGTTTAGATGGATTATTCACATACGTAATTGTCCAATATTGGCAGGTTCAAAATCAACAAGATCAAAGCCACTTCACTGGACATCATGCTTGAAAATAGCAGAGGACGTAGCCCAAGGCCTCTCCTACATCCACCAAGCGTGGCAGCTCGTCCACGGCAATCTCAAATCCACCAACGTCCTCCTTGGCTCTGACTTCGAGGCCTGCCTCAGCGACTACTGCCTTGCCGCCCTCACCACCATCACCTCTGATGAACCCAACACAGATAGTTACAAAGCTCCGGAGACTCAAAACTCTACTCAACAATCCACGCCCAAGTCTGACGTATACTCATTTGGCCTTCTATTAATTGAGCTTCTAACGGGAAGGCCTCCGGGGGAGCACCCGGGTGCGCGGGATTTGATCAGTTGGGTTAGGTCAACTAGGGAAGGTGGTGACGGATGGGAAGACGACAAGCGGTTGCGAATGCTTACAGAGGTGGCTATAGCCTGCAGCGCTACATCGCCAGAGCAGAGACCTACTATGTGGCAAGTGTTGAAGATGATCCAGGAGATCAAAGTGGTTGTTGTTGTGGAGGAGAGTGACCTGGTTGAGTAAATATCGACATCATTCTCACGTATGGTGTCACTGGTCGATGCACATTTCAATAATTTCGCTACAAACACACACACACATCGTATGTGAGACTGACCCATCCCATGCGATCTGAGTTGCCTGAGTTCATGCAATCGTTGTGTCGGCATAGGGTAACTATTCACTGTCATCTCGTGGTTCATCGGCATTCTTGATAATCACATGGATTTGAAATTTATGCTCCTAGTCTTTAGCCTCATGTGATTGCGGAAGGATTGTGACTCTGTGACACCTCGGTATAATATAATAAGTTTTCTATTGTAGAGTTCTTTCTTTTTATCCTTTTTGTTGAGGGTGGATTAGAATCACTTGGGTGTTTCAGCAAGCTATGATTGGTTTTACTCTCAATTTATATTTGGGTGGGTCATGGGTGGGTGGGAAGCTTGACAGTTGCATGTATTTTGTGTTGCTTAGAGCATCTTTATTACAAAAATGCTAAAAACACACCATTTTTGCACATCGCTTTCACATATCACTTAAAACTATGTAGTTTTGTGTTGAAAAAAATCATATTTGTTTTTGACCCATATCGCTGAAAACATATTTGGGTCTTCCTTAACATAAAAACGACGTAGTTTTAAGTGATGTTTAAAAATGATGTGTTAAAATGATGTGTATGTAGCACTCTTGATCTTTATTACGTCGTTTCAGAGCATTTTTTGGGTCAAGATTATGGGTAGTGGGGACAGACCTCTTCATTGACGGAAGTGGGGGCAATTCACTGGGATGTGACTTGTGAGTAGAGAAGGAAAGAAAAGGGAAGAGGGAGGGAGGGTAAAAATGCTATTTGTAGGAAATAGTATTTTGAATTCTCTATTGAAGTTTTCGAGGAGTTAAATTATTTGTGCGAATAGTTTAATTTTTCAAAAGAATTGGTGTATGGTTCGAGATACCTTTCTCTACAAATAACATTCCTGGGAGGGTTGGGGTTCATGTGTATGTGGGGAATGGGGTGGGTGTTGTACTAAGAGGCACATCACAACACCCACCCCATCCCTATATATGTGTATATGTTCTAATTGTTTTTTACTGTCACATAACTCACTCTGAACAAATTTTTTTAGCTAGTTTCAAGAAGATGGCCTTAGATTTGGTTTCCGCTGTATTCTAGTGATAGTTTTAAGATACACATACACATACACATACGCTAAAAAATGACTGTTTGGCTCTTTAGCACCGCTTGCGATTTGTCTCTTCTAAGTCCAATAGGCCTTGTTTTTTGAATCTTTTTTAGGTCATGGATATTTTTTCAACTGTCGAAAGTTATGAAGATTCAATTTTTTAGATTTTTGTTTCACGTAATTGTTCCTACCTTTTTTTCGATTCTAAAAGTTGTGAACATGCAGTTTTTAAACTTCGTAGGGGTTTATTTAAAACAAAAAATATAAATTTGGTTCAATATAAATTATATAATGTTCTCACTAAATGATATTTTCTTTATAATAATATAAATACATATGTATGTATGAAACTATAATTTGTGGAAGATCATAACGTGGTTGCTGCAAACCTATATGACTATATGAGTAATGACCAAGTGTGGCCAAGTAGGTGGTACTGATAGGTCATGATGCGCAGACTGAGCCGGTTAGCATTCTGCTCGGTTCGGTCATTTCCTCGGCATCTTAGGCTCAGCCAATGTCTTAACATCCTCAGCTCAGCCAGTGTCCCGGTCTCCTCAGCTCAGTTATTGCCTGGGTATCCTCAGCTCAGCCACTATCTGGTCTGCTCAGCCCAGACATTGTCGGACCTATTCCGCTGAATAACTCTCCACAATTCCTGGGATCTATCTGCCTAAAACGTATCGTTCCACTAGGAAAGGAAGATCCCAAAGATCTCTCCACGTCTTACGCACCATCTTCACCCGATTCCGTTATTTAAGGCAAGGGGGATTGTTGGGGATTCAGTTACCTAGTTAAAGGCCACTAGCCTTGATTTGCTCCACCAAATCAGGAGTGGACCACGTCCTTTCCTGATTTGTCTCCAACGAGATCTCTATATAATGGAGGCAGCTCTATGGTACAAGGTACGTACACTCTGTCCAATTTTACTGAGACAGTTCTTCTACATTATTCCTCCATCCTAGAACTGACTTAGGCATCGGAGGGGTGTTGGCAAGATACCACACCGGTGTCAAGTTGTTTTTGCAGGTCAGCCGGGGACGATCACAAATCCGTTTCATCAGTTGGCGCCGTCTGTGGGAACGATTAGAAATTTATTGATTGATCGGATTTATGGTCTTGACCCGTTCAATGGCTTCCAATGATAACAATGCTCAGTCCGCTCCACCCGTTGCAACCGCTGCTGATTATCAAGCCCTCCGTCAGGACGTGGTGACGCTGACGCAAGGGATGCAGCGCATTCTGGAGCAGAATCAGGCCTTACTGCAGCGCCTGCAACCTGAACCTCCTACTAGAGATCCACCACCGCCATTGGCCCCGACGACTGATCCCCCTGCCCCAGGAATGGCTGGAGTAGATTTTGATGTTACTGGGGGGCATGGGGAGACCAGCAGCCATGCTGCAGCACCTCATTATGGAACTTGTTCTGGTTCCACATTTCCTGAAGGTCTCATGACCGATCAGATGCGCCAGATGAAGACACAGTTGGATAGCTTGACGAAGCAGATGAAGGCCAAAGCTCCAGCCTCTGTGGATGAGTTGGTACAAACCACTGAGCTTCCTTTCACTGCTGATGTGATGGCGGTACCCCTCCCCCCAAAATTCAGAGTCCCTCAGATCGACATTTTTGACGGGACAAAGGACCCTCTTGATCACTTGGAAACTTATAAATCCCTTATGCACCTTCAAGCAGTGCCTGACGCCATCATGTGCAGAGCCTTTCCCATTACTCTCCGAGGAGCTGCTCGGATGTGGTTCAACAAGCTTGCTCCAGGCACAGTCAGTACCTTCAAAGAGCTCAGTCGCCTCTTTGTAAGTTATTTTATTGCTGGTCAACGATACAGGAGACCAGCTACCTATTTGCTCAACGTCAAACAAACCAAGGGGGAAACCCTTAGAGAATTCACTACCAGGTTCAACAAGGAGTCCATGCAAGTAGATAATGCAGACGACCAAGTCGCTATTGCAGCGTACATGTCAGGTCTCAGGCCAGGGCAGTTCCTGTTTTCCTTGTCTGCAGAACCACCAACTAATATGGCTGAGCTCATGATGAGGGCTCAACGACAGATGAACGCAGAGGACACGCTTACTGCCCATCGCAATCGCGAGAGGGAGGCCTCTGCCTCCCAGACAGGGCCTCCTCAACCAAGCAAACGGAGGAAAGAGACTGGGCAGTTTAGGACTGAGGACTACCCAAGAGGGAAGAAGATGGACAGGAGAGATTCTCCCCAAAGGGGGAGGCCAGAGAGAAAATTCCACAACTATACTCCCCTGGTCGCAACAGTTAATCAGGTGCTGCAGGAGATAAGTGATTACCCTGAGCTCAAGTGGCCAGGAAAGATGAAGACACCGGCTGAGCGACGTTCTCGTCAGAAGTATTGTCGTTTTCATCGTGATCATGGGCACGATACAGATGACTGCATTGAGCTGAAGCAACAAGTTGAGGGGCTGATCAGACGAGGACGTCTCCAGCGATTTGTTCGTAAGGAAGGGGAATTTAATCAGCGGGCAGGTCAGGCTGCTGGACCAGCTGATCACAGGCGTGAGAGGACTCCTCCTCCTCCTCCTCCTCATCGCCCCGTGGGGGAGATAAACACGATTTCTGGGGGACCAGGAGTTAGTGGAGATACCAGGGCTGCTCGGAGAACCTATGCCAGGGAAGTGTTCAATGCAGAGAGACCAGCCAAGCGTACACGGGTGATGGATTCAGCTATCCAGTTCACGGCAGAGGATGAGGAAGGGGTGCTCTATCCTCATGATGACCCATTGGTGATCACAGCCCTCCTCGCCAACTGGACAATGAGGAGGATCCTCGTGGATACAGGGAGTTCAGCAGATATCCTCTTCTTACCCGCTTTTGAGAAATTGCAGCTGGGAAGAGATAGTATTAGACCTGTGCAGTCTCCTTTGGTCGGTTTTTCGGGAGAAACTGCCCATCCCTTGGGCATGGTGGCCTTGCCTATCATGATAGGAGATGCGCAGAGGAATGCCACTGCCTTGGTGGATTTCCTGGTGATGGATTGCCCTTCAGCTTACAACGTGATATTGGGTAGGCAGACCCTCAATAAGTTCAAGGCAGTAGTCTCCACGTTTCATTTGAAACTCAAATTCCCTACAGCTGGTGGTGTTGGGGAGGTCAGAGGAGATCAGAAGAGAGCAAGGGAGTGTTATATCACTTCGATAAAGACAAGAGAAGCCCTTTCAGTCAGTGGGCTTGACACAAGGGATGAGGAGAAGCTCCAGCAAGGCGAACCAGTTGAGGAACTGGTCGAGGTGCCTGTGGTGGAAGGACAGGCTGAGAAGACGTTCCGTTTGGGTTCAGATCTGGGGCCTGAGGAGAGGGCTGCTCTGGTAAAATTCCTAAGAGATTATGTGGATGTCTTTGCCTGGTCACACAAAGATTTGCCAGGCATAGATCCCAGTATCATCACTCATCGGTTAAGTGTGGACAATGCTCATCGTCCAGTAAAGCAGAAGACGCGCACGTTTGCTCCAGAGCGCAATGCAGCCATTGCCGCAGAAGTGGATAAATTAGAGGAGGCCCAGTTTATCAGAGAAGCGAAATACCCCATGTGGATATCCAATGTGGTGCTTGTCCCTAAGCCCAAAGGAAAATGGAGGATGTGTGTAGATTTCAAGGATCTTAACAAAGCCTGCCCTAAGGACAGCTTCCCCTTACCAAGGATTGATCTCCTAGTAGATTCTACAGCCGGTCATGAGTTGCTCAGTTTCATGGACGCTTTTTCTGGCTACAATCAAATCCAGATGCATCCTGAAGATGAGGAGAAAACCTCCTTCATCACAGCTAGAGGACTCTATTGCTACAAGGTGATGCCCTTTGGGCTTAAGAATGCTGGAGCAACCTATCAGAGGCTGGTCAACCGAATGTTCAAGGAGCAGATAGGTCATAATATGGAGGTTTATGTTGATGACATGTTGGTTAAGAGCCTGAGGAGGACAAGCCATGTGGAAGACCTCAGAGAAGCCTTTGAAGCGCTGCGAAAGTACAAGATGAGACTCAATCCGAGCAAGTGTGCCTTTGGGGTCAGTTCAGGAAAGTTCTTGGGATTCATGGTGTCCCAAAGGGGTATAGAGGCCAATCCTGAGAAGATCAGCGCCATCCTTAGTATGGAGTCTCCCAGGGGAATAAAGGGGGTCCAGAAGCTCACTGGGTGCATTGCAGCCCTCAATCGTTTTGTTTCCAGAGCTACTGATAAATGCCATCCGTTTTTCCAAGTCCTGAAGAAAGCTTTCCATTGGACGCCTGAATGCGAGATAGCCTTTCAAGAACTAAAAGGATATCTGATGACTCCTCCCCTCCTCAGCCGTACCATAAGGGGGGAGGATCTATACATTTACTTAGCTGTCTCACCTCACGCAGTGAGCTCAGTACTGATAAGAGTGGAAGCCAACATACAACGTCCAGTCTACTATACTAGCAGAGCATTAAGGGGCGCTGAGATCAGGTACCCTCAGGTCGAGAAGATAGCCTTTGCCTTGGTAACAGCAGCAAGGAGATTGAGACCTTATTTCCAAGCACATCCCATCAAAGTTATGACTGACCAGCCGCTTAAGAAGACATTGCACAGTCCTGAGACGTCTGGGCGGCTAATCCAGTGGTCTGTAGAGCTGGGAGAGTTTGACTTGGAATTCTGTCCTAGAACAGCCATCAAGGCCCAAGCCCTTGCTGATTTTATGGCAGAATTCTCTCCACCAGATGCTTCAAATGCCCTGCCAGCTGAGCCAGTGGGCTCAGGAGTTGAGGAGCCAATGGGCTGGTTCCTTTATGTTGATGGCTCTAAAAATACAGAGGCCAGTGGAGCAGGGATCATCCTAATCTCTCCGGACAAACTCAAGCTTCTGTATGCCATCAGGTTTAGTTTTAAAGCTACCAACAACGAAGCTGAGTATGAGGCACTTCTGATTGGGCTCAGACTAGCAAAGTCATTGGGAATCAAAGATCTCACTGTGGGCAGTGACTCCCAGTTGGTGGTGGGACAGGTTCTGGGAGATTATGAAGCCAAGGAGGACAGAATGAAATTGTATCTGGATAGGGTCCAACATCTCCAGAAAGCCTTTGACACTTTGAGGCTGTTGAGGATTCCTCGTGAGGAAAATGAAGAAGCAGATCAGCTTGCACGGCTAGCCACAGCTCGAGAAGAAGCCCTCAGTCACCTTATCCCAATCCAAAGGATGGAAAGACCAAGTGTGGAGTTGCCTGTTCAGGAGGTAGTTGCTGTCAATTACAAGAACTCTTGGGCAGATCCTATTGTTGGTTATCTGGAGAGTGGCGTGCTGCCCACTGATAGAGACCTAGCTAGAAGGCTGAGGCTGAGAGCAGCTAAATATCTGTGCCTAGGGGGAGTCTTGTATCGCAGGAGTTATTCATTCCCATTGCTGAGATGTCTCACTGAAGAGGAAGCGGAATACGCTATGAGGGAAGTCCATGAAGGGTCATGTGGAAATCACTCTGGAGGAAGAGCATTGGCACAGAAATTGGTCCGAACAGGGTATTACTGGCCTACCATGCAGAGCGACGCAAGGCAGATGGTCCAAAAATGTGAGAAATGCCAGAAGTTTGGCAACATTCTTCACCATCCTCCCACTTTGTTAACCCCAATCCCCTCTCCTTGGCCGTTCGCCCAGTGGGGATTGGATCTAATTGGGCCTCTTCCTATAGGCAAGGGGCAGAACAAATTTGCTATTGTGGCTGTAGACTACTTCACCAAGTGGGTAGAAGCTGAGCCCCTTGCCACCATCACTACGAAAAAGGCCATCAACTTCGTCTGGAAAAATATTATCAGCAGGTTTGGGTTACCCAGGGTGATCATCACTGATCGAGGCAAACAGTTCCATAATGACCAGTTTCAGGAATTTTGTGAGCAGAGGGGAATACAGGTCCACTATGCTTCCAAAGCATATCCTAAGGCCAATGGGCAGGTTGAAGTCACAAACCGCACAATCAAGAAGAACCTGAAGAAGAAGTTGGAAGCTGCAAAGGGAGACTGGCCGGAGGAGTTGCCCAGTGTCCTGTGGGCTTATCGAACGACCGCACGCACGGCGACTGGAGAAACCCCTTATTCTTTGGCTTATGGGGTGGAGGCAGTAATTCCTGTAGAAATTGGGCTGCTCAGCCATAGAACTCGGGATTTTCAAGAGGAAGAGAACCGACAGGGACTCTTGGAAGGATTAGACTTCCTAGAAGAGAAGAGAGAAAGAGCAGCCATTAAAATGGCCTCTTATCAACAGCAGATGGCCAAATTCTACAACAGCCAGGTCAGGGAAAGAAGTTTCAGAACTGGGGAGTTGGTGCTGAAGAAAGTAGATCCCACAGGAAAGAGGATTGGGCATCTAGGGCCAAATTGGGAAGGTCCTTATCAAGTAACTGAGCACGTGAAGGCAGGGGCCTATCGTATAGCTACATTGTCAGGGAAAAAGCTCCCCCAACCCTGGAATGCTGAGCATTTAAAGAAGTATTTTCAATAATGCTTGCCAAGTGTTTATCCATATTATCTTATTTCACTGTTGTTTTGTTGTCCTGTCTTGGTATGTAAACAGGAATTATCAAATTTATTACAAGTCCAGTCAAGATGGACAGATTGTTATTTCTATGAAGTTGTCTGAATTAAGTCTGAAGATAACTAAACGTATTGATTAAGCAGCCCTGACTGCTCAGACATGTCCTCCGGGACCATGCATCCAAGCAGCCTTGACTGCTCAGACATGTCCTCCGGGACCATGCATCCAAGCAGCCCTGACTGCTCAGACATGTCCTCCGGGACCATGTATCCAAGCAGCCTCGACTGCTCAGCCATGTCCTCCGGGACCATGTATCCAAGCAGCTCTGACTGTTCAGCCATGTCCTCCGGGATCATGTATCCGAGCATCCTCGAGTGCTCAGCCATGTCCTCCGGGATCATGTACCCGAGCAGCTTTGCCTGTCCAACAATCAAGCCTCAGGGGCAATCAAAGTGTTATGACAAGGAAATTGTTCAACTTTAAGTTGTGTTTCTTGAGTTATATTTCTTACGATAGGTGTCAAGACATCGCACACAGAAACAGAGACAGAAAAGAAAACAGAAAGTTATTCATTCAGCTGAAGCATAACATGTGGAAATTCCTCATTCTATTCACCGAAGTGTTTTTCTTGCAAGCGCTGAGAAAACAAATGGAAGATACAAAAAAAAAAAAAAAAAAAAAAAAAAAAAAAAAACTAATTATTGTCTTCCAAAGGTCCTAGGACCGAAGACTGATCAGCCAGAAGAGGGGGTTCCTGAGCTGAGGGGTCAGCCACCTGGTCTGCAGCCGGAGAGGGTTCCTTGAGGACTTCATCGGCAATTTCCTCAATAAGGGCACCCCCCGCACGCTCCAAGATCTGCTCAGCCATGACCACGGCGGGATCAACCACGGCCATAGGGAGCAGAGGCTCGTCATCCTCAGGGATTTCTATAACGACCGAGCCTTCTTCACCTTGCGTGATCCTGAGCAGACCACGGTCGGTTGTTCCCTCCTTGAGTAAGGCCCCAGCATGGCCGCCCTCCTCCTCCTCTTCCTCGTCCTCTGAGGCCTCCTCCTCATCAAATTCCTCCAGGCCGACGTCTCCTGCCTCCGGCTTGAAGGAACTTAAGTCCAGCTCAGGATAAGCAGAACTGATCTTCCTCTTCAGAGACATGAAGCCTCCGAAGAAGTACTCGGTCATCAGATCTACAAACTCCGGAGAGTCCTTTAGTTGATCCATCTGGGCTGACCGAGCCTGTTCTGTCAGTGAGTTGATCTTCACGTCCTGTTCTGAGAGTAGCCGGCCCTGCTCATCGCATCTCTGGAGGAGCTCTCGGACGTGTTTTTGTTGGGACGTCAAACCCAGCATTGCATCTGCCAGCTTCTTCTTCAAGTCAGCGGCCTGGCGTTGCTCCAGTACCAGCTGGCTCTCCAGCTGAGATGCCCGCCTTTCATGAGCTGAGGAGACCTCCGCTAGGCTTGAAAGCTGAGCCGAGTGGATCGAGTTCTCATCTCTCAGCTGAAAGATCTCATCTTTCAACTTGGAGTTGGACTCTCGAAGCTCGGTCTCCGATTTCTCGCTTTGGTTGAGTTTCTCCTTCAGCTCAGACACAGCCTCTTCATCATTCAGGGCTTCTTGCACCAAGTCCGAGCTGAGAACTGACGCCTGCCACGCAGTAAAAACAAGGATTAGAGCTGATAAAAAGAAAAAGAAGAAGAAGAAGGAAAGAGGATTACCTTGGCCAAGCAGACGAGGAGCTTTGCATGCTTCTCCTTAGCAGATTTGCTCCTCAGAAACTCCCGATCCTTCATGGTCGGGAGCTCATTCATTGCGTCCAGGCAATACCCGGTGTTGAGCATAATGGACAGCTCTGGCGCGGGTGGTGGAAGCTCAGCCTCTGGTGTTCGGGAGATTGAGGGAGAAGCTGAGCTGCTCTTCCTCTTCTCACCCTGCTGAGTGTGAATCTCCTCAGTCAGGTGTTGGGCTACAGGAGCCTCCATTCTGGAGGCAGTAGCAGCAGTCTCCCCGTCAATGATGACCTGCTCGTCAGGAGCGGTCCGCTGCTCGCAGGAGGTGACCACCTCGGCCTCTTCCCTTCTCGATCTTTTGGCCGAAGGGGCAGCATGTTGCTGACTTGAGCTAGTCACGCCCGAGTCCACAAATGTGGATGGATCGGTCTGGACCTTCCTCTTCTTGGTTTTCTTGGGCTTGGTATTGGCCCGCTCCGAACGCTCGATCATCTCAGCCAGCTTGTCGGCGTTCAGCTTCATCCCTTCGTCCTCTGATAAACACAAACAAAAGGTCAGAGTGAGATGGCTTCATCTAATAGAAGAATTTAGAAGAGGAGATACCTCTCTCTAAGGCAAGGGCCTCACGTGTGGGTTCTGGACCGAGAAGGTAGATCGCGAGAGTCTCCGGAGTGATGAGGACTCTGTGGTCACGCTCGGAGTACTCGGCCACGGCCCTCAGCTGCTCTCTGACTTCAGCCGAGATCACGGGTCTTTGTTTTCCTACTCAAGACACAATAAAGAAAGGTTAGCCAGGAAGAACATGATAGATAAAAATGAAAGGAAAACTGAACAGGTGCGGGAGGTCAGTGCTCACGGGATGGGCAGACTTCTCCCCAGAATGTGCGAATCTTGGAAGCGCTCGTTCGCTCTTCCCAAGCAGGGAACTCCCATCCTTCCCCTGAGAGGAAGAAAAACTTGTCTTTCCACCTCTTGTTGGATGAGGGGAGGCCTTCAATTGCAGGAGCTGAGCTGTCCCTCCTGGAGAAGTACCACCACCCCTGAGCAGCCATGCTTATTCCGTGGCAGTACAGGAAGGCCTCTGGGGTCAGCCTTGCCTTGTCCTCCGTGGCAGCTGCCCAGAGCACGCAGCAGCTGACCAAGATTCGCCAGGCATTAGGCAAGAGTTGTCCTGGGGATAGCCCCAAGAACCAGAGAACCTCCCTTATGCAGGGATGGAAGGGAAGCCTCAGCCCAGCCTCAAAGTCTGCCACATAGAGGCTCAGCTCGTTGAACCTGGGGGCGTTCGCTCTCTCGTCTGGACCAGGGACTCTCAGATGAACTGAAGCAGGGATTTGGTACTTTACCCTCAGGACGGCGAGATCAGCCTCAGTCATCGTCGAGGCTATTCGGTCGGCCTCTATAGGTCTGATGTGTAAGGCCACACCTCGAGGCTCTGGGTCTTCTACAGGATTTGTTGGCCCTGAACGGTCAGCCTGGGTGGCCTCCCTTCGTGAAGGGGTTGGTACGGACATCCTAACTTGTACTCGCCTAGAGCCCATTCTATGGAAATCAGGGACGGCCGGTTTTATGATATCAAAAATGTCCTGGTAATATCGTGAAACGGCTGGGGAATGGGCAAACTCTCCTAGAGAAGGGCAGTCGGAATGGTGGTGCAGATAGCGACAGAGCCTGAGGAAGAAGAATGCCCAGGAATGTCCTAAACCTCTAGGGTCTGGAACAAAGCTGTTACCAGCCAGAATCAAAGAAAAAATGACTCGAACGTACCTAGATTACGAGAACTTCGATTGTCTGAGGCGAGTGGCAGACGGTGGTTTTTGGCAGGCGTTCGTGAGAAACTTGGTATGCTGTTGGAATAACGAAGGAGAAAAACCCTGATAAAGTCTTGACAAATCCCTTTTATAGAGCCTCCATAGGGAACGTTCAAATGTGAACCGTTGATTAAATACACGTGGCGCTCTCAGATTAAACGCCGCCTCCAAAGCACTCAAGCGTTTCTGACACAGCATTAAATGCGGCGTATAAATCCAGACAAGGCGTGAGCCGTCATGATTCAATGCATCAGACCGTTGATATTTCCTCTCTTAAAGCACGCCAACCGTTCGGAAATAGGGGAGTAGCTGATAGGTCATGATGCGCAGACTGAGCCGGTTAGCATTCTGCTCGGTTCGGTCATTTCCTCGGCATCTTAGGCTCAGCCAATGTCTTAACATCCTCAGCTCAGCCAGTGTCCCGGTCTCCTCAGCTCAGTTATTGCCTGGGTATCCTCAGCTCAGCCACTATCTGGTCTGCTCAGCCCAGACATTGTCGGACCTATTCCGCTGAATAACTCTCCACAATTCCTGGGATCTATCTGCCTAAAACGTATCGTTCCACTAGGAAAGGAAGATCCCAAAGATCTCTCCACGTCTTACGCACCATCTTCACCCGATTCCGTTATTTAAGGCAAGGGGGATTGTTGGGGATTCAGTTACCTAGTTAAAGGCCACTAGCCTTGATTTGCTCCACCAAATCAGGAGTGGACCACGTCCTTTCCTGATTTGTCTCCAACGAGATCTCTATATAATGGAGGCAGCTCTATGGTACAAGGTACGTACACTCTGTCCAATTTTACTGAGACAGTTCTTCTACATTATTCCTCCATCCTAGAACTGACTTAGGCATCGGAGGGGTGTTGGCAAGATACCACACCGGTGTCAAGTTGTTTTTGCAGGTCAGCCGGGGACGATCACAAATCCGTTTCATCAGGTACCAAATTGAGGCAAAATTGTGGAGGCATAAATTCATCATTGTGTAGCCCCAGCATTACCTATGTAGATGTTGGGACCCAATTTTTCAATGCCACTATGTGAAGGAACAGGGAACAATTATAAATGACTGCTTGATAATTTGGAAAGGGGCTAAAGCGGTTAATTCACGTTCGGAAACTTTATTTGTTAGAGATGTTAATTAGATTGGCCAGACACGAGGACACACATTTAAATTTCTGCACGTTACATGGCACTATTTGAATTGAACTTCCGAAGATTTTTTTGAGATAAGATAGGAATTGGAGGTAAAAAACAGAATGAATCATAAGTAGATTCGTGTACCTCTCCAATTTTTCTTTCAATCTCCATCCTATTTTTCGAACATTTTTTTCTTTATTTGATTGAAACTAATAAAGCTGAAATTAAGATTTTTCTTATTATAAAAATTTTACGGGGCGAGAACAGAGGGTGGAGGTAATTTTTCATTCAGAAAACGAGGCATGAAAGAAGACAAATATTAGGTTTGGAAAATTTATTGACGGTAATGGTCAAATCTGTCCCAATTTGCCGTGAAACATAGGGTAAGTTTGGTTGTGACTATTGGGCCGTCAAAGACAAGCTTGTGATAATATGTCCCAACCCAAACAAGGCCCAAATCACAAAATATCGCTGGTCCCAGCGGCATATGAAAATCCTCATTCCTTCGACGGCGTCAGAAACTACTAGAAACATCCAGGTGAAAACCAGAAACAAGAAACTCCCTCTATCCTCATTCCATTTCTGCCGTACAATCGTACTATGCGATTTCATAAGCTAACGCTTAAATCGGTACACGTACATATGTGTGAGTAGTAGGAGAGAGAAGATAAGCAAACCTGGCCATGGACGGTACGGTCGTTGATTTGATGGAGACGGAGACGACGGCAACGCTGCCGCCGCATCAGGCGCCAAACTCTGACCAAGGCGGCGAAGACATCGTCAGAAGTTTCATCACACTGGCTCGTCAGCTCATCGAACAAGCGAGGCCTTCCCAGGCTCTCCAAGCTGTAAACTTTTCATTTCTCTCTCCATTTTCAGTTCGATTTTCCCTTCTTCAGTCTCTTTATCTGTTTAATCGATTTACTTTGTTTTATTTAGTTTGTTTGATTATGTTCAGTAATTGGATTCTCAGAAAATTGTTGGAGAACTCTAAAAGTGGCATTTTTTTCTTACTCCGAAGTTCAGCGTTGCAAAGATGCCCTAGAATTTCTGTTAGATTTGAAACCCTAGTTGATGATGGAACTAGAATAAACGTATTTACATATCCTTGCTTGTTACTCAGTCTTTCAGTTTGATCTTCTTCCCCAACTAATATTACACCAAGTGTAGACTGAATTTTCTGTTCCAATTTCATCTTAAGGTTTTGGGGGTTTGCAATTGTTGATTGATTACAACTCCCTGTAGTCCATCAGGTAAGGAAAGTTCTGTACTTTTATAATAATAGCTAGGTGGGCGAACGGCCCCTAACAATGGTTGGAAAAGCAAGTGGAGGCAGAGGTCGACCTAATCTATGATACAACTTCGGTATTTTTTCTGATGAACTTTTTAAAGTAATTCTTATATTCCATCTTTTCAAATTCGGTATGTGCTATAGAGGAATGTGTGATTGACCTATCCGGAGCATATCTTTCTGTTGCTAATGCTTCCACCATTTGGTATCTTTGTTCAGTTTAGTTTCTTGGAGTTTAAGTAATGCTTGCAAGGAGTTTATAGAACACAATTTTCTTTTTCCAATAAGTAACGGTATGTATTAAAGGAAAAAAAATCAAGGGGACTATCCGGATAAAAGAAAGATCCAAAAGACACTGAATAGCCAAAAAGCTACTGCAGAGAAGGCCCACTCCACCTATAGCTCCAACGAATCTAGAAAAACAATGGAAGAATTCAAGCTCTCTGCCTCCCGACTGTATGAAATAGCAAAAATTGTGTTGGTGAATGGGCTGCTGCTCAATTCTTGGAGCAATCTTCTACCTCTCTCTGGCCACAACATCAAGATAAGAAGGTGCAAGAAGCTATGCTCTACAACTACTTAAACTTCCTCCACCTTGCCATTTTGAACACAGTACATACCAAATATAGCAAAGACCAGACACCATAATCCCCAGGCAAGTACACAGGATATAAAATGGAAACGGATTTGCCATTACTCGTTTTTAGAAGACTGTTTAGATGTGTGACATGTGACCATAGTTATCGAGATCGTATGATTCACGATACGAATCGCATGATTCAGTTCGACACACCATAAAATCGATTTGAACCTATATGACGAATTGCAACTTGCAATGAATCGGTGAATTGATTCCGAATCGCTTGAATCGTCTATTCACTTTCGATTCAAATTTTCGCGGGTTTGGGTGGGTTAGTGATCTGATAGAACAAAAAAAAATTATTTTTTTGATTTTTTTTCCACAAAAAACATTTATACTGCCATCAATGGGGCTTACGAATGGTCTTTTGTAAAAAAAAAAAATTGGTATAAAAAGGGTTGCAGACTGAAAAGTTAGGTTTTCACTTTTCACCGGCTGGCTTTCCTTACTTTTCAACCTTGAGACTTGAGAGAGTTGATCATCTCGATCGATTTCTTCGCCATCGACCTTATCTCCCTTGCTTGCAATCTTGACTAGTGAGAGAGCTCAGAGCTCGTACATCGACAGATCTACTGGTCTCTTTGCAGACTGAATCTTCACAGCTCTGGTTTGATCTCTAAGATGGCTGAAAATGAACAATTTAAGACTTTTTAGAGTTTGTTTATTTAGGTTGATTGTGATTTAATGATCTTGAAGATGATTGGGAGGGATATGATTGCTATCTTATATTTGCATTTTTAATATGTTTTAAAAAACATAACCGAATCGGAGCAATTCATGATTTGATTACAAATTCTTTTCTTGTTTCTCCTTCATGGCTTGTGTTCCTTCACCTGCACAATAACAATTCTGAATTCATGCTAGATATGAATATGATATTCTTCATTCACCTGCCATGTGTTATTTGATGCATAAAAGTAGAGTGCTTTTTGTTTAATTTAAGTAATTGTTATCTGTTTCAAGGGAAAAATGGTTAATTAATCAAGGGAATTGGCAATGGCAATAGAAGTTTGAAAACTTTTATAGAAAAGTTCTTCAAATATACTGTAGTTATTATTGTCCAATTTAGGAAGAAGTGCATACTAAGTACGGAAAAGTTACAACTAAAGAAGAAAGTTCATGGAAACAAACCTGGAAACTCGACGACGCATCAAAAAAATTGTAGAGGGATATCACCACTTGAGTGATGTCTGATAGCTACCATGCTGCGCATGGACCGAGAAACAACTTGCTAATATATTTCAATGTCCATATTTCTCAAGGTTATAAGAGCAGCCGCTTTCTTGTAGATATCAATGTTCTAGTTTTAGTGCCTCCGTTAAAATGAAGAATGGGGTGTGAAGTAACTCATATCTACTTTCTGCGACATAGAGGTTTTTTTAACAAAAAAGGAGAGAGAAGAGTGCGGCGTGGCACTCTTGGTGATCCTGAACTGGGAAACGTAACAAACAACTGTCAGTGTTTTGCAGAGAGCATTGGCAATCAAGGAAAGTGGTGGTGGGGTTCGAAGCATATTTAAGAGGAAGGCAAAACCATATCTTATTGAAATAATCTGACTGGAAGGAGTGGCTGATATGTTACAACAATGATATGTAAATGTTGTGAAACTAGAGAAAGGAGAATTGTATTATTGAGTGATTATGTTACAAGGGGCCAGTACATCAATATATAGAGAAAACCTAGAAACCCTAGGTAACACTAATTACATGAAAGGTCAATAATACCCTTGCAACTAAACATTAATAACAACTTAACCATTACTATTCTAACACTCTTTTATTTATAGATGAGATTAGGGTTAACCTAATGGGCTCTAACCACCTAGGCCCATTAGGGTTAACATAACCTAATCTATCCCACATAACAACTAACACTCCCCCTCAAACACATGATGCGAGCATGGAGAGCATTATGGGTTTGCCAACATGAAAAAGAGATGCTCCAACTGATGTCTTTGACAATTTCGATTTTCCAACGAAAAAGAGATGCTCCAACTGATGTCTTTGACAACTTCGATTCTCCAACGACTTCAATTTTTCAACAATTTTAATTCTTTGACAACATTAATTTTGGTACCCAGTAGAATATAACTAACAAAGGAATATGGGACAAGTTTTCCCCCTCACGTGCGAACCCCGAATCGCACGGGAAGAGAGAAACAAAGAATCCAACTAGGATCACAACAAGGTGCCACACGGCACAACTTGGGGCCACTTGGCACACCAAACGGGGATTTAACAACCAACCAACAAAAGAAAGACTTGTCCATAAATTCACCAAAAGTCTAAACTACAGGGACCAAAATCAAATATTGCAAAGTTTGAGAATCAAACTATAATCAAAACAAACTTGAGGGGCAACCGACAACAATGAGGGAGCAAGGGGGGTGCGGCCCACAACAGCAGATCAGGCCCACAACACAACCAAGGGGCTGGAGCAACCAACGCCTAAAACGAAACAGGTTAGGGTAGAAGACTGACGAGGGTACCACAAGATTCAAACAATAGACCTAGGCGGAAGCAGGCGGCTGACCAGGCGGCTGACCAGGTGGAATGGCTAGCACCATGCGGCTGACCAGGTGGCTGAAGTCAGCAAACAACAGACAGCAACAGCAACAGACCAGAGGTAGACGGCAGATCAGAAACAGACCGGAAGTGAACCAGAGGCAGGCGAGCCAACGAAAGGCGGCTAGCAAAAGGCTTAACAGAACCAGAGACAACGAACTCAAACAGAGGCAACGGAACCACAGGCAAAAGCAAACAACAGAGGACCCTGATGCAACCGGCGGACGGCGGCAAGGCATAAGCCGCCCGCCGGAAAGCGAGTATTCCACAGGCCTAGATCTTATGCTCTGATACCATGTTGTGAAACTAGAGAAAGGAGAATTGTATTATTGAGTGATTATGTTACAAGGGGCCAGTACATCAATATATAGAGAAAACCTAGAAACCCTAGGTAACCCTAATTACATGAAAGGTCAATAATACCCTTGCAACTAAATATTAATAACAACTTAACCATTACTATTCTAACACTCTTTTATTTATAGATGAGATTAGGGTTAACCTAATGGGCTCTAACCACCTAGGCCCATTAGGGTTAACATAACCTAATCTATCCCACATAACAACTAACAGTAAACATCTAGGGAAAGACTGTATCTTACGTGAATGTTAATTTGATGTTTAAGTCGTGATATGTATTTTGCTTTTCCTTATTGTTATGTTTGCATGTTTGTTACTACTTATGAACAGATTACTCGCATGTATAGCATATAGCAATTTTTATAACATATCTCAGACGTGTCGTTTCCTGCAAATTTGAACGTGTCCAAGATACGTCCGTTGGAGGATTTCTACACATCCGAACTTATTCTATTCTCGTAACAGGTGGTGATGGCAATGAAAACCAAAGGTGGAGATGAGGCTGTATTTGAAGTCCTGAACCGTGCACGGGAGCTATACAGAAATAAAATTAAAGAAACTGCTGCAGCCGAGGAGTTGGCTTCTTTGTTTGCCGAGTGTGCAATTGCTGAAGCCCTGCCTCTGAGATCAGAACAATCTGAACATAGTATGGTGGGTCCGTCTGGTGAACTAGATGCTCATGGAACTTCTATCCTGGCAGAGTCTGGTAGGAGGCAAATAGTGCTGGATGCCTTCTCAGATGGAAGCAGCTTTGTTTGTTTACAGTGTGGTGGATTAGTCAGTAATAGTCGCAAAGATGAACACAATGCGTATTGGTGTTGCCAAATCTGATCATTTCAGGTACTTATAATGCACTCATCTGTCTTGTAGATTCTTGTTAATCTTTTTTGTTTCCAGTCGTCGTTCCAAAGATGGTATTATCTCAGAATCATGTACCTTCTGGTAATCCAGAAGAATTTGCTGCACATAGTTCTTGCGTGTTCTGTGTTTCAAACGGTTTTTTGGGTTTGGCAATTATATAGTTTTCAGGCCCTGCTTTGTGTAGGTCAAATTGTATCTTTCTTCAACATTGGCTGCATCAAGTGCATTGTGGTCTCCTTAAGCTGTGTTTGGTTCCCAGATTTATTGAGGGAGAAGGGTTTCTTGCTGGTCCTTTTTGGGTAATGGTCTGAAGCATTTCAACAACGGTGACACGTCATGCCTTGTAGATTCTGGTTTGGCTAGGGAAAATTATTGGGTGTTGTGGGGCTCTTCATGTGGTGCTTCAACTCCTTTCCCAACTACATATTTATGTGGAGTTTATAATTAAGTGTACAAGACTCATATGAATGTGTGATAATGAATAGAATTGGGGCACTTTGAAGGTGCCTCCTCAAGGTACAGACCCGGAGAAAAAACATGAAGAGAGTAAATTACCAGACTAGTGCGCATTGATCATGTGAATAAATTAACTAGAAGGCTAAGCAGAGGCATTTTTCTTTTGGGTATGTTGTAATAATGGTTAAGTTGTTTTATACATGCATTACCTCAGGGACGGAGCTAGGGAGGGGTAAGTAAGGGCGGTTGCCCTTGCAAGAAAAGAAAAAACCTTTATTATTACATAGAAAAAAACATTCCTATGAAATATATAGGTTTGTTCCTGCAAAATATTTGGAAAAAAATTCAAATAGTAGGCTCACTCTTGCGTAGTGACATTTCTGGTTCTGTCCCTGCATTAACTCTCATGCACGATATGTAGTTCTTGATTCCGTTTGTCGTTTAATTTGTTACTTGATTTGAAAATCTCCTTAATGTGTAAAATTACCACAATATACTCAAATTAGTTGACTAGAGATTTCAAGATCCAAGTTTAATGGACAACTTAATTACGTGTAATTAGTTAAAACACTCAAGAGGCAAGTTCTCTTGTCCATTTCTATAGTGAAATAGCGTTACTTGTGAAGGTAGAGTATAAGTTATGCTTTTAATAACTACTTTGGTAGATCAAAGTAAGGGATGATAGGATATTTTTAGATAATAGGTCACTTATGTAAATGTGAAGTGCTGCTTCTATAAGAATTGAGAAGACTAAATCTTTTAGAACGCGTACTGAATCAAGCGAGAGCTTAGGGTCAAAGTAAACTCAACTGTGAGAATTGAACTGTGTTAAGAGAAGTTTCTGTGTAAAGTTTATTGTATTGGCTTAAATTAATGGTAGAAAAGTTTTAAGATATCATGTTCATTGTTCAATCAGTAAATTCATTGAGTTTTCACTAGGGAATGTTCGAGGTCAAAAATTACATATTTTGTGTAGAAATTATTTGTTGTACTCTTTGTTTGAGACTCTGTTGTTTTTTATATCGTGATTTTGTCAATTTTCATTTATGTAGTGCATTGTTGAAAAATAGATTTTTATTCATATTTTTTGATAATTTTGTCCTAAAAATTGAGGGGAATCCTAATACTACTTGAGTGGGTCTAAGTAAGTTTGTGTATTCCTAAGTGAGGAGTTTAAATAATGAAAAGAATGGATAAAATTAATTAAGATTTGATTGCGAAAATGATTCTTGAAATAAGCACCATGTCTAGCATGTGGGAAGATAAAAGGTCATCTAGTACAATATCGTAAAAAATATTTTTTGTTTTAAGCATATAAGTCACAAGTTTGCGTAAGGGTTTGGATTCTTGGGGGTACCAAAGTTTTTCGAAAGAGGATGGATCTTAGGTAATATGAGCTTTGATCCAAATTACCACAAGCATGTTGTGGTTTTGGGTCCTTATTACTTATCTTAGTCCAAAAAATTGGATTCATTTGGCTTGGGCTTACATCTAGTTTTATTTGGGCAATATATGGACTTGAGCCTGTAGAATGATGAGATTAATTTGGAAATTAAATTAGAAAAGATATTGTAATTAATTTCGCAGTTGATTTTGATGAAATTAATTTGTAATTTAAAATTCAAATTTGAATTTGTAACCACATAATCATTTTGAATTTAAAAATTTAAAAAATTAATTTAAAAATTTATTATGAAATTAAATTCCTTGTCTCTCCATGAATTCATAAATTGGGCACTCCTTTAGAAAAATCAAACTGAAAATCTCAGAGTTTCCTCCTCCTGATACTCAAGAATTCTTTGTGTTCTTTCAGTCAGATAGAGAATACAACATAATTAGTTCGCTAGTTGATTTTCAGGAGATGCTATCGATAGCGATTTAGCTTTTGTATTTTGTGAGATAAACACCGAGCAGTTCCTCAACTAATTCTGTTTTTTTTTAAAAAATTCAAATTGTTTATTTCAAAAGTATAATTTTATTGTAATAATAAAATAAATTATTTATTATTTATATTCTAGAACTGATTCTTATCATAGATCTTGTTCTCAAGTTCAACCCAAGATTTCGAAATGGATTTTGTTCGTTTTAGGATGAATATTGCCCTTTCTCTCATTAGTTGGGATTGTCACATTATTTTCAAAAAATATTTTGCCAAGATTTCAGCGCTAGACCATCCGCTAATAATCACCATTGCCTCTAACTTCTTTCAATCTCGTGTCCATCGCATCTTTATAGTTTCCTGCAACATTTGGGTATTTCAGCTAGATAATATCGTTGAGACGAAGCTTTATGAAGGTCGAACCTGATAATGAAATCATGCACTTTTGTCTAGGAGCCGAAGGATGGCTCAGACCAAGGAATTTCAAGGGTTCTACAACGTTCTAAATTCGAAGGGTACTTGTATCAAGAGACACTGACCCTGTCTCGCTTCGGACCGAATCCATATACCTTTGTTGAAAATTCGAAGGGTTCGAATAAACGGGACATCGGAGGGTCTCGGAATAACCTGAAAGTCCTGATCGTTTCACACCCTAAAAGTCATCATAATGCTCCATGATGTCTCATTCATGTACCATTCAACGGTCTTATTCGTTCATGTACTATCCAAGGGCCTCGCTAATGTACGTTCATGTACTACCATCTAAAGGCCATTCCATTTGTGAATCCATTCATTGCTAGCAACCCATAGGCCTTTGTATACTAAGCTTGTTTTTAGTATTGCACTAAGTACGTCCAATGAAATTTTGTCTATTCCGAGTTCATTCTTCAAATGAGAAAGAATCAAGCATGAGTAAGTTCGACAAACGAATGAGGTTAAGTATTACCTAATTCGTGGAGCCGTTTTACTCTGGGAGACAATGTCAAAGCAATTCTCCAACACCCACGATGGGACGGCGATTTAGTTTTAAGGGAATTGTGTTAAACACAGAACTCGGTTCTGTAATATTGTATTTATTTTCGTATTTCAATTCTTGTATTTATTGTTGATTCCGTTCTTGATAAAAAATAGATGCATGTTTTCTAGATTCTCAATTGTCTTTTCACATTTGTTGCATTATATTTTTCCTACATCCCTTGGTAGAGATCGTTGAAGGAGGGTTCGGTTCTCCCTCCACCAGTAGCCTAGATAAGGCCTTTTCTGAAGATTATATGTGTGCAGCCTCGAAGATCTATTTTTCAACAAACAACCTAGTCTTATGTATTCTATAGAATATTGAGAAAGTATCCCTTGGGTGCAATCACAAGATTCACGCCAGTTTTTCTATAAGCTCGGCATCACGACGTCGCATGCCTCCATCAACATTTTTCGAGCAGTAATAGGAATCGTCATGTCGGGGAAAGCAACCGATTGGATTTTTAGTTCTACGACGTCTTTGGATGTTAGTCAATGAACCGAAACAAGAAGTCTGGTTGGTATCACCTAGCCTGCTGCCGACCTAGTTGCGAAGCAACAGTCACCCACCTCCCGGACTCAAACAAGTAGGCCAGCGACTTCCTCATGGTGTGGGGGAACTTTGAGTTCGGCAATAGTGGAAGTACCTGAACGCCGAGGGAGATAGGTTGAATGGGTGCTTGACTCTCCTTCCTTAAGGGTGTACGTACGTAGGGTCGAATATTGTACCATTTGTAAAGCAGGTTGCCAATCTAGAACGTCTAAACAAGTTCTACGAAATCATTGGTCGATCGAGCTGCCCAAAAGTTGCTACGCTACATTCCGCACTATACAACGCCGTTGCATAAGCATCCAGCCGATGAGTACAAGCGATTCTTAGCCGAAAGGATTGATTCTGCAGCCAATAGACCGGCCAAACCCGGCCCGTTTGAATTAAAAAAAATGATTCAAAGAAAAATTGGACTAAATCCGGTTAAAATTTTGTGTTGGCCATGGAGAATCTTTGAGCAATCAGTTCACCAAATGTTTTTGGACTGTTGTCCATTTCTCCCCCCCAAATCAAATCACTTTCCCACCTCATTTGCACCCACTTTCCCTTACATTACACGACAATATTCTTGCAATGCGATCATTTTCTAGAGAGAGAGATAGATAGAGAGAGAGAGTATCTCACTTTAGAACATAATTGTCATGCACTAAATACGTATAAAGATGTCTAGTAGGGAATAAATTTCAATGGAATGTAATGATTCCTACCCACATTCACTTTCTTCGGCATATCGCACCACCAATTCCCTTTCCATCAATTTCCAAGCTAAAAAGGTCTCCAAGAAAAACCAAAAGTAGAGAATGGTAAAAGTCATTTGCAAAAGTGGGTGAATTAATATGATCATTTTTCCCCTCTCAAATTATTCTAATTCTGATTATTTACTGATGAGATTTGATTATTTTTGAAATTCTTTACTTTTTGTGACGTGCGTTATACAACTATTGAGTTATGTAAAAAATTTTCATATGAACATCATACGATCAAGGACTAAAATAGCGGCTGCTACGTAGCATCTGACATGCTACAAAGCGATGTTTTGACCTTTTGGTATTGTTAGATTTCGATATACTCGTGAGACAAAGAACTATATGCATATATGATTCCTACCTTCGCGGCTTATCGTGTGCTAGATTTATAACAAACTGGTTCACAACCGTTATTACCTCTACTCAAGCATCATAGCCAATTGTCGAAATGATATGTTTTAAAATTGACGACCCTTGTGACTATTTTGCTCCGTATCGTTCAATACATCTATATACTGTTTCACTACGAACCATAAAATTACGAAAAGACATGTACATTTGAAAATGCAAAATTTATGCGAGCAGGAGCGAGAGTGACATTTTATAATTTAGTTAAAAAGAATAGGGTTTTTATGAATGAAACATGATAAATGTAATTATATGCAGTTTACCTCAATATATATCACTTCTTTAATTTATATGTATATAGATTACCTCTTTAGGGTGACAAGGCCCTGTTTGTATAAATTTAGTTTGAAAAACAATGATGTGAATCTGCAAGTAGAATCTGAAAATATCCCTTTTGTTGTTTCTGAATAACCAAAAACAATTTAAACCCTTCAAACAATTATAGAGATACCTTAGTTTGTATGTAAAAAGTGAAAAAAAACAGCTATTATTATGCTCAATTCAGAACTGTGACAATCACTCACTGCATATTGAAAAAAACAGGTTTCAAAGTGAAACAAATAAGCCATGCCACCAATTGAAGAAGCAGCATGCACATGAGTGTTCGGTGAGTCCAGGTTTTCAACATAACATCTTTTTGACCATCAAAACGTGGCATCTAGCTGTTATACGCGGTACGTACTCTTTTGAATCTCCCTTTGATACGAGAAGAATACAAATGTTTTGTGGACACCTGGATACAGATGTATTTAGAACTATCAGATACACGTAGATTTCATAATACGTGCATCCGACAGTTTTAGACATATTTGTGTCTAGATGTGCACGGAACGTATGTGTTCCTCGATTTTTTTTTTTTATATAGTAAGAATAGTGATACATTAGACGGGAATAGGTTTTTTTTGAAAGAAGAATATAATAGATATGAAAAAGCCATTGAGTCAAGATTCACAATTCATTTTCTATATATTTGCAGATATGCTCTTGCTCGATATCTAACTTAATGAAAAAGACCTCCTAGTTTTCGGACTTATGTACAAAAATCACAGCAATAACTTAAAAGGTCATTATCTAATTTTCGACATCATCAATGTTATGTTTTTTAGTCTCATTTAATTCAAACTTTATAAAATTACATATTCCATGAATTAATATTAAAATTAAACCGTAAAAATTTTAACCAAATATTAAAGTGAACTTAATAAATATATAATTATGGACTACAAACTTTTGATGACAGCATGCCCGAATTTGCTTAACACTCTATTTGTCGATGCACAATTTGGTTTTCAGCTGCTCAGTCTTTAGCCTCTAAATGTTTAGTTACTCAGCCTTCAGTCGTTGATCATGTGATCACTTGAATTTAGGCACTCAACATTTCTTGCTGGTTGACACTGAGTCTTCCGAGTACTAAGCCACTTGAACAAAAAAAGAACCAGTCACGAGATTCGCTCTCAAGATTCCACAGATGAAAGTTGAGAACGCTCCGAATCTTAGATACGAAACCCTTAGTGAATGAGCTGTTCCTCCCAACAAAGAGATGAGGAGCGAAATCGACGGTCATTAGGCCTTCAGAAATCTTTCACCATTCACCTTATAAAAGGGGCCATTGGATCAAGAACGTTCACAATCCATCTTCTACATATTTGCGTACATGCTCTTGTTTGATGTCCAACTTAATTGTTGAAGGATCATCCGTCGAAAATCACCTCAGTCTTCAGACTCATGTATAAAAATTCCAACAACAACTTAGGTCACTGTTCAATTTTCGACATTATCAATGTTATGGTTTTTAGTCTCATTAAAATTACATATTCGATGAATTAATATAAAAATTAAACCGTAAAATATTAAACTGAACTTCTTAAATATATAATTACGGACTCTAAACTTTTGGTGACAGTCTGCCAGAACATAACTACTTTAACCTTATTAATTATTACGATTTTCCAACCTTTTTTCACACGTATGGCTGTTATCTAAAGTGTAATATTCCAACCCCAACAACCTGAATCACTGCCGCTTTTCTCGAATTATAATGGAGACCCCACATCTTTGATGTTATCATCAATAAAGCACCACCAAATAATTATGATGGCCTATTACACCTTTAATGATTCACCTTTCTTTTAATTCTTTCCTAGCTATTTCTATTCTTTTTACTTTTGTTTCTCCTAAATGTCATAGCTTCAAGAAATGAGACGTTAATCCAGGACTTGGGAGCCTTTACTCTACATTGCGCATAACAGGGCGTGTTGTGCATCAAAACAAAGTTTTGGGGTACAAAAAAACTGCCCAAGCAGTCAGGGCAGTGTTTGGATAATTTTTTGTGCATTAAAACGACGTTGTTTTGGTACACACTATGTCTTGGTGTGTTTGTGCCCTCCATTTCGTTAATTCAACCAAAGAAGATATAATTACCCTAAAGATATTGGACAAAAATAGCAACGAAATTGTAGTACTTCCATATGATACATTGTAGGGTAAATTTTACAAACATCCTGTCGATTCTAGTGAAATCAAACTGCATATCTTTGTATTTTTTAGAATTATATTGCATAACCCTACTTTGACAAGTGACTTTTTGGCACATTGCATTACCAATATACCCCCGTTTATACTCTATAGTCTTTATAACAAGCAACTTAAATAATTATATGAAAATGACATTTTTGCCCTTAAAATTTTTTATTTTAGGTTCTCTTTTTTCATCAATAAATTTTTTATTTTAGGTTCTCTTTTTTCATCAATCATTAAGATTTTGTTGAGTTTATATTTATTTAATTTTAGCATGTTTCTACTGTATATAAACTTAAATAAAATGCTAGTTTGATAGAATTATATTTTCTATCGAGATGCCAATAATCCAAAAAAACTGACACAAAATTTATGAAAGCAAAAAAATTTAAATAAAGACAAATAATGTGCTAATAAAATTAGGCTATACTTATCTTAAGTGTGAGACTTTAGTTGTGTTTTTTTTTGCTCATGTAGCGTAAAGATGGATACAACTCATATTTACTCAAGATTATAGAAGTTGGGTTAGTATTAATTGTTCAGGACCAACCAGTGTCCATATCGCTTTGATGCCTAAAATTTTTGCTAGCTAGATTATATTTGATGTTTTTGTACATAAGGCCTTGTTCAATTGTGTAAAAATAAACTAAAGGCAAAAAAATAATATAAAAGACATTTTCACATCATGGTATTAAAAAGGGGTAAAAATGGTATTGGTATTTCATGTCTTATTCTTTAGATTTCAGAGTTTTTTGTTGGTCGACAAATAAATGGACTGAAGTTTACACAAAATAAAAAATAATAGTGTGCAGTGTGATTTTAATAAAATTGAGCAAGTGTTGTGAAATTTATCCTAGATAAAAATGCTTGGTTTAAGCCTGTTATTTTATTTTATTTTATTTTTTATCTCATTATTATAGGTCAAAATCTCGAAAACATAAATGATTTAGAAACTTATATACAATTGTGGCTTAAGGAATTGTCTAAACTAATTTGGCTTGGTTTAGTTTTCTTTTGTTTATTTTATTATTGACACTTACACCGTAATACGATTTGTAAAGTCCTAAACTCAATAGATCCCTCTCTGAGTTGCTTATATTGAATTTCTCTTACTTGAATTGTAAAAAGACAGAACAATTAATATTGACTAGCTGAAGGTTGCTAGAGGTACGTACTCCGATGTTTAAGTTAATTTTTTTTTTTAAAAGTTCTAATAGAAAAGCCTTGAGAGTGGGTAATAGCACATGCATTGTACTACATATCTCAGTTACCTTATATAGAGCACTACCTTGGGCGCACGCACCACGCCATGTGAGACCACAGCGTCATGCACCAGTTAAATGCCTGGACCAACCACCTTATGCACTACATCTGGAACAACCATCTTTGGGGGCGGAACCAGGATTTTGCATTTGGAGGGACCGAGATTTTTTTTTGAAAAGAGAGGGGGCCGAATGTAATTTGGAGGGCCAAAGTATAATTTTATATAATTTTTAAAATTTATAATTAGGACGTAATTTTTTTAAAAAAGTTTTTGCAAGGTCCACCCTCGGTCTCCATATAATTTTGTCCCTGACCATCTTGTGCACCACAACATTAGAAACAACTGCCTCTGACATTATGCATGACGCATCAACTATTGGATCGAACCCCACGGGATTGTGACAAGTCACCGGTTAGTTCCATGGAATTACGAAGGTGTTGTACCATGATCATGCTGACCACTCTCCGTTGGTCCGTCACACACGCTGGTCATGCGGTCGAAAGCAGACTAGTTGCAAGGTATGCATATCTTGTAGAGTCTCCATCCGTCCAAACATTGAAGCAAACCGGGCCGACGACTAGTCATCATGATAAGAAGAAGGAAAATGCTAATTAACCATTGCCCATTAGGTAATGGATAATGTATAGAAAATGTATCGATATTTGTAAATTGCGTATTGACATCTCTCAATATGTATTGATATTAGTATTTATTTGTCATTATGTATGTATTATCCATCGTCCGTTAGACGGTAATTAACAAGATCTTAAAAAGAAAGATTCAATCTTTAGTCATTCTTTGATTTGACAATTGCCGAATCCAAGTCAAACATTTTATTTGCCCCAATTCGACCGCCTAATAAGTCTGGCCTAGTACAGATCACTAGCTCGAGCATGACACTCGTACTGTCATACATGACTCCATAACCAATCTACAGGCTTAGGTACAGAATTATGGACACCTATGTGACTAATAGAGACAAGGAGAATTTAGGTTTTGTCGTGATTGATGGACAGAGGAGGTATGAGCCGTGTCGATCGGAGTACACATTCGGCCGAAGAAAAAGGACATTACCCACGACATCCAGACTTTGTTAGTCCATCTGTGGGATATATGTCAACAAAGGTATCATTATTACCCACGAAATACACAACAAAAGTTGAATAACATGCGTCCAAAGCCTTGCATTAGATTGAAAATCATTTTAAAGTTGTCCGAATATTTTGACGATACAAAAAAAATGTACCCGGCATAATTTTATTCGATTTGGCTTTTGTTCATGATGCCTGCGAAAGGGTTATGCATTTTGTGTACGGAAAAAGCACGAATCACAGTACAAGAGTTGTGGAATCAAAAGAGTTCAAACAAAAACTACAATATAAAGAAAAAGAGCACAAGTGTTATATCGGTGGTAGCGCATTACATGAATTTATATCTTCAAATTTTTATATCACCGAGTAATTATAAGCGAGGTGGCAACAAAAGTCAATCAGGCAGGCTTCAAAATTCAACAAAGTTTTTGCATGAATGTAGACTTGACTAAATTTCTTAGTCGGTGTATATTAAAATCGTATAATTCACGTTATGAGGAGATAATCCTTCAATGTATGTATACGAATCTCGTCGAAGAACTGAATTACCTTCTCTGAAATGCTCTCTCAACCTCATTTCTGAGTTATTTTGTGACACCCCAGTCAGGTCGTGGTGCCAGCTGTGAAGCCGGCGTCCATGAGATGGAGTCTCAGTGGGACGTCCAGATGGGTGGTCAAGGGTCCCACATCGCTTGGTGGATGTAAGTTTGGTGGTATTTATAAGATTATGAACCTTACTTGTACAAGGCCTTTTAAAGCCGTGATGGCGCCAATACCAAATGAAACTTCACAGTTAAGCGTGCTCATCCTGGAGCAATCTTGGGATGGGTGACTGATGGGTCATGACGTGTAGGCTGAGCCGGTTAGTATTCTGGTCAGTCGCTCAGCCAGGGTATTGGTATCCTCGGCTCAGCCAGGGTCCTGGTAGGCTCAGCTCAGCCACTGCCCGCTCTGCTCAGCCCAGACCATTGGCCGAACTACTCTGCCAGATCAATCTCCGCATTTCCTGGGATTTATCTGCCTAAAGCGGATCGTCCCACAAGAAAAGGAAGATCCCAAAGATCTCTCCACCTCTTGCGCGCCATCTTCACCCGCTCCCGCTATTTAAGGCAAAGGTGATCGTTGGGGATTCAGTTACCAAATCAAAAGGCCACTAGCCTTGATTTACTCCGCCAAATCGGGAGCGGACCACGTCCCTTCCTAATTTGTCTCCAACAAGATCTCTATATAATGGAGACAGCTCTATGGTACAAGGTACGAACATTCTGCCTAATTTGATCCATAACAGTATTTCTACTTTATTCCTCCATCCTCAAGCTAACTTAGGCATCGGAGGGGTGTTGGCAAGATACCACACCGGTGTCAAGTTCTTTTTGCAGGTCAGCCAGGGACGACCATAAATCCGTTTCATCAGTTGGCGCCGTCTGTGGGAACGATTAGAAATTTATTGATTGATCGGATTTATGGTCTTGACTCGCTCCATGGCTTCCAACGACAACAATGCTCATTCTGCTCCACCTGTTGCAACCGCTGCTGATTATCAAGCCCTCCGTCAGGACGTGGTGACGTTGACGCAAGGGATGCAGCGCATTCTGGAGCAGAATCAGGCCTTACTGCAGCGCCTACAACCCGAGCCTCCTATTAGAGATCCACCTCCGCCGATGGCCCCGATGGCTGATCCCCCTGCCCCAGGAATGGCTGGAGTAGACTTTGACGTTACTGGGGAGCATGGGGAGACCAGCAGCCATGCTGCAGCACCGCATTACGGAACTTTTTCGGGTTCCACATTTCCTGAGGGTCTTATGACCGATCAGATGCGCCAGATGAAGACGCAGTTGGATAACCTGACGAAGCAGATGAAGGCCAAAGCCCCAGCCTCTGTGGATGAGTTAGTGCAGACCACTGAACTTCCCTTCACTGCTGATGTGATGGCGGTGCCCCTCCCACCAAAATTCAGAGTCCCTCAGATCGATATCTTTGACGGGACAAAAGACCCTCTTGATCACCTGGAAACTTACAAGTCCCTTATGCACCTTCAGGCGGTGCCTGACGCCATTATGTGCAGGGCCTTTCCCATCACTTTCCGAGGAGCCGCTCGGATGTGGTTCAACAAGCTTGCTCCCAATACAGTCAGTACTTTCAAAGAGCTCAGTCGCCTCTTTGTAAGTTATTTTATTGCTGGTCAACGATACAGGAGGCCAGCCACTTACTTGCTCAATATTAAGCAAGCTAAGGGGGAAACACTTAGGGAATTCACAACCAGGTTCAACAAGGAATCTATGCAGGTGGATAATGCTGATGATCAGGTAGCCATCGCGGCATACATGTCAGGTCTCAGACCAGGACAGTTTTTGTTTTCCTTATCTGCAGAGCCACCGACCAATATGGCTGAGCTCATGATGCGGGCTCAGCGACAGATGAACGCAGAGGACACCCTTGCTGCCCATCGCAATCGCGAAAAGGAAGCTTCTGCACCCCAGACGGGGCCTCCTCAGCCGAGCAAACGAAGAAAAGAAACTGGGCAGTCTAGGATTGAGGACTACCCGAAAGGGAAGAGAATGGACAGACGAGATTCTCCCCAGAGGGGGAGGCCAGATAGGAGATTCCAAGACTATACTCCCCTGGTCGCAACAGTCAATCAGGTGCTGCAGGAGATAAGTGAGTATCCTGAGCTGAAGTGGCCAGGAAAGATGAAGACACCGGCTGAGCGACGTTCTCGCCAAAAGTATTGTCGTTTCCATCGTGATCATGGACACGATACGGATGACTGCATTGAGCTGAAACAACAGATTGAAGGGTTGATCAGACGAGGACGTCTCCAACGGTTTGTTCGTAAGGAAGGGGAGTTTAATCAAGGGACAGGACAAGCCGCTGGGCCGGCTGATCATAGGCGTGAAAGAACTCTTCCCCCTCCGCCTCCTCATCGCCCCGTAGGGGAAATAAACACGATTTCTGGGGGACCAGGAGTTAGTGGAGATACCAGGGCTGCCCGGAGAACCTATGCCAGGGAAGTGTTCAATGCAGAGAGACCAGTCAAGCGCACGCGGGTGACGGATTCAGCCATCCAGTTCACGGCAGAGGACGAGGAAGATGTACTCTATCCTCATGATGACCCACTGGTGATCACAGCTCTCCTCGCCAACTGGACCATGAGGAGGATCCTCGTGGATACAGGGAGCTCAGCAGATATCATCTTCTTACATGCTTTTGAGAAGCTGCAGCTGGGGAGAGATAGTATTAGGCCGGTGCAATCTCCTTTGGTCGGTTTTTCGGGAGAGACTGCCCATCCCTTGGGCATGGTGTCCTTGCCTATCGTGATTGGAGATGAGCAAAAGAATGCCACTGCCTTGGTGGATTTTCTGGTGATGGATTGCCCTTCAGCTTATAACGTGATACTGGGTAGGCAGACCCTCAATAAGTTCAAAGCAGTGGTTTCCACATTTCATTTGAAACTCAAATTCCCTTCAGCTGGTGGTGTTGGAGAGGTCAGAGGAGATCAGAAGAGGGCGAGGGAGTGTTATATCACTTCGATAAAGACAAGAGAAGCCCTTTCAGTCAGTTGGCTTGACACAAGGGATGAGGAAAAACTCCAGCAAGGAGAGCCAGTCGAGGAACTGGTTGAGGTGCCTGTGGTAGAAGGACAGACTGAGAAGACGTTCCGTTTGGGTTCAGGTCTGGGTCCGGAGGAGAAGGCTGCTCTGGTGAAATTCCTAAGGGATTATGCAGATGTCTTTGCCTGGTCCCACAGAGATCTGCCAGGCATAGATCCCAATATCATCACTCATCGATTAAGTGTGGACAATGCTCATCGTCCAGTGAAGCAGAAGACGCGCACGTTTGCTCCGGAGCGCAATGCAGCCATTGCCGCAGAGGTGGATAAATTGGAGGAGGCCCAGTTTATCAGAGAAGCGAAATACCCAGAGTGGGTATCCAATGTGGTGCTGGTCCCTAAGCCAAAAGGAAAATGGAGAATGTGTGTGGATTTCAAGGACCTTAATAAAGCCTGCCCTAAAGACAGCTTCCCCTTACCCAGGATTGATCTCCTAGTGGATTCTACAGCTGGTCACGAGTTGCTCAGTTTCATGGACGCTTTTTCTGGCTACAATCAGATCCAGATGCATCCTGAAGATGAGGAGAAAACCTCCTTCATCACGGCTAGAGGGCTCTACTGCTACAAAGTGATGCCCTTTGGGCTTAAGAATGCTGGAGCAACCTATCAGAGGCTGGTCAACCGAATGTTCAAGGAGCAGATAGGTCATAATATGGAGGTTTATGTTGATGACATGCTGGTTAAGAGCCTGAGAAGGTCAAGTCATGTGGAAGACCTCAGAGAGGCCTTTGAGGCGCTACGAAAGTACCGGATGAAACTCAATCCGAGCAAGTGTGCCTTTGGGGTCAGTTCGGGAAAGTTCTTAGGATTCATGGTGTCCCAGAGGGGTATAGAGGCCAATCCTGAGAAGATCAGCGCCATCCTTAATATGGAGTCTCCCAGGGGGATTAAGGGGGTGCAGAAGCTCACAGGGTGCATTGCGGCCCTCAATCGTTTTGTTTCCCGAGCTACCGATAAATGCCGTCCGTTTTTTCAAGTCCTAAAGAAAGCCTTCCGTTGGACGCCGGAGTGTGAGATGGCCTTTCAAGAACTGAAAGGATATCTGATGGCCCCTCCCCTCCTCAGCCGTACCATAAGGGGGGAGGATCTATACATTTACTTAGCTGTCTCACCTCACGCCGTGAGTTCAGTACTGATAAGAGTGGAAGCCAACATACAACATCCAGTCTACTATACTAGCAGAGCATTAAGGGGCGCTGAAACCAGGTACCCCCAGGTCGAGAAGATGGCCTTTGCCTTGGTAACAGCAGCAAGGAGATTGAGGCCTTATTTCCAAGCACATCCCATCAAAGTTATGACTGACCAGCCGCTTAAAAAGACGTTGCATAGTCCTGAGACATCTGGGAGGTTGATCCAGTGGTCTGTGGAGCTGGGAGAATTTGACTTGGAATTTTGTCCTAGAACAGCCATCAAGGCACAAGCCCTTGCTGATTTTATGGCAGAATTCTCACCACCAGATGCTTCAAATGCCCTGCCAGCTGAACCAGTGGGCCCAGGGGCTGAGGAGCCAATGGGCTGGTTCCTCTATGTTGATGGCTCTGTGAATACAGAGGCCAGTGGAGCAGGGATCATCCTAATTTCTCCGGACAAGCTCAAGCTTCTCTATGCCATCAGATTTAGTTTTAAAGCTACCAACAACGAAGCTGAGTATGAGGCACTTCTGATTGGGCTCAAACTAGCAAAATCCTTGGGAATCAAAGACCTTACTGTGGGCAGTGACTCCCAGTTGGTGGTAGGACAGGTTCTGGGAGATTATGAAGCCAAGGAAGACAGAATGAAGTTGTACCTGGATAGGGTCCAACATCTTCAGAAAGCCTTTGACACTTTGAGGCTGTTGAGGATTCCCCGTGAGGAAAATGCAGAAGCAGATCAGCTCGCACGATTAGCCACAGCTCGAGAAGAAGCCCTCAGTCACCTTATCCCAATCCAGAGGATGGAAAGACCAAGTGTGGAATTACCTGTTCAGGAGGTGGCTGCTGTTGACTACAAAGATTCTTGGGCAAGTCCCATTATTGATTACCTGGAAAGGGGTGTACTGCCCACTGACAAAGATTCAGCCAGGCGACTGAGGTTAAGAACCGCTAAATACCTGTGCCTAGATGGAGTTTTGTATCGCAGGAGTTATTCATTCCCATTGCTAAGGTGCCTGACTGCGGAAGAAGCTGAATATGCTATGAGAGAGATCCATGAAGGATCTTGTGGAAATCATTCTGGGGGCAGAGCATTGGCGCAGAAATTGGTTCGAACAGGGTATTACTGGCCTACCATGCAGAGCGACGCAATGCAGATGGTTTAGAAGTGTGAGAAATGCCAGAAGTTTGGCAACATTCTTCACCATCCTCCCACTTTGTTAACGCCAATCCCCTCTCCTTGGCCGTTCGCCCAGTGGGGATTGGATCTAATTGTGCCTCTTCCTATAGGCAAGGGGCAGAACAAATTTGCTATTGTGGCTGTAGATTACTTCACCAAGTGGGTGGAAGCTGAGCCCCTTGCCACCATCACTACGAAAAAGGCCATCAACTTCATCTGGAAGAATATTATCAGCAGGTTTGGATTACCCAGGGTGATCATCACTGATCGTGGCAAGCAGTTCCATAATGACCAGTTTCAGGAATTTTGTGAGCAGAGGGGAATACAGGTCCACTATGCTTCCAAAGCATATCCTAAGGCCAATGGGCAGGTTGAAGTCACAAACCGCACAATCAAGAAAAACCTGAAGAACAAATTGGAAGCTGCAAAGGGAGACTGGCCAGAGGAGCTGCCCAGTGTCCTGTGGGCTTATCGAACGACTGCACGCACGGCAACTGGAGAAACCCCTTATTCTTTGGCTTATGGGGTGGAGGCAGTAATTCCTGTAGAAATTGGGCTGCTCAGCCACAGAACTCGGGATTTTCAAGAGGAAGAGAACCGACAGGGACTCTTGGAGGGATTAGACTTCCTAGAAGAGAAGAGAGAAAGAGCAGCCATTAAAATGGCCACTTATCAACAGCAAATGGCCAGATTCTACAACAGCCAGGTCAGGGAAAGAAGTTTCAGAACTGGGGAGTTGGTGCTGAAGAAAGTAGATCCCACCGGGAAGAGGATTGGGCATCTAGGGCCAAATTGGGAAGGTCCTTACCAAGTAACTGAGCACATGAAGGCAGTGGCCTATCGTTTAGCTACATTGTCAGGGAAAAAGCTCCCCCAACCCTGGAATGCTGAGCATTTAAAGAAGTATTTTCAATAATATTTGCCAAGTGTTTATCCCTATTATCTTATTTCATTGTTGTTTCGTTGTCCTGTCTTGGTATGTAAACAGGAATTATCAAATTTATTACAAGTTCAGTCAAGATGGACAGATTGTTATTTCTATGAAGTTGTCTGAATTAAGTCTGAAGATAACTAAACGTATTGATTGAGCAGCCTCGTCTGCTCAGCACATGTCCTCCGGGACCATGTATCCAAGCAGCCTCGACTGCTCAGACATGTCCTCCGGGACCATGCATCCAAGCAGCCCTGACTGCTCAGCACATGTCCTCCGGGACCATGTATCTAAGCAGCCTCGACTGCTCAGGCATGTCCTCCGGGACCATGCACCCAAGCAGCCATGACTGCTCAGACATGTCCTCCGGGACCATGTATCCAAGCAGCACTGACTGCTCAGCCATGTCCTCCAGGATCATGTACCCGAGCAGCTTCGCCTGCCTAGCAATCAAGCCTCAGGGGCAATCAAAGTGTTATGACAAGGAAATTATTCAACTTTGAGTTGTGTTTCTTGAGTTATATTTCTTAAAGGCATCGCACACAGAAACAGAGATAGAAAAGAAAAAAGAAAGTTATTCGTTCAGCTGAAGCATAACATATGGAATTTCTCATTCTATTCACCGAAGTGTTTTTCTTACAAGCGCTGTGAAAACAAATGGAAGATACAAAAAAAAAAAAAAAAACTAATTATTGCCTTCCGAAGGTCCTAGGACCGAAGACTGGTCAGCCAGAGGAGAGGGTTCCTGAGCTGAGGGGTCAGCCACCTGGTCTGCAGCCGGAGAGGGTTCCTTCAAGACTTGATCGGCAATTTCTCCGATAAGGGCACCCCCCGCACGCTCCAAGATCTCCTCAGCCATGACCACGGCGGGATCAACCACGGCTATAGGAAGCTGAGGCTCGTCATCCTCGGGGATTTCTATGACGGCCGAGCCTTCTTCACCTTGCGTGATCCTGAGCAGACCACGGTCGGTTGTCCCCTCCTCGAGTAAGGCCCCAGCATGGCCACCCTCCTCCTCTTCTTCGTCCTCGGAGGCCTCCTCCTCATCAAACTCCTCCAGGCCGACGTCTCCTGCCTCCGGCTTGAAGGAGCTTAAGTCCAGCTCAGGATGAGCAGAACTGATCTTCCTCTTCAGGGACATAAAGCCTTCAAAGAAGTACTCGGTCATCAAATCTATAAACTCCGGAGAGTCCTTCAGTTGATCCATCTGAGCTGACCGAGCCTGTTCCGTCAGTGAGTTGATCTTCACGTCCTGTTCTGAGAGCAGCCGGCCCTGCTCATCGCATCTCTGGAGCAACTCTCGGACGTGTCTTTGTTGGGCTGTCAGACCCAGCATTGCATCGGCCAGGTTTTTCTTCAGGTCAGCCACCTGGCGTTCCTCCAGGCTCAGCTTGCTCTCCAGCTGGGATGCCCGCTTTTCGTGGGTTGAGGAGACCTCCGTTAAGCTCGCAAGCTGCGCCACCTTGATTGAGTTCTCGTCCCTCAGCTGGAAAATCTCGTCCTTTAGCTTGGAGTTGGACTCTTTGAGCTCAAACTCTAGCTTCTCACTTTGTCTGAGCTTCTCCTCCAGTTCAGCAACAGCGTCTTCATCGTTTAACGCCTCTTGCACCAAGTCAGAGCTGAGGACTGACGCCTACCACACAGTAAAAGCAAAGATTAGAGTTGGTCGATAATTGAGAAAGTATGTGAGAGAGGAGAGAAGGATGGATACCCTAGCCAAGAGGACGAGGAGCCGCGCACGCTTCTCTTCAGAAGGTTTGCTCCTCAGAATTTCCCGATCCTTCGCGGTCGGAAGCTCATGCATTACGTCCATGCAGTACCTGCTGTTGAGCATGATGGACAGTTCTGGAGCAGGCTCTGGAAGTTCAGCGTCAGGCGCAGAGGCTTCACTGCTCTTCCTCTTCTTACCCTGCTGAGTTTGGGTTTGCTCAGCAAGGTCTTGGGCTGTAGAAGCCTCCACTTTGGAAGCTGTAGCGGCAGCCTCCTCTTCAAGTGTGACCTGCTCGTCAGGAGCGGTCTGCCGTTCTTGGATGACGACATCCTCGGCCTCATCCCTCCTCAATCTTTTGGCAGGAGGAGCCTGAGTTTGCTGCCTCGGAGCAGTCACACCCGAATCCACAAATGTGGAAGGGTCGGTCAGAGCCTTCTTCTTCTTTGTTTTCTTGGGCTTGGTATTAGCCCGCTCCGAGCGCTCGATCATTTCGGCCAGCTTATCGGCGTTCAGCTTCATCCCTTCGTCCTCTGATAAAAACAAGCAAAAGGCCAAAGTGAGATGGCTTGATCTAACAGAAGAACAGAGAAGAGGAGATACCTCTCTCTAAGGCAAGGGCCTCACGTGTGGGTTCTGGGCCGAGAAGGTAGGTCGCTAGAGTTTCCGGGGTGATGAGAACCCTGTGGTCACGCTCAGGATACTCAGCCACGGCCTTCAGTTGCTCTCTAACTTCAGCCGAGATCGCGGGTCTTTGTTTTCCTGCTCAGGACACAATAAAGAAAAGTCAGCCATGTAGAGCATGATAGATAAAAAGTGAAAGAAAAACCAAACAGGTGCGGAAGGTCAGTGCTCACGGGATGGGTGAACTTCTCCCCAGAACACGCGAATCTTGGAAGCACTCGTTCGCTCCTCCCAGGCAGGGAACTCCCATCCTTCCCCTGAGAGGAAGAAAAACTTGTCCTTCCACCTCTTGTTGGCTGAGGGGAGGCCTTCGATTGCAGGAGCTGTGTTGTCCCTCCTGGAGAAGTACCACCATCCTTGAGCAGCCATGCTCACTTGGTGGCAGTAAAGGAAGGCTTCTGGGGTCAGCCTGGCCTTGTCTTCTGTGGCAGCTGCCCAGAGCACGCTGCAGCTGACCAGGATTCGCCAGGCATTGGGCAAGAGTTGTCCTGGGGATAGCCCCAAGAACCAGAGGACCTCCCTTATGCAGGGATGGAAGGGAAGCCTCAGCCCGGCCTCGAAATCTGCTACATAGAGGCTCAGCTCATCGAACCTGGGGGCGTTCGCCCTCTCGTTCGGACCAGGGACCCTCAGATGAACTGAAGCGGGGATTTGGTACTTCACCCTCAGGACGGCGAGATCAGCCTCGGTCATCGTCGAGGCTATTCGGTCGGCCTCTATAGGTCTGAGGTGTAAGGCCACACCTCGAGGCTCTGGGCATTCTACGGGATTTGTTGGTTCTGAACGGTCAGCCTGGGTGGCGTCCCTTCGTGAAGGGGTTGGTACAGACATCCTAACCTGTACTCGCCTAGAGCCCATTCTATGGAAATCAGGGACGGCCGGTTTAATGATGTCAAAAATGTCCCGGTAATATCGTGAAACGGCCGGGGAGTGGGCGAATTCTCCTAAGAAAGGGCAGTCGGAATGGTGGTGCAGGTAACGACAGAGCCTGAGGAAGAAGAAGGCCCAGGAATGTCCTAAACCCCTAGGGTCTGGAACAAAGTTGTTGCCAGCCAGAATCAAAGGAGAATGACTCGAGCGTACCTAGATTACGGGAACTTTGATTGTCTGAAGCGAATGGCAGAAGGCAGTTTTTGGCAGGAGTTCGTGAGAAACTTGGTGTGCTGTTGAAACGACGAGAGAGAAAAACCCTGATAAGTCTTGACAGATCCCTTTTATAGAGCCTCCATAATGAACATTCAAATGTGAACCGTTGATTAAACACACGTGGCACTCTCAGATTAAACGCCGCCTCCAAGCACTCAAGCGTTTCTGACACAGCATTAAATGCGGCGTATGAACCCAGGCAAGGTGTGAGCCGTCATGATTCAATGCATCAGACCGTTGATATTTCCTCTCTTAAAGCACGCCAACCGTTCGGAAATAGGGGAGTAGCTGATGGGTCATGACGTGTAGGCTGAGCCGGTTAGTATTCTGGTCAGTCGCTCAGCCAGGGTATTGGTATCCTCGGCTCAGCCAGGGTCCTGGTAGGCTCAGCTCAGCCACTGCCCGCTCTGCTCAGCCCAGACCATTGGCCGAACTACTCTGCCAGATCAATCTCCGCATTTCCTGGGATTTATCTGCCTAAAGCGGATCGTCCCACAAGAAAAGGAAGATCCCAAAGATCTCTCCACCTCTTGCGCGCCATCTTCACCCGCTCCCGCTATTTAAGGCAAAGGTGATCGTTGGGGATTCAGTTACCAAATCAAAAGGCCACTAGCCTTGATTTACTCCGCCAAATCGGGAGCGGACCACGTCCCTTCCTAATTTGTCTCCAACAAGATCTCTATATAATGGAGGCAGCTCTATGGTACAAGGTACGAACATTCTGCCTAATTTGATCCATAACAGTATTTCTACTTTATTCCTCCATCCTCAAGCTAACTTAGGCATCGGAGGGGTGTTGGCAAGATACCACACCGGTGTCAAGTTCTTTTTGCAGGTCAGCCAGGGACGACCCTAAATCCGTTTCATCAGTTGGCGCCGTCTGTGGGAACGATTAGAAATTTATTGATTGATCGGATTTATGGTCTTGACTCGCTCCATGGCTTCCAACGACAACAATGCTCATTCTGCTCCACCTGTTGCAACCGCTGCTGATTATCAAGCCCTCCGTCAGGACGTGGTGACGTTGACGCAAGGGATGCAGCGCATTCTGGAGCAGAATCAGGCCTTACTGCAGCGCCTACAACCCGAGCCTCCTATTAGAGATCCACCTCCGCCGATGGCCCCGATGGCTGATCCCCCTGCCCCAGGAATGGCTGGAGTAGACTTTGACGTTACTGGGGAGCATGGGGAGACCAGCAGCCATGCTGCAGCACCGCATTACGGAACTTTTTCGGGTTCCACATTTCCTGAGGGTCTTATGACCGATCAGATGCGCCAGATGAAGACGCAGTTGGATAACCTGACGAAGCAGATGAAGGCCAAAGCCCCAGCCTCTGTGGATGAGTTAGTGCAGACCACTGAACTTCCCTTCACTGCTGATGTGATGGCGGTGCCCCTCCCACCAAAATTCAGAGTCCCTCAGATCGATATCTTTGACGGGACAAAAGACCCTCTTGATCACCTGGAAACTTACAAGTCCCTTATGCACCTTCAGGCGGTGCCTGACGCCAATTTACTTAAATATTTATAAAATGTGTATTAATATTCGGGTTCATTTGACATTTTATATATATGTTTAGTGAGCCGTGATTAACAATAACTTTTTGTAATATATGTGTTTTGTTTTTGCCTACCACATAGAAAACGGCATTCACTTCTTCTCTATGGATCACCCATACATATCCGTATCTAAAAAAGCCAAAAAATAAAAAAAAAAATAGAAAAAGAGTTGTTATTTTCAAGTTTTGGGATTGGAGGAATCTCTTTTCATTCCCTCTCCTTCACTTTATTGAGCAAAAGTTAAGAGAAGAGAGAGAGGAGAGAGAGAGGCCACCGAAAAGCATTTGAAACCTTATCATGAAAGCAAGAAATAAAATGACCTGATTAGACTAACCAACCTACACGCATATGCGCTTCACCACCCACACGCTCATCTCTCTCTCTCTCTCTCTCTAAAAACATGATTAATTATGCATGGTGCCTTTTTTTGGTAAATTACAATTTCAGCCATAAACTCTTTCAAATCTCACTTTACACTACTGATTTCTTGTTCTGTTACTTAAACCTCTCTTCCATGCATGTTATGTCGCACTACATGAAATCCAACAATTGGTAAGGTGACGTTCCCTCTCCAAAAACATCTTGATTTACTCACTTGTCATTATGTATCTTCGTACCTGCGTATACTAGTTGCAAGGAAAATAACAATGGCACGTAAAAAGATAGATGAACGTAACAACGAGACCCCGTTTGGCTATCAAATTTTATTTGCTTATACTCTTATTTTCTCCATTTTGTGTCTAGATTCAAACTCTCTCTCTCATACATAAATTTAGACTAATTATTTGCTTATTTTGTATTAGACATATATTTAGACACATAATTAACAAATAAGATACAATAACGAACGAAGTGCCAAGGGACGCATACCAATTAACTTTAGGCTATTATTTCCATGAATTGTTTAATGTCTAAGTGGCCTCTTTATGTGGAAAGTTATTAGATAGTTTGGAGCACCGCTATGTGATGCCACATCATTCTTTTCTATCACAAACTTATACGGGTCCAGTATTAAATATATGAGTTGCTTGTCAATTTATGGTGCGAGAGGATATTAAAACACTGCGTATTGTTCTAAAAATCGGTCTAAGCTATGTTGACTACTTGGCACCTAGGCCCTAGACAATGGTGGTCCACGACTTTATGTTTAGACGCATACTTGGCTATCTTGATTAATTGACAGACCGATCAACTTACTAAATCATTTAAGAAAAATTGACTTATATTAGTGTTACTTCACATCAATTTCATGACTCTGTTTGTTAATTTTATTTAATTTTAGACTTTAAACTTTGAACATTATTTTTTTACTACGTTATTTTTAGTTTTTAGTGTTACTTTGATCTTAATTTGTTTCTTACTAATCTTATGCATTTTTTACTCCAATTTTGATGAAGTTGTTAGGCGTCCCTATGTTATCTGATTAGTACCACGTGATGGTCCTTTAAATTATTAAACAATTTTCTCTTTTCTCTGGAGCCACATAATAACTTTCTAACTTTTAATGCAACACCAAAATAGAACAAATGGGTTCAACAATCTCAACCCAAATTGTCAGAATTGATTACAAAACTTAAATGGGTGCAATGTGATATTTTGGAGAAAATTTGGAACTGCAAAAGTGTAATTTATCCTTTCATTCTTTTCTTCTTTTGAATATAGAAACCTCAAGTCAACCTCACCTCATCATTTGGTCGTGTTCTTCTGGACACCAACTCAATTCCCACTTTGTCCTCTTTCTTTTTTTACTTTTTTTTTTTTTACATCTTTTTTCCTTAACGACTTTTATATATAAATATCACACTCTCTATATCATTTATCAGATCATATCATATCCACACATGGGATCATCAAGCATGAAGGTTCAAAATCAGTTCGCACGTGGACTCCTTTGGGAGCACGAACCCCTCAGCTTCCTCACCCTTGGTTGCTGCAAGCGCTTACGCCCTCTTGCTCCCAAGCTTCCAGACACCGCCACCGCTGCCACCGCCGCTGCTTTTGATCTCAAGAGCTTCATTAGACCCGAAAGTGGTCCCAGAAAATCAGACCATAAGCCAGAAACACCTCAGGTGACCATGAATTTCGTGACTTGTGATGTCGTAACTTAAACCCCGTAGAACGGGAGCGTTGAGGCTTTTATCGAAACAAAGAGAAAAGCCGGGGGACTCCTAGACACCCACTATCTCTTTGGTGGAACACGTGATCCGCTCGCGTTCTAGGCTCTGAGACTTTGATTTAGTTTTAGAACGCAGATTATTTTGACTTTTCTTTCTGTAACATGTAAGGTTAGGTTAATAAGTAGCTGAAAAAGAGTCTTTCGGAAGACCCCTCATCAGACGTTACGTAGCGTATTGGCCTTCTGATATTATTCCACCCGGTGATATTGACAATAACATGTGCACGGTCGATTTTCGTTACGTAATGATTTATTTTCAGTTACCAGTTCACGGCTGCTACTCAACTATTACAACTATTTAAACACTTAATATTTTTGTTAAAAATAATTTTAAAAATTCACAACCGTTATAACTAGTTCATGTAACGCAACGTTCGATACTTCCAAAAGCGTTATACATAGTGTTACGTGTCCCGACACGGGTGGAAGAAATGAAGAAGATATTATTCCATAGTGAGTGAAGAAAAAACCTTGATGTTTTGTAATGTTAATGATGTATGAATCTGATATACTGTGCAGGTGGAGACGCTTCCGGGAGGGACGAGGTGGAATCCGACGCAGGAACAGATAGGGATACTAGAGATGCTTTATAGGGGTGGAATGCGCACTCCAAATGCCCAACAGATCGAACAAATTACTGCTCGGCTCGAAAAGTACGGGAAGATCGAAGGGAAGAATGTGTTTTATTGGTTCCAAAACCACAAAGCACGCGAGAGGCAGAAGCAGAAGCGCGGCAGCCTTGGCCGCAGCCATTGTCGTGGAACTTACACAACCACCATTACTGCTATACCTGTGGATACAAGGGTATATAGCTCAAAATTCTTTCTTCTACTAAACGCTTAGGAGATCTGGTCAACTAAGGAAAAAGACGTAATCTCATGTTGATGCCATCGGTTCTTGATTTTGTGGATAAAATTCCAAAATAGAGGAACCCGATATAAAAAATCTTGTTCAGGGCACTGTACCCTAGATGGATCCTCTCTTCTCTATACGCTAAATCTCCATACCACTCCATGTCTTAGAGATATTGAACTCTAAATCCATTAACATACACTAGTTCAAACATACCTTTCAACAAATTTTTTTGACACTCTTTCTAAACTACTTTGGTAGCTCATTTCGTCCGTATGCTCTATTGCTATAGCTTTTGTAGAATGAATTCTTGCCAAATAATAAAGAAAAGAAAATATATGACCGTTTCCTCTATCCTAGGAAGGCCTGTAAGAATCTCCACTCATATTGTCTTTGTATGACAGACTTAGAGATAACTATGTGTCTTTTTTTATGAAGCAAAATTTGAGAAATGCTAACTACTACTACTACTACTATATGTCCAAAGGTTCAAAGGTCAAGTCATGCTATCGACGCCCCCTTCGAACCCTTGTTCTCTTGCGAAGTCTTGTTGCGATCTACTATATTTCGTACACGTTCAAAAGAGTTTGCTATAACAAGTCGCCATCTGTTTAAAACGAATAAAGAAAATCCATTTTAGCGTTGGTCTCGAATTTTGTATGATCCGTCCAATACGAGTGTTTTGTGTATTTTTACGCGAATAATTTCTATGCCAATATTCTTAATATGCTACTGGATTTTTTTTTTTTTTAGAGATATGAGGGGAGAGAAGAAGAAAATAGTCCAAACAAGAGGAAGAATAGGAGTTGGATGCTTGAACACTTGGAAGAGGACAAGGAACATAGTAAAGAGGAGGGAGACAAGACTCTGGAGCTTTTCCCATTACACCCGGAAGGCAGATGAAGGGGTTGGGAAATTCTTATCTCACTCTTTGGTTCTATGTGCTTTTTCTTTCTTTTTTCTCTTTCTTTGTTTGGGGAAAGAGAAAAGAATAGAAAAGAAAAAGTTGTACTATCTTTATGTACCCACTCCTGGATCTCTTGTGATATTCCTGGCATGGAAATTAACCAAAGTGCTTTGTTGTTCTCTTGGAAAATGGTATATGGATCTCTTTTCTTTCTGGTGGGTGATGGGGATTTTGTCCTTTTGACAATAGTTGGAACCAAGCTTTTAGGTTGAAAATGGTGAAAGGTAACAACACTGAAGTCCAAGCACCCACTTCTTCTTCCTTTCCCATTCCCACATACTTTGATTTTCCAATTGGAAAAGGGTAAGCGTATGATCTGCGTATAAATATGGAGTGTATATATATTATCTATTGGGCCTTGTTAGATCTTCATGAAATAACATATAAAAGCGAGTCCTATACGGTACGAAAAGATATTTCTCAATACAATAAGACAGAGAACTGTTTACAAAAAATAACATAATGAGATCAGAAGCAGAAGTCAAAGAAGGTTCGAAAAAGAATTGTCTCAAGTATGAAAAGGTTCTCGCTTGCGGGCAAAATTCTTGTTTATCAGTGAGCCAAAATTGCTGCAAAATGTCAACAAAGTTATGTTCAATGTCAAATTTGACAGCAACTTTGATTTTACTAAAGAAATAGATCTGCATCCAAGAATGACTAAATGAGACAGAAAAAAGACTCGTGATAAAATTTGTTTGATTGCGATACGAAGATCCATATGGTCCTTGTTTAGGCCATTAATTTTTGTAAATGATCATCTATATTATAAGGCACAACGAATTTGAAAAATATGTATTCACAGACTATCCTACTAGCATATTGGAGGGTTCTCATTGAATTGTTGATTTAATGGTGTCTCAAATTATCGCAAGAGTTTTGGTCAAAAGACATGGTAAATGTTTTAAAAGGTATCGAGAATACTTTTAAATAGGACCAATGGTAAGTATTTAATTTGTTACAAACATTTGAATGGAAATGTATTAGTTTTAGAAAACAATTAATTAAAAATGAATATATATGATAGCATATTAGAGGGTTCTGATTGAATTGTTGATTTAATCGCGTGTCGGATTATTGCAAGAGTTTTGGTGAAAAGACAAGATAAATGCTTTAAAAGGTATCAAGAATACTTTTAAATAGGACAAATGGTAAGTATTTTATTACAAACATTTGAATGGAAATATATTAGTTTTAGGAAACTAATAAAAATGAAAATATATGATAGTTATCGTATGAATAGTAATATGGTCTTGATAACACTTCTGCTGGTCCCTCCTCAGTTAATACTCGCAAGGGAATTAGAGATACTGATATGGTGCCGACTAACACTCCTCTGATATGTCGAAGTCAGTGATTGGAATGTTATGCGCGACTTGAAAAATAGGAGAACTCTCTTGTAAATCTTAAGAATATACCTTCCCTTTTGACTCTGGTTCCCTTTTTACCTTCACAGCCCTATCCTTTTTTCTTTTTTTTTAGTTTGTTGGTGATAGGGCTTACCCACTCTAACGAATCCGGAATCCTTATCCATAATGATCGGGACGCCCCCCTCAGGCGGGTGCAACCAGTAGCTTTTATCCCCATAGAGCCTTCTTAACTTATCTTCGCCCTTGCCACTCCAAATTCTTATCTTTGCATGTATTGGACTCACTCCCAGCATAGATGTCTCAATGGACGAGAATGAATTTACTGGGGAGCCGAGAAGAATAGACGAGTTGAGGTTGGCGAAGCTCTTCATCATCAGTTTTCCACCTATCAGGTCTAATTGAACATTTTCTTTTGAATAACATGCAATTATGTAAGTCTTTAATAAAGTTTTTTTTAGAAGCTTGGAGTTAAACGAGGCCGATAACTTCGTTTATGTTCTATATGGGCTCATTAGGCCCAACTGACTAGAGTTAATTGAGATAGGCTGCCGAACGTTTATGTGTCATATGGGGCCTAATGGGCCCAATTAACTGGAGCTGATCGAGATAGGCTGCCTAAAAAACTAGCAATGTACTATTAGAAGGGTTCATTTTTCACTTTTATTTTTCAAAATGTCTTTAAATTATCTCTAAAATTTAAAATTAATCAACCTTTTTTTATCTGTAAATTAAAATATAATATCTAGTCTCAACATAGATGGTTTTCTGTAGGGGTGTACAAAAAAACCGAAAAAACCGCTAAACCAGACTAACTGGACCGAACCGGTCTTTTTAGATTGGTTCCGTGGTTTAGTGATTGGTTATGGTTCTAAACAAAATTAGAACCGGATATTATGATTTGGTCCATGGTTTCATAATTATAAACCGTGGTTCGAACCGAACCGGACCAATTATATATATATCCAAAAAAAGTTATAACCCTTCTATTTTCAAATAAAAAACTCTTTCATTCTCAATGTAGTTATGTTTTTCATAAACTTATTAAATGTATAAATTCAATTTTTAAGATTAATGAAGTTGATGCAATTATTATGTTTATTTATTTTGTTCACAATTTTAAAAAACTAGTATTATTCTATTCATATTTTTTTAAAATTTTTTTAATACTTACATGGTTTGAAATCGGAACTGGAATCAAACCGGACCGGTATAATGGTTTGGTTCTATATGTGTAATGGTCTGGTTATGATTCTCAATTCTTTGGAACCGTTAGATATAGTTTGGTTCTTGATTTTTTACAGAATCGGTCCAATCCGGACTATGTACACCCTTAGTTTTTCTGTGTTGTTTGTACTCGTGATCAATCTCACACACACACACACATATATAAAGATATGAGAAATTTATGTGGTTTTCTAATTGGATATATCCACATAGTGAAGTCACCCATTGGCACTCACCGCCTAACACTTTCATTTCAAGTGGACCGTGTTCACAATGTGTTTTATGTATTCATGCCTCGAAAATACATGGGACATCCGAGGAACAATCTTACACATCATTGACCACGAAAAAAAAATCTTACGAGAAAAGACCATCCGTTTTGTACAAAATCTTATGGTCAAAAAGCTGAGTTGACGATTACTCTCATTAAGACAAAATTTAAATAATATTATTGTTGACCATCAAATATAATTTTTGTTTTTGACTTTTTTTTTATTACTCTTGTAAGATAAATTAAAATAAAAAATAAAAATGCAAAATTTTTAATAAGTAAGACACAAAACTAAATTATTCTAGATAAGATGAACCAATAGTCCAAAAATAAGATGTAAAATAAACAAAAAGTAAGATGCAAAACTAGATTACTCTTGTTAAGTCAATCCAATAATCTCTAAAAATAAGATGTAAAAAAAAAATACAAAAAAAAGAACAATAAAATTAGGCCAAACCTCCAAGTTTTGCAGTGGGTGTACAAAGAAATGGAGAGGGTGCATTTAGATTCTCCCAACGAAAGCATGCTAATTGACGGTTTCAAAGTTCAAACTTCCGTGTCAAAGCGTCAACATAATCAGATACTCCGTTGATTAGATTCCGATGATGTAGAAACTTGACGATTACGCAACAGATTGCTGGCGCGTCATCAAAGCCTTTCTCAAAGCCGCCAGATTTCCACATCAAAATTCATAGTGCAAAGCATCAGATCATGGCCTCACTTGTCACAACAAATTTGCGCGCGCGAAACCATCCAATGGTCCGGATACGGTCCACGTGGTTAAATTAGGGCTTCTGGGACTCTTTAGTATATAACTGACGCAGTTGCGTCACACCCGTTGCGGTGCGGTTGTCTTGCCCTCCAAAAAACCATCTCTCGCCTCTCTCCTCTCAGCTCGCCGGCGCTCGGATCTCCGACGGTTTATCCTCACTTTACCCTTCCTCTCCTCTCCTATCCCCATAAAACCAGAACACAAGTTCTGAAGAAATCGCCGGAAAAACCCACCGAGTTTGAGTGGTGTCCTCTTTTTTTTTTGGATCACTCTCTAGGGTTTCATTACATTACCTGGAGGAGAGGGGAAGAAATCTGAAAAGGGGGTAAAAAGTTAAAAAGAGGTAAAGAGAGAGGCATTTTGTAATGGCGCAGATTCAGGTTCAGCATCAGAGTTATGTACCGGGGCCGAACGGTGTGGCGGCGGCGGCCGGTGGGGGTGGGGGCGGGGGCGGGGGTGGTGCAAACCAGTTAGTTACGACGTCGCTTTACGTTGGGGACTTAGACTTCAACGTGACTGACTCGCAGTTGTATGATCTGTTCAACCAGGTGGGACAGGTGGTGTCGGTTAGGGTTTGTAGGGACTTGAGCACTCGCCGCTCTCTAGGATATGGTTATGTCAACTACAGCAACCCTCAAGATGGTCAGTGTCGCGTAATTACCTGTTCTGTTTGTAGAAAGTTGATTGATTGTTGAATAATGTTGTTTGATGGTGACTAGTCTGGACAAATTTTGCTAAATTGGACAAAGTGCTATTTGGGTAACTGGGAGATGATCATGTTAGTTAGTATCACTGTGAGCACATTAGTGGTAGTGGTTGTAAATTCATGGCTTAATGTTATGGGATAATTTAGCTTTTAGCGCTAATGCTATTTGATGGTGACTAGTCTGGACAAATTTTGCTAAATTTATGTTTCCTAATTTCGTAAATTGGACAAAATTCTATTTGGTAACTGGAAGATGATCATGAAGTAGTTAGTATCATTGTGGGCACGTTAATGGTATTAGTTGTAAATAGATGGCTTAATGTTATGGGGTAATGTAGCTCAACTCCCAATATTGACAGGCATTTTCCCCATTCAAAGTACACAATAAGCGCAATCTTTAGTCACTTGTTGTGTTTGTGTTCATCCAACACTACATGGAAATTGGCATTTTGCTAAGCCCAAATACACGAAAAATAAGCTACGGGTAATGCGGTGGCTGATTATGTGATGCTTTTCCATTGTCTAATCAAATTGGCTAGTTATATCTAGCCAGCCAAATTATGAAGGGGAAAAAACGCGCAAGTAAATGTGGCTAGACTTTTTTCCTGTAGGCCTTTGGAGATTCTTTTATTAAGAATAACAGTTCCAGACAGACAGTTAGTAGTTGCAACTACAAAACCGCACGTTTTCTATATCTTACAATTATCAAATGGAGTTTGTGGTCACAGTTGCTTGGGTAAAGAGTATGAAATGTATCATGTTTGGTAGTTTAAGGATTTACTGTTCTTCTATCAGTGATTTAATTTTAGCTGTCTAAAGGATTTACCTTATGCATTTTTAGTTAGCTTTGCACCACTAGATTGGAAATTATGTGCATACCATTTACTTTCTTGTTTTCTGCATTGGTGGTCTTATGTATTTTACCCTGTTATTTTTTGTGCCCTATATTAGCCGCATTTGCCTTGTTCTTTGAGTATAAATCATTTTTTAACATTACTGACCAGTGCGGCAGCCAGAATGCATGGCCAAAATAATTCAAACCTGTTCTGATTAAAAAAATCTGATTTCTGTACTATGCAGCAGATAAACTATTCATGCAATTGGTTAAAGAAATTGAAGAAATTAAGGTTGCCATATCAGTAAAAAAGTTAATTAGAAATATAAATGTTGACCCATTTTTAATTATGCAAAGATTAAGTCTATTTTCCACATAAGTGCCACAGGGTGACCTGAATTAAGGGAATTGAAAGGTCAAAACATTATGATTTTGATATAGTATGTAGTAACATAGTGATCAACTAACTAACAATTGTAATAGTATAGTTCTAGTTGGAAAGAAAATGATTACATGGAAGGTGTATTTGTGTATGTTATTAGTTCATAGAGTTTGGGGAGAAAGTTGCCTTAGGATTTCCATGTTCAAAGACCCCAGTATGGTAGTACTTACACATAATTGATGCATGTTTCCAGTTCTGAAATTTAGTTTAGGTAAGTGATCGTTTTATGGGTTGCCCAGATTCCAGATGCCATTAGTTAGTTACCAGTTGTCAGTGTACTTTAGCTTGTTTCCTTTGCGTTCTTAATGAATATTCTCCATCACACACCTGTGCTTGCACTCACATTAAACATGCATGTTCAACATATTTAACATTGTTGGTTGAATGTGATCACAGCGGCAAGGGCAATGGAAGTACTCAATTTCACTCCGCTTAACGGCAAGACTATCAGGATTATGTATTCGCATCGTGACCCAAGTATTCGGAAAAGTGGTGCTGCAAATATATTTATCAAGGTATTAAGTTTTTCTATGTACCAGTTAGAGGAATATGTTTGTAATGATTAACTAGAGGTCCATCTCCAATGGCTGTCTTGCAAATATTGCATTGACTTGAACTTGTAGGAGAACAGTCTCTGAGGCTGGATGAGAGCTAATGCTAGGCCAATTTATGTGTCTGTGTTCTATTGTTATCGGTTCTCTTTTGCTTTTGTTGGTTTGGGACCCACATGTTTTATTGTCACGAAAACTCAGATGGCCGATGGTTGAAATCTTTGAATGCCTCAATTTGCAATTAATTTCCACTTCTCGTGACTCATTACCAATAACTTTAAAATTCAACAGGCGGTAAAAGGAATTGCTGTGCTTGTTTTGTACTGTTTGTGGGATTTATTTGCTTTGTGTATGCATGCATTTATAACTTTTTGCTTTAACCTGTGTGCAGAATTTGGATAAGGCAATTGACAACAAAGCACTACACGACACTTTTTCTACCTTTGGAAACATTCTTTCTTGCAAGATAGCTACTGATCCTTCTGGGCAGTCTAAAGGCTATGGTTTTGTTCAATTTCACAATGATGAATCTGCTCAAAATGCAATTGATAAATTAAATGGGATGCTTATCAATGATAAACAAGTTTATGTGGGGCATTTTCTTAAGAAGCAAGAAAGAGAGACTGCCATGAGCAAAACAAAATTCAATAATGTGTATGTGAAAAATCTCTCAAAGTTCACCGCTGAAGAAGGGCTTGAGATAATATTTGGTGAGTATGGAACAATAACTAGCGTGGTGGTGATGAGGGATGGAGATGGAAATTCAAAGTGTTTTGGCTTTGTCAACTTTGAAAATGCTGATGATGCTGCTAATGCTGTTGAGGCTCTAAATGGCAAGAATGTTGATGGCATGGAGTGGTACGTTGGGAAAGCTCAGAAGAAATCTGACAGAGAACTTGAACTGAAATGCCGGTTCGAGCAGACTGCTAAGGAAAGTGTAGACAAATTTCAAGGTGTGAATTTGTACGTCAAGAACTTGGATGACGGCATTGATGATGATAAACTAAAGGAATTGTTCTCGGAATATGGGACAATTACTTCCTGCAAGGTTTGAATAATTCCTGCCCGTTTATAGCTGTATATTGATGCAAAAAAGAAAGAAGTGTTTTTGCATCTGTTGTTATGATAGAGGCAACCCTTTCCCCTCCCTTTTTTTCTGACTGTGGTGAATTTATAGGTTATGCGTGATCCTACTGGAATTAGCAGGGGTTCGGGATTTGTTGCCTTCTCTTCTCCCGAAGAAACATCTCGTGCTGTAAGTCATTATTTGCGGTTATGATGAATGTTGATGCTCAACACACCTTTTGATTTCTACCTCTTCAAACTACAGCTTACGGAGATGAATGGTAAAATGGTTATAAGCAAACCGCTCTACGTTGCTCTTGCCCAGCGGAAGGAAGACAGAAGAGCCAGGTTGCAGGTAACTGCAATATAAAATTTCCTCATTGCAACACGGATGAAGATACTCATTAGATATTGATAATTCACACTTATTTGACATGCTATATTTTCTTCTGAATAGTGTTGTTTCACCCAATCTGGATTGAAACTTGTAGCAATCATATTCTAGTTGAATGGACATTTCTGTTAACTTTTGACCTTTTTCTGTGCCTGTTGTGTCTTTTTAAGTAGGACGTGCAGTTAATTTGCACCGCTGGTAGATTTTTGCTATTTATTGGGCAGTGGCCATCGTATTTGACTTTAGAAGTAACATCACTTTTACCAACTTTAGAAGCACATGAATGATGTTGAAAAACATTGAGGAGGAAGCTGGATTTTTTTGTCTTTAATCAAATCCGGAGATTGGGTTTGGTTCGAGTAATTGGAGCTGGTCAGAGAGTTCTTGTTTCCTTGGTATCTGTTGTTTGTATCAGGATTTGAGGCAACACAAATTTAAGTGGTGGATTGCAGGAAATAACTGCAAAGGTTTATACGTCATTGCAGTAATTAATCGTGATTAACCTTATGATCTTTTTCAATTACTGGTGTTAATGCTGAGTAGCGAATATAGTTGTGACCTGGTTCTACCTCCCCTTTCCCTTCCCCTTCCCCTTCCCCTTCCCCTTCCCACCTTCATACAACTACAATCCTGTCTCTCCATCAGTTGATGCCGGGTTGATTGTTTCTTTGAGTAACTATGTGCTGATTGTCCCATCGTTCGCAAGAATTAGATTTCTATATTGTGGTTAGTGTTTGTCCTTGTGCCTTCCATTTAACATCTAAGTTTAATGCAGCAACAGTTTTCCCAAATGCGGCCAGTAGCAATGGCACAGACACTTGCTCCCCGTATGCCAATGTATCCCCCAGGCGCTCCAGGCCTTGGACAGCAGTTATTTTATGGGCAAGCACCTCCTGCTATACTCCCTCCTCAGGTAGTGACTGGTCGCTAATTTATGTATGTTTATCTATTTATCTTTCTGTTTCTGCCTGCTTCCTTAAGATGTTAAGCTTTCCTCTTTCCTTGATCACAGTTCTCGTGGCCATGTCCTAACGGTCTGGTTGATTTGTTGTCAAAATGCATGTTCCTTTGTTGCTTATGCATGTACATATTCCCCCGCACCCCACTCCCTCTCCTTTTTTTTAAAGCTTCTTCACCTTGTATTCCTTCTTTATTAGTCTACATAAGCAAACCTAAAAATGGAAACGGGAGTCGTACATACAAGGTAAATGTAGCCAAACAAAGCCTCGTGTCCTTGTCAATTGGGTCTGCTACATCTTTCTCTGTCACGACAGCACACGTCAGTGTAGGTCTTCTCTTACCCTAACGCTAAGAATTAGCAGTTGCCAAAGTGCTTAGACAATTTGTTGGTTAATGGAGTGGAGGGTTGTTAAATTTTGGGTCTAGCATTAGCTGATACTTATTAGAAGCAATCATACGAGTTAAAAGATCAAATTGGTAACAGTAGTTTTATAGAGAGAAGGTACGAAAAGCAACAACGGAGGAGAGTGAGGAGATTGCCAAGGATTTGGTAACTTGGATGGTTTTTAATCAGCTATCAATGGCTTTTTTTTCTTTTTCTTTGAGATCACGCACTTGTGCGATGTGAACAAATCACTCAACGTCACGGTTTTTGGTTTGCTATTTAAGGTTAGCCACAATGACTGAATACCAGCAACTTGTGGCTAAGCTTCTGGTAGCTGTGCTTAGAAAAACTTTGATGCTGTTGTGCTTGAAAAAACTTTGACACAGTTGTGCCTTTTATGTTTTTTCCTACAGTTTTTGTATGCAACAAAGCAAACAGTCCAGATTTTTCCCCAGATTTTAATTTTCGCCTTTGGCAGAGGGGCCTAAAATACCAAAAAATGGGATCCACCAAAGGCGAAAAAGCTAAGATAATCATCCCTTTTATTTTGTCTTGATTGGATATTTTCTCAAATTTCGTCCGTTTTTAAATTTTTGGTTTCTCAATTCCTTTAGTCTGCAAGACTCAGAGAGTGTAAAGATTGGTCAAAAGCTGGGGAAAGTTCGCCGAAGACAAATATTCTCTACAAAGAGCTATTACCTAAAGGAAATCATTCCTACTTGTTAGGCATTGACCTGATTTGAATTTCTTTAGTTGGTTTCGTTGATGTGTCTTACTGTCTTAGAGCAAGATTCTTTCTTATAAATTGTTTGATTTCATTTGCGGGCCTTGTTTCAGTGCACTGCTCTCTCTGCACCGCATGGCTTTTATAATTTGGCTCCATCGCACATGATCAGATGGTTCAGGATAGCTTTATTTTTTTCTTTTATGGGGGCTCATACTATCACGAATACTATCTTTTGTTGTTGCACCTCTTTTTTAATGTCTTGTTTATCACACGCGTGCTTTTACATTTTTTTTTTGTCAACGTGTGGTTTTGTAGAATTGTAGAGGTGAATATAGAACTTTCATGTCTCCCCGTCATTTTCTTCATCATAGAGCTCATTTGTCTATCTGTCGTTTCACAATATCTTCACCGATTCCTTGGAGCATTTTTGTTCAGGCTGACAAATACCGCTTTGCTGATTCATTTGCTGCAGTTTTTATTGAAAAATGTCTTCACCAACTGTTCCTTCTTTCATCTTGAGTGTTTGAGCCAGGAGGGACACCAGCTTAAACCAGATATAGCTGAATTCTTTGCCTTGTAGACTGTCCTCATTGCCAAAAGGAAAAATGGAAAGAAGGAGAAAATAAATGAAAAGTGACTTTGCTTGTGTTGCCTATTTTAGAACTTTGCTTGGACTTTGTGATGCCTGAGAAAAGGCTTCTTGCAAAACTACCAGCAAAGATAAGCAATTTTTTTCCTTGGACAATGTACAGTCATTCCCATGCCCTTGGGATTTATTGAAGTACCGTTGTCCTTGTTATTTATTGCAATGTATGCTTGTGTTTGTTTATTTATGCGTAGTATTTTGACTCTGCTGGACAGCAGTACAGGTCTGAATTTTCATATAGCATGCTGTACAGTAGATGTCCTTGCATGGATAGAATTTTTCTGTGTGGATTTGTGTGTGTGACGAGTGAGTTGAACTTTAACCCTATGTAACATGTCAACATTTGTTCGACATAGCTTTTGTGTTAATCTCACGAGTAAGACAGTAGGATACAGGGACTCCAGGGAGTATACCAATAGTTATCTTAATGAGGGTATCTTCTAGAGTACCATTATTTGGCACGGTAAAAAATTCAGATGTTAGTGATAAAAAAGAGAATCTAATGTCATCCGAACTCCTCTATACATGGTTATAATGTACGTGAGAATTATTAATTATCTAAGTGGAGCATGTGCATCTTTTATCGGTAGAATATGAAAATGAAAAATTTCAGAGCTAAACCAGTTGCATATGTCAACTTTTGGTTCTCTTATTCTCAGTTGACCTTTTCCTCTGCCATTGATAGTTTTTAACTCGTCTATAGTTTTTGATATGTTGATAAAATTGATACTATTTTTGCCTTGAGTTGGATTGTTTGCAGCAGCTTTGAACGTTCTCTAATTCACCTTTTTTTCGTTAGTATAGGCTGGATTTGGTTACCAGCAGCAACTTGTTCCGGGTATGAGGCCAGGTGGGGGCCCTATGCCAAACTTTTTCGTACCGATGGTTCAGCAGGGTCAGCGCCCTGGTGGCAGACGGGGAGCGGGTCCTGCACAACAAGCACAACTGCCTGTGCCGTTGATGCAGCAACAGGTTTGCTCCAACGCACAAATTTTCCATAGGGTTTTGTTTCCCGAAAAAATCAGAAGGAAACACTAGTGAAATAGCAAAATTCCAGCTTTACGAAAGAAAGACAACGAAGTAACGGACTTGAAATTTATTTGACAATACTTAATAATTTTCGCTTCATATTGTCGTTTACTTTTTTACTTGTCCGTTTTCATGAATTGTGAAATCCATTATTAATCTAAGTATGTTTGATTGGTACTCCTTATGTACTGGGCTTGTATGCACTTTGATTGGTTTATAAGCTATCCTCCTAAACATTTCTTCTTGTTTCAATTTTTCTCGTCACTTTTGAAAAAATTTCAAAATGTTCCTATTTCTTTGCTTACCAAGACAAAATACCAGAACGGAAGTTTCATCCTTGGCACCAGCCATTTTTCTTTTCTTTGATGGTTTGTTTATTCCCCCCAGGACAAGATTATTAATTCTGGGTATTCTTTGTTTCAGATGGTTCCTAGGGGACGCGTCTATCGCTACCCACCTGGTCGCAGTATGGGAGACGTTCCCATGCCTGGTCATCCTGGGGGCATGCCCTCTGTTCCGTATGACATGGGCGGTATGCTTTCACGTGATGCTGCTTTTGGACAGCCTATGCCAGTTCCAGCTTTGGCTACTGCTCTTGCGAATGCGCCGCTCGATCAGCAGAGGATGGTATGTCATTTTTTGCACTGATTGGTTGTCACATAAAAAGGTGGAGCTAGCTCAGGCGAACAATCCCCCCACCCCCCCAAAAAAAAAAAAAAGGAAACCCATGTGGGCAGAGTGGGGTCGCTTGGCCCACTCAAACTTTCTAACTTTTTATTTTTGCTACAACTTTGTAGTCAATTAATTAAATTTGACCCCTAAAAAATAGCATTATTGCTCAAATACGCTATCAAAAATAAAATTTCCCCAAAGTATTTCCGGTTGAACTTTTTTGCTTCATTGCACTCAAAATTGAAATTTTTTTCTTGCCCTTTTTCATAGTTACTTGAGTGTTCATACTGAAAACAAATCTTTCTATCATTGTTTGGGGATATTTTGTGAGGCAACCTTATATCTTTTATTAAACTGGAATTGCCCGTGCCTAAAGGCACTTTCAACTGAATTCATAAAAGCAAGACAACTACATTTTGACAAAATCTAATTCAATTATAGATGAATATATAAACTATGGCAAACATCAACATTTAGATGCAACTTTAATTTACTAAAGAAATGTCCCAAAAAAACAACATATTGTATGCTCACTATTATTTGATCAACCAGTTGAATAATGGAGAGGAATTGAAAGTTGTGTTACTGATAAGCATCGGTGTAATGAATAATTACAATAGAATGTCCTAAATACATTTTTTGACTCGAAATCAATCCAATTTCACGATTTCTTGTAGTCACCGTAAAAAACAAATCAATGAAATGGAAAGGAAAAACAAGTAATTATTGCTTCACAAAGACCCCTAATCTTAATAAATGGAGATAAAATAAAAAATAAAAAAGTGAAAAGAAAGAGACCCCATGAAGACAGTCTACTCTTTATAATTCTAAGATAATTGGAGTGATAGGCATACTCGCTTTGTGAAGTAATTGATTCACAAAGTAGTTACTACAACGAATCCAATACAAGGAAATTATTTACAAAAAATTAATAGTCAAAAGTGAAAAATGGAAAAAGAGAGAAATAGCGAGGGAACGAAAGAGACGTGCGGAGAATTAGAAGGCATAAGTACCTATAGTGAAAAAAAAACATATAAGAGAAACGTATATATAGGGATGCATTGGCTAAAGAGATGTAGATTAATTAGGAATTCTTCTCGGAATCTCTATTTTTTTTGGAAACAAATAGATCGGCTGTCTATAAGCTTAATATTAACAAATGTGAGATAATGGTAAGTGATGGGCATAATTGCTTCGTAAAGTAATTAATGATTGCCATTATAATGGTTATTACTTCAAAAAGAAAAAGAAAAAGAAGAAGTCATGAGAAATGAAAACATGATCTCCTTATTGAGGTATTTAAGATTTACTCTGTTTTAAATATTTATTCCTTGTTTTCGGTTGAAATTTTGACCCCCACTGTTTCAAAATTTTGGTTCCATCCCTGCCCACTCCAAAAGGAAAGTGAAAAACGATACTAACCTAACATACAAGAGTCATAAGCATATAAATGAAATAACGTAAAAAGTAGAATGCGCGATATATGTGGAGAATTCTTGAATGCGTAAATATCACGTGAAGGAATTAAATCACTATAATAAGTATTCTGCTATTACAAAACAATCTATACTCCCAATTACAACTCTTCACTGTTGACCAAGATCGATTTGCTGAATCTTCGTCTACCACGCCAAGTGATTGATTGCCTGCGTTATGAATCTACAAGCCTTCCAAAATTCAGAAATAATGATTGAAATGGAATGAAACCTTTGACGACGATGAATGCATCACAATAAACTTCTAGATCAGAGTGAAACATCAAAGGGCATAGTCAACAAAACACCAGGGCTGATAGTTGCTATAAATCTTTGCCTCCTTAATCTCAGTCACAGTGCATAATCATCCAGAAACCCTAATAGAAGATTTTATAACTTTGACCTTGTTGCTAGAGTTACTTTACTATAATAATATCACTTACATTTATTACATTTGATGCGATAATCCTTCCACATCCTAAACAGACACTCTAAAATAAGAAATAAATACAACTCGATAAATGGAACAACGTGTAGACCTATCATGTGTCTTGAATTGAAGTGGTCAACCAAGTCGGAGCAAAGTTTATGGAGCTTATAGGAAGGATTTTGGGGATCTATGTCCAGGTATACTTGATATGCATTTTCACATCGTTCTTGTTTTTCCCATATATTAAAAAATGCTATTATTGGTTTTTCTTTGTTGAATCGTGTAGATGATCTAGTAGTAACAGAATTTCTATTCTTTTTTACCGAATCACACAAATTTTTTTTCAGCTCTTTATATGGAATGTATGAAATAGATATGAATGGAGGAAAAAAGAGAATGATCTACTCAAATAGGAATTTGCAACGGATCCAAATAGAAAGGAGAACAGATAATCAAATATAAGTACACGAGTGTTTTGCTTCCCCAAAAAGAACAAAATTATTCTATATACTGTTTGTAGAAGCAAAGGATGTAAAATTAGATTGGTTCATGTTTGTGGATAAAATTATATTTCTCAGGCTTTCTGGTTCCAATCCTGGTATCGTTCTTTATTCCAAGCATTAAGCACTCTGATACATTGTGCAGCATATTATGTAGCATACGATGCGTTTGACGTTTCTTTTTTTCGTTTTTGGTGGGTGGGTCAGATGTTGGGTGAGAATCTGTACCCACTAGTGGATCAGCTGGAGCATGAACAGGCAGCCAAGGTTACAGGCATGCTTCTGGAGATGGACCAGACTGAGGTTTTGCATTTGCTTGAATCGCCTGATGCCCTGAGAGCAAAAGTTGTGGAGGCAATGGATGTCCTGAGGAACGTCACTGCTCAGCAACAGGCCAACAGCCCGGCTGACCACCTGGCATCTTTGTCCCTGAATGACAACCTTGTTTCCTAAATGTCGTATGTTGTTTAAAATTTATTTGCAATAATATGGTCCGGGCACAATCTATAGTGAACTTTCTTTATTAGTGAGTGCACTTTGCAAAAACCCTTTAGCATTTTCGATTTGTGTCATGTCTTGTGGTATTTTGCAGTTTGTATATATTCTTTGTTTTGCCATGGTTTTAGATAATTTTGTGATGATTTCTAGAGTGTGTGGTATTCTGTGTCAAGGTAGTGTCTCTGATGAGAAGATTTCAATAGACATGTCTGCAGATTTTTTTTAAAAAATTTGTTTTCGGCCTTTACCTGTGTTTTTCACGATATGATTCTGACAAGTACTTAGCCTCTGGAATGTTTTTGCGATTGGAGCTTGACCTTAATATGTTGGCTTCGAATTTCTATGTAGATTAGTGGTAGTTTGAGGGTCTTGATCAGTGACGGACAAGCATGCTTTAAAAAAAATTTATTCTTCTGTTTCGAGCTAATATAGAAAAATAGACAAGTTCAGCTATTGGATGTCATCAGATCTGGGATGTGATATGGTTCCGCGGGATGAAATGAATATGGACAGTTCTAGTAACATTACATTTGAACAAAAATTAATTTTTTGATGTATTTCATCCAATTCCATGACCGGAAGAGGGGAGAAACTTGTTTAATTTAATAATTAGTTTCATACTTTTCATTTGAGCTTATAGTCTTTTTGGTTCTTGAGAATGGTCGCCACCTCTCCGAGAGCCGTTGAAAGTAAAGACTCTAAACTCTGAACGGTTAAGCAAGACTACGATGCTTCGGTAGAATTAGATTATACCCTAATATGAGTTATGTTGGAAGATTGATAGACGATCTTGAATGCTACGCAGATACTTATTCCTATTGCTGAGCTATGAACTTTCTTGCTTTATAGATGGTAATAACCCTGATTTAGGTTTTATTTCTGTGAGTGACCGGTTCAATTCCTTTTTGTGGGCCCGAGGTGGGTCTGCAAGCTCAAAACTGGATCAATTGGAGGATTCACTGCTGAATCAGAATCTAGGCCTCTAAAATGCGGTGCACTTTTTATATGCTATTTATTGGAACAGGTTCTGCTGTGCACAGTAGGGCGTACTGTGACACAAAAAATTGTTCAAAAATTTGGACAGTGTTTAGACAATTTTTTACGCGTCAAAACGACATCGTTTTGACGTGTAATATATCATATTGTGCGCACTACACAGTCCCTCGTTCCCTATTTAATTGAGCTGCTGTTTCCAGATATTGGTTTTCCCATTGCAAGTGGACAAGTGGTAGTTGTTTTGGTTGACTTGTTTTTTGGAAATATGAGTGTGAGAGTTTAGGAATATAATTTTTTGTGTACATACTTAGATATAAATGTATTTAGTTTATTCAATACACGTGAACTTTTTAAGGTTTTAAAATAATATGTA